>CM053785.1:804014075-804481575 GCA_028749045.1 Cupressus sempervirens | reverse complement strand
GCATGATGATGATTTCTATATATCTAATTATTCAAACATCTGAATTACTTACAATTTGTAAATTACAAATCATTCAAATACATATATGAATTACAAATATTTCAATGAATACATAATATATATTAAAAGACTTGTCAAATTTATAACCATTTCCAAATAATAATTTATTTAAACATACAAATTTCAATGAATTCACTATATATTAAACAACTTGTCAAATTATAATCAAATTTATCTCTATATAGTAACAAAGAATATTTAAAAACAACTGCACTAACTTTTCTATAGAAAGAATATTCAAAAATCCTTCAAATAGCATATCCAATGATTGAATTTGGTATTTGCTAGCTTTAAATAGAATGAATGAATGTTCAAAAAGCCTTCAAATAGTGTATCCAATGATTGAAAATGGTGTTTGCTAACTTCCAACAGCATGAAACCCATATTTTTTGTTAGAACAATAGAACACACAATAGAAAAAAAATAGAATATGGATTAGTAGGGACCCAAAATTTCATCATAACTATTTTTTGGTGTTTTAATATAGTGTATGCACTATAGTGCGTATGCCCTCTAAAGTGCGTGCACACTATGTGAAAAATTATCTCTCCCTATCCCACCCTCTCCCATCCCTTACTCTCTCTTTCTCACTCTCTCTCCTCTCCCATCCCCTACTCTCTCTCACTCTCTCTCCTCTCCTCTCCCATCCCCTACTCTCTCTCCTTCTCTCTCACACACATTCCCATCCCCCCTCTCTCACACACACACTCCCATCCCCCCTCTCTCTCTTGCTCTCCCTCTCTCACTCCCTCTCCCACTGCCTACTCTCTCTCTCACTCTTTCTCTCTCCCATCCCTTACTCTCTCTTACTCTCTCTCACATCTCCTACTCTATCTCTTACACACTCCCATCCCCCCCTCTCCCTCTCCCTCCCTCTCTCGCTCCCTCTTCCACTTCCTACTCTCTCTCACTCTTTCTCTCCCATCCCCTACTCTCTCTCTTGGGCTACTCTCTCTCTCTCTCTCTCTCTCTCTCTCCCCTACTCTATCTCTCACACACTCCCATCCTCCCTCTCTCTATCTCCCACTCCCTCTCCCACCACCTATTCTCTCTCTCACACTCTCTCCCCCATCCCCTACTCTCTCTCATGCTCCCACCCCCTACTCTCTCTCTCTCTCTCTCTCTCTCTCTCTCTCTCTCTCTCTCTCTCTCTCTAACACACACACACACTCATCCCCCCTCTCTCTCCATCTCCCACTCCCTTTGGTGTAGAGAACCTATTCAAATAGTTTATTTTGTTTGATGTAATAAGGTCTAGGGATTGATCAAATGATCTCCCTAAGACCATCCACCCTTGTAATGGATACAAGACCCATGGTGCAATTATAAGCTTGGGTATCATTTGGTCCAATAAGGTGGATTTTGATTTATTTCATGTTTTCTAGAGTAGCTTAAGTGTTTAGAGAATTAGGAGAACCTATAGGAGTGGTTAGTATTCAATTTATAGGAAAATGTGATCATAAATCAAAAATTGCAAAAAGTTGCTTAGCAACTTTTTCCAATTTGTTGACAACTTTTTGAAATAACCATTCCCAATGGCTACAACCATCATAAGGTGGTTCTACCTATTTCAAATGGCCTATAAAGGCTCTAAACCTTTGAAGAAAGAGTATGTATGGAGAAAAACATTGTACTTTCTCTTTTGATCAATAAAATTTGCTATTCCAGTACAATTTTCTCTAATTTTTCCATACAATATGGCATCTAATGATCGAAGGGTGAAAAATTTGCATTGATCTGATAGACCTATTTATTGTGAGATTTAAGCTTTGGTTTCAAGTTTTTATCAATCATAACATTCAAGTTATTCAATTTCTTTGGTCACTACCCTGTGAAACCCTTAAAATTAGGGTTTGGTCAAAAGAATGACCCTAACTTGAATCTCCACCATTGGAATTTGTTCCAAATTGGCATGGAAAAAGTTAAAAGTATGCTCTTTCATATTTTACAAGTTTTGGAATAGGAGTTTGCAGCAATGAATTATAAGAGAAAGCCCTAGGTCAAATATCCTTATGTATTTGACCTTATTTTGATGCAAATTGATTGGATAATGAGAAGAAGGGAGGTTGAGGACTTGGTGTAAGAACAAAATATCCATATTTGAGTTAGGAGAACATCTTGGTTGAGGATTTTTGATTTCATGAACCCATCCTTTGTCATTTGCCTTGTAAACCACGCTTAAAGTAGCTAATTAGGCCTGTGTGCTTCATATTGGTTAAGGCATGCTGGAGTAGAGTGAAACCTTGAAACTTTGGAGTTTTATAGAACTTGGAAAAGGGTATTCAAAACTTAAATTTTTTCTACTAGGTCCTTTGGTAGTTTTTGAAGTTATTGGTGGAAAACTGAATTAGGAGACCTAATAGGCTACTAGGTCAAATTCAACATCTTGCATTGTGGGTTGTCGAAAGTGGATCCATTGAATGGTTTACCTTATTTGGGTTGAGTTTTGGTTGTTTCAAGACTTGGTTGATGATAGGAAGGCCAAGAACATCAAAATCCCCATTTTTCCATTTTGGGGTAGTAAGCCTTGTTTGCACCAAGTTGGGTGTAGTTGGGTTTGTATTTTTCTTGAGGAGTTGGGTCTAGAAACCTATTGGAGACTTTGTATAACCATAGTATTCTCTATGGGAAGTAAACCAAGCCTTTGAACATTCCCTTGTGAAGTTGGGAGGTTGTGTAGAAGTTAGATTAATTCTTGCTTCCTTTGTGCTTACTCTACATCACCCTCTCTCATTGCCTACTCTCTCTCTCTCACTCTCTCTCTCCCATCCCCTATTCTCTCTCTCTTGGGCTACTCTCTCATTCTCTCTTTCCTGTCCCATCCCCTAATCTCTCTCTCACACACACTCTCATCCCCCTTTTTTATCTCACTCTCCCTCTCCCACTCCCTCTCCCACCACCTACACTCTCTCTCTCCCATCCCCTACTATCTCTCTCATTCTCCCACCCCCTACTCCCTCTCTCCACCATCCCCTACTCTATCTCTCCCCTTCTCCCACTCCCTCTCCCACCACCTACTCTCTCTCTCCCTCCCATCCCCTACTCTCTCTCTCTCTCTCCTCTCTAACATCCCCTACTCTCTCTCTCTCTCACATACTCCCATCCCCCCTCTCTCTCCCTTGTCCCTCTCCCACTCCCTCTCCAACCACCTACTCTCTCTCACTCCCTCTCTCCCATCCCTTACTCTACCTTGGGATACTCTCTCTCTCTTCCCTCTCCCATTCCCTACTCTCTCTCTCTTTCACACACTCCCATCCTCGCCTCTCTCTCTCTCTCTCTCTCTCTCTCTCTCCCCTCCCTCTCCCACTCCCTCTCCCACTGCCTACTCTCTCTCCCCCTTTCTCTCTCCCATCCTACTCTCTCTCATTCTCCCATCCCCTACTCTCTCTCTTTCCCATCCCCTACTCTCTCTCTCTCCCACCCCCTACTCTCTCTCTCACACACACTCCCATCCTCCCTCTCTCTCTTAGGCTACTATCTCTCTCTCTCTCTCTCTCTCTCTCTCTCTCTCTCTCTCTCTCTCTCTCCTCTCAAATCTCCTACTCTCTCTCTCACACACTCCCATCCAACCTCTCTCTCTCTCTTGCTCTCCCTCTCCCTCTCCCACTGCCTACTCTCTCTCTCTCTCTCTCCCTCCCATCCCCTACTCTCTCTCTCTCTCTCTCTCTCTCCCACCCCCTACTCTCACTGTCTCCCCCATCCCCTACTCTCTCTCTCTCATTCTTCCACCCCCTACTCTCTTTCTCTCTCACTCTCTCTCTCTCTTCCATCCCCTACTCTCTCTCTCTTACACACTCCCATCCCCCCTCTCTACCTCTCCCACTCCCTCTTCCACCACCTACTCTCTCTCTCACTCTCTCTCCCATCCCCTACTCTTTTTATTTCACACACACTCCTATCCCCCCTCTCTCTCTCACTCTCCCTCTCCCACTGCCTACTCTCTCTCTCTCTCACTCACTCTCTCTCCCTCCCCCATCCTCTCTCTCTCTCTCTCTCATTCTCCCACCCCTACTCTCTCTCACTCTCTCTCCCATCCCCTACTCTCTCTCTCTCCCACCCCCTACTCTCTCTCTCTCTCACACACTCTCATCCCCCCTCTATATCTCTCTCACTCTCCCTCTCCCACTCCTCCCACTGCCCATTGCCCTCTCTCTCTCTCTCTCTCCCCCATCACCTACTTTCTCTCTCAGGCTTCTATCTCTCCTCTCCCAACCCCTACTCTCTCTCTCTCTCTCTCACACACACACACACACTCCCATCCCCCCTCTCTCTCACTCCCCCTCTCTCACTTCCTACTCTCTCTCACTCTCTCTCTCCCATCCCCTACTCTCTCTCTCTCTCTCCCACCCCTAGTCTCTCTCTCTCTCACACACACTCCCATCCCCACCTCTCTCTCACTCTCCCTCTCCCACTCCGTCTCCCATTTCCTAATCTCTCTCTCACTCTATCTCCCATCCCCTACTCTCTCTCATTCTCCCACCCCTACTCTCTCTCACTCTCTCTCCCATCCTTGAACCTCTCTCTCCCCCAACCCCTACTCTCTCTCTCTCTCACACACCCACACTCCCATCCCCCCCCCTCTCTCTTTCTCTCCCTCTCCCACTCCCTCTCCCACTACTACTCTCTCTCTCACACTCTCACACTCTCTCTCTCATCCCCTACTCTCTCTCATTCTCCCACCCCCTATTCTCTCTCTAACTCACACACACTCTCTCTCTCTCTCTCTCTCTCTCTCTCTCCCATCCCCTACTCTCTTTCTCACCCCTACTCTCTCTCTTACACACACACAAACACACACACACACACACACACTCTCCCATCAATTGCTCTCTCTCTCTCTCTATCTCACTCTCCCTCTCCCACTCCCTCTCCCACCTTCTACTCTCTCTCACTCATACACTCTCTCTCTCCCATCCCCTACTTTCTCTCTCTCCCACCCCTACTCTCTCACTCTCTCTCTCCCATCCCTTACACTCTCTCTCTTGGGCTACCCTCTCTCTCACTCTCTCTCCTCTCCCATCCCCTACTCTCTCTCTCCCACACAATCCCATCCCCCCCTCTCTCTCCCATTTCCACTCTCTCTCCCACCGCCTACTCTCTCTCCCATCCCCTACTCTCTCTCATTCTCCCACCCCTACTCTCCCATCCCCTACTCTCTCTCTCTCTCCCACCACCACTCTCTCTCTCCCATCCCCTACTCTCTCTATCTCTCTTCCCCACCCCTACTCTCTCTCTCTCTCTCTCTCTCTCTCCCACTCTCTTCCTCTTTACTCTCTCTCACTCTCTCTCTCTCCCTCTCTACTCTCTCTCTCTCTCTCTCCCCCATCCCCTACTCTCACTCTCTCTCTTTCATCCCCTACTCTTTCTCTGCCACCCCTTACTCTCTCTCTCTCTCACACTCTCTCTCACCCATCCCCTACTCTTTCTCACACAAACACTACCATACCTCTCTCTCACCCCCTACTCTCTCTCTCTCTCTCTCTCTCTCTCTCTCCTTCTTCCTCCATCTCTCCTTATCCCACCTCCGACTCTCTCCCCATCTTCTAATCTCTCTCATTCTCTACCCTCTCTACCTCTCTCCTTCCCTCTCTATTGAAATTTAGGCTTCAAGAGTGCATACACATTAAAGTGTGTATGTACTATAAAGGCCTAAATTTAAAAATTCTTTAAATAGAGCATGCATGCTATTGAGTGCACACACTTTTTAAAGCTTTGGATTGTACCAAGCCTAAGGCTTGGTTTTTCCTTGGGGATCCAACCTAAAGGTTTGGAGTCTCTAAACTAGTCTGAGACATGTTTTGCTACAAACATACAAAAAATTATTAATTTTTCTTGTGTGCTCTCCTTCAAGTATCCTCATGGTTGAGCATTGATAAAATCAGGTTACATGACATTGTAGGTCTCTATGTTAGCTATATAACCATATAATTTATTTTTTATTTCAACTATTTCAATCCTTTCAGCTATAATTTCTTTTGAATGTATATCCATTTTTTGTCAAAAACCAATGTGTACTAATTGGGCTATAGATTTTAGCTCATTCATTGAATTTCACAACAACTTAGTTTTTTAGAAACTAGACTCCATTCTACACACTTTGAAAAAAAGAAGTCTTGATTATAAATTAGTTTTCAATAATTTCTAGGGGGATCACACATATATTTCATGTTTTTGGGATGTGTCCAATTTAAAAATTAATTAAAAAATACACATTATAAAATTACCTAAAAAATATGGGCTAAACTACACAATGTTAGGTAACTTTTCACCAAAGTGATTCAAGAATCTCAAAAAAAATTCAAATTTTAGGGGGGCCACACTTTGTATTGTGTTTTTTTTTTTTTGAATAAATAGTACCACTTTCTATGGCCCCCTTTTTTGAGGACCTAAAACTAAACCATTTTGAAAAAAAATTAGTAGTTTAGAAACTAGATTCAAAGGACTGCTACTTTTTTTTTTGTCATATCTTAAAATTTTGAGCGTAGCTATCTTCAAATTCTCGTCGAAGTTTAGAAATTGTTGATTTCAAAAAAAATGTGGCCACTTATAGCCCCCTTTTGGCACCACAATTTGGTGCAACTACCCCAAAGCTAAACCTACATATTGTAGACACCTAAATTTGATTACACCGCTTTGGTAATCTAATTTAGCCATCTCTAAAGGCATCATTAATTAAATTCTTATTTAATTAATCATTTTCCATCCCCTAGCTAATTAATTTAATTAATCATCTATAGTCCTAATTGATAAATCAAATAACCTATCATTTATCAATTAAATCATATTCTCCTATCTAATTCCAAAATCCCCATTTATTAAATAAATATATTTGATAAATAAATCCCTCAAATCTAAACTCCCCTAACTTATCCCTAATCCTCCATTTAGCCTAATCCACCCCATCCACCCATACTAACCAAGCTTAGCCACTAACTCACCCAACCTCATTAATGCCATCCACTTGCACATCTCTAATATCCCTAATCTAATCCTAAACCCAAGCTTAATCCACCCCCTAATGTTGTCACATTTCCTAAACAAGTTTAAGACTTTCTTAAACCAAACCAAAGTCTCCCCTCAAAATATCCCAACCACAAACTTGATGAAGCCCACAAACCCTTAAATGCTCTTACAATCCCACTCATGACTCTTACACCTCTCCCACTCATGACTCTTACATCCCTCTTACATACTCAACCTCCCTCATCAAGCCTTTAACCAACCCCTTATCCTATCCTCTCACACTCATCCTCCTTGTGACAAGTGTCACCTTCCCATTGGTGCTAAACAAGTACAATCCATGTGCTCTCCTTTGTGTGCATCCTAGCCCTCCTTAAGCTTTCATCTCTCCTTGCATCTAAGCCATCCATCCCTCTACCCCTTGGCCTATAAATTGAATCCCCTCCCAAGCCATTTCATCACAATCCTTTTAGTAAAGTCATAATGCTATTTTGAGAGCCAAATACATACCCATACCCTTATAATGCCAAATTGAGAGCTCACAAAGCTACCAATTTTCCATTACCCATCTCCATCCATTGAAGCCATCTTGAGCATTTGAGCACACATACCAAATCTAAGCAAATAGACTCATCCCCAAAACAAGAAAGGCATTCATTGAGAGAACCTCTTAATGGTTCATATTCTCAATTGAGGGCTTATCTTAGTCTCTCTTATATGTTATGGTGGTTTAATGTGTGAATGCTTTTGTTTTCATTAAATTAGTGTTCTTAGCATATTAGATTAGTGTATACATTTTGGCACGTCTGGTGGGACCCCACATTTGGGTCTATCTAATCATATTTTGGTTTTTTTTTATTGTTATGACAAACTAACCAAGTCTAACATGGGTTGCTTGTGTGTTCTTGCAAAAGGTTTGCTGATATTTTTGTAGGTATGCAGGTTCCTCCTTCAAAATTGTGCTCCTGGCCATATAAGTAGTTTTGACCCAGTCAACATTTTTGTTACATCCCCGTGACTCCATGAATGCAATCCCGCGATGTGGGAATGCTGCTATTTCACCGGCGGGAACGCAAACCCACGACAGTGAGTTTGTAGTTTAACACTACACAATAGCCACATGCCTTAAAAATCTTCTCTACATCCCCACCGGCCAATATCTCAGCGGGACCATCATTCTCATTCACAGGAATGCTCCTCCTTCCTGCGGGATTGTCATTCTCGCTTGCGAGAATGCACATGTTTCTAAAACTGTTGTTTAAAAATTATAAAACCTTATCATTCGCGGGAATTTCATTCCCGCATTGTGGGAACGTTGTAAGATCATAAACTAGTGGGATTGCTCTATTCAAAATGAGCTCCATGGTTTTTATTTTTTTTTATTTTTTACCAATTTTTTCAGCATTTTCGCAGCTTGATCAACCTGCGGGAATGCATCCTTGCGAAGAAAACTCCAACGGGATCGCATTTTCCCTACAGAATTGCTGCGTAGACTCGAGGGCTTGCTATGCTAAGTGCTTGGTTCAAATTTTTGACATTTTTTGGTGCATTTTTTTTATTCTAACTAGTTTTCTGCAGGTTTATCATCACATCTTTATGCTCATTATCACATCATAATCAGTATAAATCAAAATTTGACTTTTAGTGGTTCCGTAGGATATGGACCATTCTAAGCATTTTTACACATATCAAAAAGAACAAAAAAAGTTAAATTTTTTTTTTCTATAGTTAAGCTATGACTTTGGGGATTTTTGGGTGACTAATCAAATCACTTTTTTTTGTCACATTACAGGTTGGAGCAACAAAACTAGTCATGTTTTTTGCAGGGTTTTCTTAAAATGAACTTGAATGTTTAAACATTTTTCCTTTGAATGAATGTTGCTCAAACATAATCTTGAATGCCATGGATTAAAATCAACCTTTCTTGGAATGCATGCTTAAAACAAACAAACTCAATCTTGAATGCAAAGGATCAATTAACCATTGCAATATTTCACACTTCAATTTTGGGCATTAAAAGAATCCACATTTTAGAAATTTTCTAAGTTACAAAAACTAATTAAAGACGCTTTGAGTGAGCTTGTAATTGGACTCACCCTCTTTAATCACCCATCAATTTAACCATTGGTTGCAATCTCAGTGCCATCTATGGGGATGGGTCCACCTAAGAGGGTGTTAAGTGCTCCACAAAAATCAAACTCTACTTACTTGGATTTTTATTAGTTTTTCTAAGTTAGAAAGTTCCTTGAATACACATTAGCCTCGCTAACACTTCATTTGGATATAAAAATTGAACAAATCAATTGACATGGAGGGCCTTCGGGCGCGCGCTTGAAATCGAGTTTCACACATATTTTTTTTGGGCTTAAAACAAACTCACACTCAATCTTGAATGCCTTAAAAAAAATCAATCGAAACTTGACATGGAGGGCCTTCAAGCATGTGAGTTTTCTTTTTGTTGACCCTAACTCTTCTTTTTTCTTGCATTCTTCGATCGATTTTACTTTTTTTGACGCATTTCAAGTTGGAATTGAACATTTGCATCTTAAACATGAGTTCTTGCAAAGTCTAGATCAAAAAACTTAAGCATCAGTTGGAAAAGAATTATGTCTTTTAGCCCAAGATCATCCAAGTCTTCTCTCCCCTTGTCGTCTTTTGAGGCCATCTTGGGTGCATAAGATTAGGATCCAAAATCTTATTTAAGTTTTTAGGAGGCCTGATTGGAGATTTCATCAACCCTTGGGATGACCTCAACTCCAGCATTTCAATGGAGTATAAGAATCGAGAGGTGAATCGAAAGACACCTCTCTTGGGATCAAGATTTTGTCACTCAAGCTAAGGCTCAAGGAACTTTATACCCTTGAGAAGTGAAAGAGGAGAAGTCGGTTATCGCTCCTCTCGGCTGTGTGACATATTTTTGGTTTCATCTATGGATTTGGGCCTCACGTACCTTGGGTATATTGAGGACTCCGTAGCTAAACCAATTGTTAACCTTGTAGACAACCATCTAGGATGTTAATGTGTTTGAAGTGACTAATCGAAACATTTGTAGAACATACACACTCCTTGGTGCAAGTATAACAAAATTCTATCTGGTTGTTCCTATCTGTTGCTTGATTTTTTTACTTGTTAAATGATTTTTTGCCAAACTTGGTCAATCCTAGCTTAGGGCACACTTAGCGTAGTCACTTCCTATTTTAGAGTTGAACAAGTTGAAGCAAAACAACCAAAATCTCCCCAAAGCCAAACAGATTCAAGAGTTTATGTTGGAACAACCTAAACCCAAACAAAAGTTTCACAAAGTCAAACTCAAGCCATCTTAGGTATACCGAGAAATTTCAGCCAAGAGAAAGGAAATAACACCAAGCCCTCAAATTGCCAAACTCCACAAAGCAAAAGAAAAAGCTGCCAATGAAGCCCTTCAAGAAGCCTAGTTAGATCGCACTATCAAATTTAGCCAACATCCAGGAGTTAACCTTGCTTATGCCTTACCAACTAGGCATGATTTCTATGACTAAACCCCTTTGTTTCTCCACATCTTCTTGCATAAGCTACACTTCAGAGTCATCTTTGTAGGAAAGCCAGCCATTCTAGGTCATCCCCTTAAGAATTTTAGCTCATCCATCTTATTTAGAATCAAACCATCTAGCCAACAATCAAAAAAACATTCGCTTCCAAGTCTTCAAAATTGTTGTCACATTGCCAGAACTTTCTTTTCCTACCATCTTTCAAACCATCAATCTCACCAAGATTATCCCTTTGATATAGCTTTGTCTAGGGTAATCTAGCATTATCACTTGTTATCCCTCATCATCTTGAGCTAAAGGTTGGGATCCACAAGTGGTCAATCTCATGTTCTTCCTAAAGGATCATCAGTCTATCCTTAAGTTGACACAATCACCATCAAGCTTGCACATAGGAAAGCAGACCTTTCATACTTTGGCAACATATCTTTGAAGTTAGGATTCCCAACCCAATCCTCCTTAGGTTTGTCATATAGTTTTGCCTTAACCTAGGAGATCATTTACATAGAAAAGCTTCCCCCCCTTTTTGCATCCACTAGCATTGTTGCATCTCATCCCTAGGAGCATTTTCATGCCACCCGTTACTCGCTTAGCCAAGAAGAAGAAGGAAACAATGGAGCCCTATCATTTGGATCAAACAACATCGCTCCCCTTGAGCACTCAACCATCCTCTAGCCCAGAGAATGCTATACCATCACCTACTGACATTGAAGCTTTCATGAACCAACCAAGAAATGGAGTATTGGTGAATGCCATTATGGACAAGAACAAAGAAACAATCATGGCTAACTTTTAAAGGGACAATATAGGAGCCTTCAACTTTGGAAGACTTCCTCCATTATTAGATCCATCTCACCTGTTGTTTGGGTAGCTACCACCACCCATAGGATCTTATGATTCTAATTATCCTCCATATGTGCCAAAAGAAGAGCCTCAAGCCAATCCTTTTGATCCAATAGACCCAAACATACCATCCTCCACCCAAGTTGAAATCTCCATTCCACAAGCCAACCCAGCCACCACCACTCCATCCTTGGTTCATACCTCTCCACTCCAAACTATCTTTCCCCAAAACACGTCACCATTCACTCCCTTTACTATTGTTGTTGTTGCTCTCTAACCCAACCTTCCAAATACACCCATCTCTCAAATTAGTGCTAACATCTTTAGCCAACCTCAGCAATATACAATAGGAATGCCACCTATGGAGCCAAGTAATCAACCTTTCATCACCCCCAACTTGTTCACCACAGCCCAAAGCACAATTCCATCATTTCCATTAGGTCCTTGGAGCTCAGTGCCATCAACCAAAAATCCACAAGCTACTACCTCACTCTACAAAGCTATAAAACTCCACAAGCTACCACCAATGTTTTGCCAAGCTCTCAAGTGACCCAAGCTCCTGCCACCACTCTACCAAGCTTTCAAATCCAACCACTAAGCTATCAAACCCCATTAGTTCCATTCCCAAGCTCTCAATTCTCGCCACCTCCACCAACAACTAATCCATTACCTCCTATTACCAACTACTTTTCAATGCCACTTCTAGGAGGTAATCCACCACCCCAGCCAACCACCAATTATTTGCAGATACCATCCCAAATGGGGGTGCAACACACATATTTTGGTCAAACTCCTCAAAACCAAAGTCACATTCCACAAGCTCCTCAATCCTTTCCCCAAGCTTCACAACCATCTTATACCTTACCTCCATAAAGTAATCCATTTATCCCATAGCCAACTTATGTTCCTTAATCCCAACCTCAAATCCCATATCAACAGCAAGCCTCGCAGCACATGCAGCAATATGTGCCACCTCCACCTTAGCAACTCGTCATCCACCATGCAGCTGCCAAAATAATGTTCAATCCCTATCAGCAAATCCCTCACAGCCATCCATATTCAGTGGCCCCATCTAGCGCATACCTACCTCAAGGCACTCCTACATTGGGGGCACCCTAGCCATCACCTATCAATTCAGAATGGGAACAAATGAAGACAACTTTGAAAGCCATCCAAGAAGGGAATGATCTGAAGACATTCAAGTTTGAGACTGTGTGTCCTTATCCATTTGATAGAGCCATTACTATGACTCCATTCTCCAAGCATTTTGAGATACCTAAATTTGACAAATTTAGAGGAAAAGGAGACCTAATTACCCACATCAAAAAATTTTACATGCACTACCAAGAAGTGGCATATAGTGACATCTTACTCTTACGCCTCTTTCCCAAAAGCTTGGTCGAGCTAGCTCTTGAATGGTTTTATAGAATCCCATATGGCACAATTAAAAACTTCACTAAATTATCTGAGGCATTTGTAGCCCAATATGCCCATCTTGTTGAAACAGAGTTATGAATAGTTGACCTTTTCCACACTAAGAAAAAAGGTGGAGAAAGCCTTGCCGAATACTTGCAAAGATGGCAAACCCTTACCACCCACATATCCTGTACCTTGCCAGAGCGCCATGTGTTGAAAATGTTTATTGATAATGCCCATCCCAGCTTGGCTCACCACATGACCATGAACTGTTTGCAAACCTATAAAGATATCAAAGAGAAAGGAATGATCCTTGAGCAAGGACTCATTAAAGATGGTGTGGTCAAGATTTACGAGGAGGTCAACCAAAATCAATCACATTCCAATGAAAAGTCTAGGTATTGGAACAAAAACAAGCACGTTGCAATAGATGGGGTTACTGATACAAGACATGTGAATATTGTTGGGCCTTCCCAAAATCAGCCCAACCCATCGTATCAACCAAACAACCAACAAGCTATCAACTACCAACAATAGAAACACCAAAGCTATCAAAACCACAATCCAGGACCCAACTTTCAAGGGTCTAGCAATCAAGCTAATGCCATCAATGTCACTGTAGGACCAAAGCCCAAGTTCCAACCTGCACCTAGAAACTATACACCCCTTGGTGAGCCATTGGATGTCATTTTTGAAAAATTGACTAAGGAAAACCTCATCAAATTTTCTCCTACCTAGCAAATTGATCCAGGCCAATCCAAAGCTGCATGGTACAAAGATAATGAGTACTACAAATTTCATAGGGTAAAAGGTCAAACCACCCTCAGATGCATGACACTGAAAGATTATGTGCAGGACCTCATTGATTGAAAAGAAATCACAGTTGGAGCACAAACCTCTCCCAATGCAGGTTTGCAGATCTATCAAAATGCGTTTTCTCCTCACAATAACCAAAATTTTGGAAAATAACCTATCCAAAACAATGACGACAACACCAAAAACCACCAGCAAAACCAACAACATGGGAAGAACAATGACCACACTTCATCCTATATAGACTATGGTAGCCTTATAGGTTGTATATCCGAGAAAGAGCCTTCTGTCAATGTTATCAATATCTGAGGACCAAACAATGAGTGTGCAATCACCACTCGAAGAGCACAATTTAGCATCACAGGCCCATAGTTTCATTAGCACCATTAGCTCCATCAAAAAGCTAATACAATATCTTGGAACACCTTGGGAACATGCCAGCCCAAATCTCCATTTTAGACCTTCTCCGCACTAGTCCTGTGTATAAAGACATCCTTGATAGTGCTCTCATAGAATCCTGTGTCCCTTCAGATATCAACACTACTGATTTTTGTAATCTTGTTAGACACCTATCCTCCTCATGTGCCCTATCATTCAAACCCACTGACATACCCTTGGTTGAGCCAGATCACACCCTCCTGCTTCGCATAGCCATCATGGTATCCAATTTTTCCATAAAAAGAGTAATGATAGATAATGGATCAGCCTTGAATATTTTCACCCTAAAATTCATAAAACAAGCTGGGTATACTGAGGCAGATATCATCAGTGAGGTTATCACCATCAAATCTTATGACAACTTGGAAAGAACCATAGAAGGAACTATTTTGTGGCCAATCAAGGTTGGGCCAGTCATCCAAGAAGCACTCTACCATGTTATTGATCTAAACCTACCATTTAACATCCTCCTTGGTCGCCCATGGATTCATGCCAAGAAAGCCATTCCATCCACTTACCATTAGTGTGTCAAATTTTTGCATCAGGGCACTAAGGTAACCATCCATGCCGATCCAGAACCCTTTGCTTATTGCAATGCAGTTGAAGCTTCATATACAAACTATTTCCCTAGAATTGATATCGGCACAGCCATTGCTAGCTCATCCCACACTTGTAATGACCCAAAAACCATCCTTGCCTCCACCCTATCTATCGTGAAGATCAATAACAAAGGTTGTGGAGAGTATAGTCTATCAGATGCATTTGCTGTCGGGGCACTCCCACTTGATCCACATGCCCATGGATGACTAACATATCACAAAGCTAAGGATATTTCACCTCCTTGATACAAACAATTTGGCCCAACAACCTTTGTATCCTCAAAAATCCCTCTTCATGAGGAGCTCACTCCAGATATCAACAATTGGTTACATAAGGATGCACCTCCAAGAAATCAAGCACGCCTTGATCACTTCAACCAGAAGTATCCCCAAGAACATAAGCTCATCACTGAAAAATGGAACTATCAAGGTGGTGGTCTAGGACCAAAAGAAAGAGGCATGAAGTGCCCCATCGATGCACACAAGTGGGAATCGAAGTTAGGTCTTGGCTTTGGCATACCCACAACTCGAGGCACCAATACGGATGGTCACACTTTTTTGAACATTCACCGCAACCTTGTCAAAATTGAAGACATTCCTAAGGAAGTTGAAAAGAGAGCCTATGATGATATCCCAAACCAAATCTTCCTTAGAGACTCTATTCTCCAAGAACTATCCATCCATTTCATTGACCTGCCACTTGCCCATCCAAAACTCATAGATTGGGACCAACCAAGCGTCATACACATTGATGAGTTCACATCAAAGGAAGCACTTCTAAGATTCATGGGAGCTAAAACAACTCACAAGAAAACAAAGCCAGATTCTACCTATATCTATAAGCTATATCCCAAGGGGTATTTTGGAGAAAATCCCCAACCTAGTTTCGATACACCCAAAATTGGAACTAAGGTGAATTTGAGACTAGCTAAGGCAGTGAAGAGAACCCCTCAGCAAGAAAATCTAGAGTCACAAGTAGAACATGAGGATTTAGCATTGCCTCCTCAAAATAATAGACCAGAGGTGTCTTCTATTCTAATTGAGGATACTAGAGAAGTCAACATCGGTTCTTTAGAGATCCCCAGACTTGTTCACATTGCTACATCCCTATCACAAGACCAAGCTGACCTCCTCTTTAAGGTCTTAAGAGAGAACATTGGCCAATTTGCATGGTCATATCAGGACATGCCAGGACTTGATCCAAAGCTTGTAGTTCATCATCTTGCAGTTGATCCAAAGATCAAGCCCATCAAACAAAAGCTTAGAAAAATGCACCCCAAGGTGGCATTACTAGTCAAAGCTGAATTAGAAAGAATGTTAGCTGCTAAGGTTATCCAACCTATTGACTACTCAGAGTGGATCTCCAACATGGTCCCCATCACTAAACCTTCTGGTGACATTAGAATCTACATTGATTTCAAAGATCTTAACAAAGCTTTTCCAAAAGATGATTTTCCCTTGCCCAACATAGATATGATTGTAGATCTTACAGTTGGACATGAAATTTTGTCCCTTATGGATGGATTTTTTGGGTACAATCAAATCAAGATTATAGAAGAGGATCAGCATAAGATAGCATTCAATACCCCTTGGGGAAACTTTTGTTACAACATGATGCCTTTTGGCCTAAAGAATGCTAGGGCTACCTATCAAAGAGCTATGATAGCCATTTTTCATGATCTCATCCATAGCATTTTGGAGGATTATGTAGATGATATCTTGGTTAAATCTCATACCTTCATGGATCATCTTGCTGACCTGGAGAAAGTCTTTGATAGGTTAGCCAAATATCATCTCATGCTGAATCCCAAGAAGTGTGTCTTTGGGGTCACATCTGGCAAGCTTCTAGGCTTTATAGTTTCTAAATGAGGTATAGAGATTGACCCCAAGAAGGTCAAGGCTATCTTAGACATGCCTCTTCCCCAGACACTGTGACAGCTTCACTCTCTTCAGGGAAAGCTTCAATCTGTTTGATGCTTCATCTCCCAGCTTGCAGATAAGTGTACACCATTTGCACATTTACTAAAGAAGGATGAGAACTTCAAGTGGGATCCTTTATGTCAGCGTAGCTTTGATCAGCTCAAGAAGTATCTCACCAATCCCCCTATCTTGGTTCCACCAGTTCTTGGTTGTCCCTTGATTTTGTACATATCAGCAATGCCTACTACTTTAGGGGCACTTCTAGCACAACTTGATGACTATGGAAGAGAAAGAGCCATCTACTACATCAGTAGAACCCTAGTTGGTTATGAACTCAATTATAGTCCTATGGAAAAAGCTTTTTTTGGCAGTTGTTTTCTCAACTCAAAAGCTTCACTACTACATGCTAAGTCATACCATCCAACTAGTCTCCAAGATTGACCCTCTCAAGTATATGCTCTCTAGAACAACACTTACAGGCCGTTTGGCCAAATGGGTTATGCTCCTTAGTGAATCTGACATCCAGTATGTGGATAGAAAGGCAATCAAAGGGCAAGCTATAGTAGATCACCTAGTTGATGTACCTCTAATAGATGCATATCCTTTGATCACATAATTTCTAGATGAACATATCTGTCCAATTGAAGAACAACCCCCATGGAAACTTTATTTTGATGGCTCATACACATCTCATGGATCAGGGGCAGGAATATTGTTGGTCACACCTCAAGGAGATTACATTTCAAAAGCCTTCAAGCTACAATTCCCTAGCACCAACAATATAGCTGAATATGAGGCTCTCACAGCAGGATTAAAGATAGCTATAGAATGGAACATCAATCAGTTACAAATATTTGGCGATTCTCAACTCATCATCAAGAAATCCCTAAATGAATATCAAACCAAAGATGAAAAGCTATTACCCTACAAAGAGCTAGTTGATCAGCTAACCTAGCATTTTACAAAGCTTCAGTTTACACAAGTGCCTCGAATGCAGAACAAAGTAGCAGACGCTATGGCTACTATCGGCTCGCTCTTGTAAATTCCCCAAGTAGCTACATAGTATGAGTTTTTAGTCGAGTAGCTCCTCACACCCGCCTATGTGAATAAGGATTCAAACCGTGTTTGTATCTTGGTTGGTCCCAATCCCCTTGGTACCATGAGATTCATGCTTACCTTAACAATGGTATCATATCCCCTCACCTCACACGTACCCAATGCCAAAACCTCATTCAAAAATCATCCCGCTATGTTATCATAGCCAATACCCTATATCGTCGGGGTTATCACGATACTCTCTCTTGATGTTTAGACCAAGACAAGGCCGTGATGGTGTTAAAAGAAGTACACTCCAAACTTTGCAGTGCCCACACGAGTGGTATTTTCCTAGCATGACAAATGCTTAGAGCAAGCTACTATTGGCCTACCATTGAAGAAGACTCCTGTGACTTTGTTAGAAAATGTCTCCCATGTCAGCAGCACGCAAATCTTGTGCATGCTCTAGCACAGGTTCTATAGCCTATTGCACCACCTTGACCTTTTGCTTGTTGGGGCCTTGATCTAGTTGGAACTATCACACCCCTCTCATCTAATGGACATAAATGGATAATAACAGGTCCAAACTATTTCACTAAGTGGGTGGAAGCAATCCCCCTAGTCTTAGCTACAGGAGTTTAGGTCTCCAAGTTCATCTTGTACCACATTGTTTTTCGCTTCGGCATCTCATCCACCATCTTCACCGACCACAGAGGTAACTTTGAAAATCTTAACATGGGAGAACTATGCACTGTCCTCTGTATCCATCACTGCTTTTCTAGCCCATATTTCCCACAAGGTGACGGCTAGGCAGAGGCAACTAATAAAACCCTCCTCAAAATCCTAAAGAAAGTTGTCAATGATTCCGACCGCGATTGGCACCTACAAATAAATCCTGCCCTATGGGCCTATCAAACCTCCTTCCATACATCCACAGGAACAACTCCATACTCTCTAGTCTATGGTGCCAAAGCGGTACTACCCATAGAGGTTGAACTTCCCTCCTTGCGCATATCTTTGCAAGGGCAAATATCAGATGAAGAATACAGAGTAGCTCAGCTCACCCAACTAGATCTCTCAGATGAGAAGTGACAACAAGCCTATGATCATCTCACAGTCTATCAAACTCGTCTGAAAAGGAATTTCAACAAGAAGGTGCTTCTATGACACTTTCAGCCAGGCAACATGGTCCTTAAAGAAAACATGAAAGTCCAAGCAGATCGAGAAAAGAAAGGTAAGTTTGAACCTACATGGCTTGGTCCTTATGTTGTCACTACCTCCTTTGGCTCTGCAGCTTATCAGCTATCTACACCAGAAGGAGAACTCTTGAATGATTCTACTAACATCATTCATCTCAAGAAGTTCTATGCTTGAAGATCCTTTGTATACCCAGCTTTTGAAAAATACAAAAAAATAAAGAGAAATAAGCGTCCAACGGTGAAAACTTGGCAATTCAAGTGCCTTGGATAGGTATCTTGGTGAAAACCTGGTAATTTAGGCACCTTGTGTACTAAGACTAATCCATTATCTATCATTATCCTATCCCTCATCCATTCACTCACAATCCAATAGTACACCTGCTTGTTCCCTTGGTGTTCCAACCAAATATCCAAAGTCTAATGGAGCTTGTAAATACCTCCTGTACAGCTTGTAAATCTTGTACCTTATCTTGTAAATCTTGTACCCTAGCTTGTAAATCTTGTATCATCCCTTGTATCATAGCTTGGATATCCAAATCTTGTCCAAAGCTTGTACCATATTCCAGCTTGTATTATATGCCAAATCTTGTATCCTAGCTTGTATCCTATCACATGCACACAAAGAAATCCCATTTTCACTTAAGCTTTTAGCAAACCATCTACCTATCCACCTATCAACTATTGTAGAAATCCCACCCTTCACGAACATTTCCATCTCACAAAAACCAAAACATGAACAACCTTGTATATTTGTAACATATCTTGGTCCGTCAGCTTGTACATCCTCTTTAGCTTAGTACCATTGTATCTATCCAGCTTTTGTGTCAGTTCCTCCTTGATCAACATCTTGCACACATTGCACAACCCTTGGTTAGCTATTCCAATGCATCCTTTAGCTAGATCTCCTATCACCAAAGTGTTATCCTTCTTAGTTCAGCTTGCCAGACGCATCACTCATCTAGATCCATTAGCTTAGGTGCTCTCTGATAGATCCTTGTAGGATATAGCTTTCTTCATGTCTGATCTTGGTTTGTTATTACCTCATCCCACCCATCTCATTGGAAAATGGTTCTCTTTTATATTTTCACTTTCTTTTGATTTGGAATCTTCCCTTTTGGGTCTTGAAGTATCTTTTCCAAGCAATCTCCTTGTTCCCTCCTCAAGGTTGCCACGATTTTCCATATCATGGTATACTGTGAATGGGGCAATCTGAGCATAAGGTCTTGATCAGGTCTTTTGTTTGTTTTTCTTTTCTGCTTGTGGGTTACCCAGTGTTGGTTCCACACTACTTCCTTTAGGGCTCATGTGTGATGCTGGGGCAATCTTTGCGTGTTTATTTTGAGTTAGTTTGTCAGTCCTTTGGATAGTTGGTGAAAAGGCCTTGATGTTCTTGGTAACCTTGGCAATTAATCAATAGTCCTATAGCAAATCTAGTGCTCAACTACATGGTGGTACTTCTCTTTGAAGTATCCCCCTACTCAAAAAGCTTCAATGGATTCCCTTCATCTCCATTATCCCCCATCCATCTCCACCATCTGTCACTCCTCCCCTAGCTTATGCATTAGTATCTCTTTGAATCACTCCTCACCTTTAGCTTTAGGGATGCACAATCCTAGTCTTAGGGATCCACTAATCCAATCAATCCACCAAGCCTCATCTTTCGAGACCCACAATCCTAGTCCTAGGGATTTTCAAAACCCATCTTCCAATCTGACTCTTTGAAATTCTGTTGCATTAGCTTTATCATCCCATCATCCATCTCCCTATCCTAGATTCCTTTTTTTATAGCACTTCGCTCCTTCATCCCACCCCAATCCTAGAAAGTCTTAAGCTTGTGCATCTGATTTCCCTTTATCATTCTCTCGTAGTGAGAGTTTGAGCTAATTCAGCCCCTTCTCTTTGCCAACCTGTGTCTCAGCTCGTCTTGATTTCTTGTACTTTTCAAGAAGTCATCAAGCCTCATTTCTCTCCCCACCGCCTTCTTGAGGGGTCATCATCTAAGTCTAGTCTCTCCTTTTCTTATCTGATACTGGGGCAACCTTGTTCCTAAAAACATCTTCCTCGAGTTGTCTCCATTCGAACTTCTTTGAAATAGTGTTGTCTCAACACTATGTCAAAGAGGGGCAAAATGTAGACACCTAAATTTGATCACACCACTTTGGTAATCTAATTTAGCCATCTCTAAAGGCATCATTAATTAAATTCTTATTTAATTAATCCTTTTCCATCCCCTAGCTTGTTAGGAATAAGGTGTCTCAACCTTGTATAATTCCTATTCTTATTATTTGTTTTGTAAAATGTATTTCTTGCAAATAATGTTGATGTGTCAACATCTTGAATTGTGTGTAAGGAGATCATGACTAAAATGGTTATGATAGATTCCTATGACATGTAAGAGCTATGTTAGGAAGATTCAATGACAGGTGAAGACATGTGGCAACTAAGATATTTGAGTACTGTACACTCTACCCCAATAGTAGGGTTCGGGGCAGGGGCCCGAAATTTTTTTTGGGGTTCCTATTTTCTCAGAGAATGGTAAAACCCTAATATGGTTTACCTTTTGGGAGTAGCCCTAAAGTGAAGTGCATGTTATAAGCATTTTTAGGGTTGTGAAGAGATGCGATGCGAAAAAGGTGTATTGTTGGTACTGCAAGTAGCTACTGGAGTCTTTTGTTGTTGATGTTGAACTTGCATTGCAAGTGTATTGTAACCTCGTATTGAAGATAATACATTGTGCAGTTTCTAAAGGGTTGGGGTTGTTTTACCGAAAGGTTTTTCCCCACCAACAAATCCTTGTGTTATGTGTTCCTTTCTCTTTCTATTTTCTATATTCATGGTTGGCTGCAATATTGTTGTTTACATGATATTGAATCTGTAAGTGTAGAAGATTTTAATACGATTTGCATCTTACTTTCCTTATGAGATTAGTGTAGGAAGCTATTTTCGCACTTGAGTTTCCTTACAAGTGGTATCAGAGCTTGATCAACTTTTGATCCTAGTTGTTGGGTAGGGTTTTTTGAGCTAATCTCGAGTTGAGTGGGAGTCTTGTACAGAGCATCCTGAATCTTATTTGTAGATTGAGATGGCGAGTTCATCATATGGAAGAATGGAGGTGGAGAAATTTAATGGCACTAATTTTGAGTTGTGGAAACTCAAGATGGAAGACATATTGGAAGATCGTGACCTATGGAAAGCAACTACAAGTGCTACAAGACTAGAAACTATAGCTCAAGCAGATTGGGATATCAAAGACCATAAAGCTAAGGGTTTCATAAGACTTTGTTTAATAGATGCAGTCCTTCTGAATGTTCTAGATGAGAAAATCGCATATAGTTTGTGGGAGAGACTTGAGGCCATGTATCAGGCCAAATATTTGGTGAACAAGTTGTTCCTAAGGAAGAATTTGTATTCTTTGTGAATGGAGGAAGGTGGATCCTTAACGGATCATTTAAATGCATTTAATCTGCTGGCTGCACAGTTGACATCAGCCGGTGTCAAGTTAGAGGAGGAGGATCGTTGCTACACACTTTTGTTTTCTTTATTGGATTCATGGGACCATCTTGTGATGGCTCTTAGAAGCACATTAGTCATCTTCAAAATGGATGATGTGGTGTCTTTGCTGCTATCAGAGGAGATGCGGAGAAAGGCTTCTGTTTTAGAAAAAGAAGCCCTTGTTGTTCGTGGGAGATCCATGAAAAGAGGGAAGAAAAATGACAATAAGTCTGACAATAAGGGTAGATCCAAATCTCATGGGAAGTCAAAGACTTCCGAAAAGTCCAAGGAAAAATGTTGGAACTGTGATAAGACTGGGCACTTCCGTAAAGATTGTAAAGAGCCTAAGAAGAAGAAGAAAGCCTCAGATTTTGGTTCTGAAAAATCTCAAGAAGATGGCGATGCATTCATTGTAGACTTGGCAGCCCATGCATCTAATGATGTGTGGTTGGTTGACTCAGGTGCATCTTTTCACATGACCTCTCATCGAAACTGGTTCTTAAGATATGAAGAGTTCGATGGTGGAAAGGTGTACTTGGGTGATGATTCTCACCTAAAGATAGTTGGACGCGGAAGGGTCACTACAAAATTTCCTAATGGATGAGTAAAGGGAATCAATGGAGTTATGTACATTCTAGGTTTGGCACGAAACCTATTATCTGTAAGTATGCTGAATGATGTAGGTGTGCAGGTTGTTTTTTTCTAAAGATGGATGTAAGATGATGAGAGGAGCTATGGTGCTTGTTAAGGGTACTAGGAGAGGTACTTTTTTTTAGCTTGATGCACACATGTCTCAGTGTAATAGTTCTTTTTTTTCAAAGAAGAGAGTAGCTATCACTTCATCCCTACCATCTGAATGAGCAGTAAAGAAGATTGTGGTTAGTGGTTTTGATTGTAGTGCAACAAGTGTACCTAAGGGTGCAAACACTTTGGAAGGACATCTTCCTGCAGAAAAGACAATGTTGTGGCATTCGAGATTTGGTCACATTGGTGAGAAGGGTCTCAGAAACTTGAAAAATAAAAATCTCGTTGAGGTATTAAATGATTGCAATCTCGAGTTTGACTTCTATGAACACTGTGTATATGGTAAACAAAATCGTGTTCAGTTTTACTCTAGTTTTCACAAATCTTCTGATGTTTTGGATCTTATTCATTCTAATGTATTTGGTCTTGTAAAAGTTCCTTCAATCTCCAAGTCTGTATTTTTTGTATCTTTCATAGATGATTACAGTAGAAGGACATGGATTTATTTCCTTAAAACTAAGACACAAGTCTTTAGTCAATTCAAGGAATTTAAAGCCCTTGTAGAGAATCAAACTAGTAAGAAGATTAAGTGTGTGAGAACTGACAATGGTGGTGAGTTTTTCTCAATAGAGTTTGAACAATTCTGTAAAGAACAAGGTATCGAGAGGCATAAGACAAATCCATATACCCCATAGCAAAATGGAGTTGCAGAGAGAATGAACAAGACATTGATGGAGAAGGCTAGGAGTATGCTTAGTGGAGCTGGTTTAGAACAAAGGTTTTGGGCCGAAGCTGTGGCCACTGCTTTTTATCTGGTTAACAAATCTCCTACATCAGCCCTTGTTGGTAAGACACCCATGGAAGTGTGGTCTGGTAAGAAGCCTTCAATTAGAAATCTTTGTGTTTTTGGTTGTGAAGCTTATGCACATGTTCCAATGGAGAAAAGATCTAAGTTGGAAAACAAAGTTGTTAAATGTATTTTCATTGGGTACAGTACTGGTGTGAAAGGATACAAGCTTTGGGATCCTGTGACTAGTAAGGTGTTGTATAGTAGAAATGTTATTTTTAGAGAGCTAACATCTTCTCCTATTATGCTACAACCAGATGAAAAAGAAAAGGAAAAAGATGTTGTTCAGTTGCCTCCTACCCCTGAGAAGACTGAACAGAGAGACCATGTTGGGTCTAATAATGAGGAGAGCTCTTGCAGCTCTGATAGTTCAGAAGAAGAGGAAGAACAACCTCAACCTTAGCCCTTGAGGAGATCCATAAGAGAAAGAAAGAAACCGGAAAGGTTTGGTTATTCTATGTTAGATTCTAGTTGTGCTTTTGCTTTGATTACTAACACTAATGAGCCTAGATCTATGAAAGAGGCTTTGGGCATGGAAGGTGCAGGTTCCTGGATTGAGGCTATGGATGATGAGATGGCTTCATTAGAGAAAAACAAAACATAGGACCTTGTACCTTTTCCTAAAGGGAGAACATTTGTTGGCTGTAAATAGGTGTTCAAGAAGAAATTCTGTGCAGATGGCAGTGTTGAAAGGTACAAAGCTAGATTGGTTGCAAAGGGGTATTCACAGGTAGAGGGAATAGATTATGGTGAAATATTCTCTCCTGTTGCAAAGTTGACATCCATTATATTTTTTTTATCTCTTGCTACATCATATGATTTAGAGATAGAACAAATGGATGTGAAGACAACTTTCCTTCATGGTGATTTGGAGGAAGAGATTTATATGTCACAGCCTGAGCACTACATTGTTAAAGGTAAAGAATCCTTAGTTTGCAGATTAAAGAAATCTCTATATGGTTTGAAGCAATCTTCTAGGATGTAGTACCTTAATTTTGATGCCTTTGTGTTGTCAATTGGATTTGTAAGATTGAAATTAGATCATTGTGTTTATTTCAGAATTGAAAATGATCACCTTCTTATTGTTGCATTATATGTTGATGATATGTTGCTATTTGGGAAGGGTAAGGCTATGATTTTTGATTTTAAATTTCAGTTGTCAACACAGTTTGAGATGAAAGATCTTGGGGTAGCTAGGTACATCTTGGGTATGGAGATCAGTAGAGACAGGTCTAACAGAAAACTTTGGTTGAGTCAGAGTAAGTATGTGAAGTCTATGTTGGACAGGTTCAACATTGCAGATTGTAGACCACTATGTGTTCCTATTCCTATGGGAACAAAGTTATCTGTAGATGATTGTCCAAAATCTCCTAGTGAGGTGGAGGACATGAGTAGAGTACCTTATGCTAGTGCAGTTAGCAGTCTTATGTATGCTATGGTCTGTACTAGACCAGACATTGCCCAAGCAGTGGGAGTCCTGAGTCGATTTATGGCTAATCTTGGATGGATACATTGGGATGCTGTTAAGCGAGTATTTAGATATTTGAGGGGTACATAAGATTACTCCATATGTTATCATGGTAACTCTTCTAGATCTTAGAATCTAGTTTGTATTCATGGGTTTGTGGATTTAGATTGGGCAGGTGATATTGACCGCAGGAGATCCACCAGTGCTTATGTGTTTACTATGTTTGGTGGTGCCATCGGTTATATGAGAAAGCAACAACCTCTGGTTGCTTTGTCCACTATAGAAGCTGAGTACATGGCTGCTACTCATGCTTGTAAGGAAGCCATTTGGCTTAAGAGATTGTGTTTTTATGTTGGTGTTGATGCAAAATAGATTAGTATTTGGTGTGACAGTCAGAGTTCTATTTTCCTTGCGAAGAATCGAACTTTCCATGCCAAAACGAAGCACATTGATGTGCAGTATCACTTTGTGAGAGATATGGTGGAAGATGGAAAGGTAAATTTGGAAAAGGTAGATACTATAAAGAATGTTGTAGATGCATTAATGAAACCAGTGGGAACTGAGAAGTTCAGATGGTGTTCGGAGTCTATGGGCCTTTAGGCCTATAGCTGGTAGTTCCTGTTATGTTCTTGTTGCTCTTACAAGGTGTTCGACAAGTAGGAGAATGTTAGGAATAAGGCGTCTCAACCTTGTATAATTCCTATTCTTATTATTTGTTTTGTGAAATGTATTTCTTGCAAATAATGTTGATGTGTTGACATCTTGAATTGTGTGTAAGGAGATCATGACTAAAATAGTTATGATGGATTCCTATGACATGTAAGAGCTATGTTAGGAAGATTCAATGACAGGTGAAGACATGTGGCAACTAAGATATTTGAGTACTGTACACTCTACCCCAATAGTGGGGTTCAACTAAATTTTTTTTGGGGTTCCTATTTTCTCAAAGAATGGTAAAACCCTAATACAGTTCACCTTTTGGGAGTAGCCCTAAAGTGAAGCACATGTTATAAGCATTTTTAGGGTTGCGAAGAGATGCGATGCGAAAAAGGTGTATTGTTGGTACTGTGAGTAGCTACTGGAGTCTTCTATTATTGATGTTGAACTTGCATTACAAGTGTATTTTTAACCTCGTGTTGAAGACAATACATTGTGCAGGTTCTAAACGGGTGGGGTTGTTTTACCGAAAGGTTTTTCCCCACCGGAAAATCCTTGTGTTATGTGTTCCTTTCTCTTTCTATTTTTTGTATGCATGGTTGGCTGCAATATTGTTGTTTACATGATATTGAATCTGTAAGTGTAGAAGATTTTAATAGGATTTGCATCATACTTTCCTTATGAGATTAGTGTAGGAAGCTATTTTTGCACCTGAGTTTCCTTACATAGCTGATTAATTTAATTAATCATCTATAGTCCTTATTGATAAATCAAATAACCTATCATTTATCAATTAAATCGTATTCTCCTATCTAATTCCAAAATCCCCATTTATTAAATAAATCTATTTGATAAATAAATACCTCAAATCTAAAAGCCCCTAACTTATCCCTAATCCTCCATTTAGCCTAATCCACCCCATCCACCCATACTAACCAAGCTTAGCCACTAACTCACCCAACCTCATTAATGCCATCCACTTGCACATCTCTAACATCCCTAATCTAATCCTAAACCCAAGCCTAATCCACCCCCTAATGTTGTCACATTCCCTAAAAAAGTTTAAGACTTTCCTAAACCAAACCAAAGTCTCCCCTCAAAATATCCCAACCACAAACTTGATGAAGCCCACAAACCCTTAAATGCTCTTACAAGCCCACTCATGACTCTTACACCTCTCCCACTCATGACTCTTACATCCCTCTTACATACTCAACCTCCCTCATCAAGCCTTTAACCAACCCCTTATCCTATCCTCTCACACTCATCCTCCTTGTGACAAGTGTCACCTTCCCATTGGTGCTAAACAAGTACAATCCATGTGCTCTCCTTTGAGTGCATCCTAGCCCTCCTTAAGCTTTTGTCTCTCCTTGCATCTAAGCCATCCATCCCTCTACCCCTTAACCTATAAATTGAATCCCCTCCCAAGCCATTTCATCACAATCCTTTTAGTAAAGTCATAATGCTATTTTGAGAGCCAAATCCATGCCCATACCCTTATAATACCAAATTGAGAGCTCACAAAGCTACCAATTTGCCATTACCCATCTCCATCCATTGAAGCCATCTTGAGCATTTGAGCACACATACCAAATCTAAGAAAATAGACTCATCCCCAAAACAAGAAAGGCATTCATTGAGAGAACCTCTTAATGGTTCATATTCTCAATTGAGGGCTTATCTTAGTCTCTCTTATATGTTATGGTGGTTTAATGTGTGAATGCTTTTGTTTTCATTAAATTAGTGTTCTTAGCATATTAGATTAGTGTATACATATATTACTCAAGCTATAAGGAAACAAGAATGCCTTGATCAAAGAGAAGGATAACTCCTACAAATGATGGAATGTATTTCTACAAGCTTAGGTACATGATCCACGATAGTTCCTTATTAAGGATATGGTTGCATGAAAAGAGAAAACATGAACAAAAACTCAACAAGAAAATGAAATCTTTTTGGTCGATGCAAGATTTCCAAAATACCCAAAATGATCTTGCATTAGACATGTGGGTAAATAAGGATTGATACTGATACTAGGAAGTCTCAATGCTTTAAGAAGAATCATAAAGATCCAACTCATCTTGAGGTATCCAAGAATTGTCTTCAATAGGTTTATTCTACCACTGAACCAAGTACTCTTTATAATCCTTTCCTTGGGTGCTTTTTCTTATTCTAGTATCAAAAAGCTTATTAATTCCCTATGTCTTCTTCTTAGGATTATCATGCTTATGATGTAGTGCAAGCTAGTAGAATCCCTAAAGGAGGTGTCCTAGCCCCTAACAAATAATCACACAATAGAAACACAAGAAAAAGGCAAGATCTGATACAAATTAACAAGACTTTATTCATAAAATAATTTTTTACATGCAATGTGCCCAGCTATAAGGCCTTTCGAGTTATAACCAAATATAATAGAAATTACAATAATAGTTCTACAAGCTCTCTCAAGATCCAACCCTAAAACCCTTAGCTAGTCCAAAACCACACTCTTGTAGAAACCTTCAAGGAAGATCTAAACTTGTCCTTATAAGTCCACCAATAAATCTCCTTGTTTCCTAAGCCACAACTATTGGCTTCTTCAAAGTTCACTCCTCTACCACATCCTCTTCTCCAAACTAGATGACATATTGCTTAAGACTCCATAAGTCCCCCTACTTATATCCAACTAAGCCACAGGTTGACCTAGTAAGTTAAAAATTAAATAAAACCCTTGCATTAAATGTATATTTAAGCCATAAGTTGTCTCAAAACAAAAATAAAATACATACAACCAAATGAAATACCTAGGTTGGCTCAAACTAGAAACTGATCATAGAGTACTTGGTTAAAATAGGACCAAGACATGAGTGGGCATCAGAAGAACCACTTCTGAGTATCAAAGAATCCACCAAACATAATTGAGCTCACATAAGCATAGTCAAAGCCCTAGTATATGTTGAGTCCACTAGCAACTAAGCATCTTCATTGACCAAGCTACTTGGTCAACACTGCAACCGAGCATCACTGAGCTCCCAGTGTATGTTGAGTTCCCATAAGCATTCTTGAGTACCCTCAATGATTGAGCTCCTTCAATTCCAAATCCAAAATCCCTCCAACATGTAGGGTTACTTATTATGCCAAGATTTTCTTTCATTAGACACTTGAAGTGTGAAAAGACATTCTCAGTAGCTGGAAAAACATTTTTTGGATTCAACACATAATCCAAAACTACTTCTTCATACATATCCTCCAAGTCTTCAACTTGCACACTCTTTCCTTTGTTCTAATTTTTCTTCTTTGCATATTTCTTTGATATGTCACAAGTTTTCTTTCCATGCTAATCTCTAACCCTCTTAGAATCCTTCAACTCAACTTGGCTACCAATACTCAGGTTCCTTCTACCAAGTTCTTCATTCTACAAAGGAATCAGAGAATGCTTTCTGCTAGCTTTCTCAATAGTAATCACATTCTTGATGCAATCATGCATATCCCTACAATCATATTGCTAGGGTCTACCATGTAATGGGTGACAACTATTCATGTCCACAATATTACACAACACTTGATCCTTATATTGTCCAATCTAGAAATCAACAAGACATTGCTTCCTCACTTCTAAAGCATGTTCATCTTGTAACCAACTAATCCTATTAGGACAAGGATGTATCACCCTCTTCAAACAAAGTTTTAAAACCATCTCCTCAACAACTAGGTTATTAGTACTACCACCATCCACAATCACATTGTATATTTTACCACCAAACTTACAAAAAGTCCTGAACAAATTACTCCTCTAACTTGGTTTAGTGTCATTTTACGAAACAATACTTGTCAAGCCAAAAAATTCTCTCCTTTTGTAGATTCATTGATACACTCTTCAACCTTGTTCACAATAGAAGTTCTTCTATCACTAGCCTTTTGTGAACATTCATAAGATTGATGTCCTTCTTCACCACATTTGTAGAAATTACCCTTAAACTCACGTCTACCTATCCTTCTCTTTTGATCAACAGGTTTTGGTTCATCTTCAGCAATTTGTTTTTTCTTCACCAAGTGATCTTGCTTCTCCTTCCCTTGAGGATTACCTTGATGTCTCCTCTCTAGCTTCTCTTCTGCTCTCAAAGCATACTAAAAAACATCCTCAACCAAAGCAATATTCAGTGTACCAATCTCATCTTGAATATTGAATCTCAAACCATTAACATATTTAGCCACCTTCTCATTAGACAATTCTTTGTGCCTAAAGAAAATAGTCAACTTGTAAAACTCCTTTTTATAATCTTTCACAGTCATATCATTTTGATTCAGATTCTATAACTTCTTAAACAACTCAAGTTTATAATCCACAAAAATGAACTTAGCCTTCAGTTTAGACACCATCAATCTCCATCTAGTGATATTCATTTCACCTTCCTCTTCCCTATCTCACTAGAATTATTTACACCATAAAGAAGCATGTCCCTTTAGCTTAGTCTTTGTCAAACTCATTCTAAGTGCATCTTTAATATCCTCTAACTTAAAGTAGTCTTCCAATTCACCAATCCAATCAATCAGGTATTTAGGATTCAAAGTACCTGAAAAATTAGAAACCTCAATCTTATGCTTTAGCTTCAACTAAGATCTAGATCTATCAAACTAACAAGCCCTATTTCCATAGGTCTCTCCATGTGATTATTTCTATACTCACCACTTGATCTAGAAACCTCAAAGTCTTTAGCAACTTCCTCATAGCCATCTTCAATACCTACATATTGAGGTACACCACCTATAGAAATTATGATTTTAGTGGTCATATTACTCTTCATCAGGATCATCTTAGGTCTAAATTCTACCTTAATCATCTCTAAGATCTTTATTTCCACAACATCACAAAGATCTTCAATTGCCCTAGGGTCTAGTTGTCTTGGAGGCATCTTCTAAGATCTCCACAAAATCTTTGCATCTAATAAACCAAATCCAACCTTTGATCAGATAATCTTCACCCCAAGTCCTCAGGCAAACTACCTCAACTTTGGTGATCTATTTATACACTCAAGAACAACTGTGCTCTGATACCACTTGATGCAGTATAATAGAGGTGAATTCTTAGAGGAGATGTCCTAGCCCCCAACAAATAATGACACTATAGAAACACAACAACAATACAAGATTTGATACCAATTCACACCACTTTATTCATAAAATAACTATTTACATGCAATGTGCCCAACCATAAGGCCTTTAGGGTTACAACCAAATACAATATCAATTATAATAATAATTTTGCAAGACCCCTTAAGATCTAACCCCAAACCCCTTAGCTAGTCTAGGGCCACACTCTAGTATAAACCTTCAAGGAAGATCTGAACTTGTTCTTACAATTCCACTAAACAATCTCCTTATTTTCCAAGTTGTAACTACTAGCTTCTTCAAATTTCTCTCCTCTGCAACATCCTCTTCTCCAAATTGGATGATATATCACTTAAGACTCCACAAGACCCCCTACTTATACCCAACTAAGCCATAGGTCAGCCTAGTAAGTTACAAATTCAATAAACCCTTACATTAAATGCACATTTAAGCCATAAGTCAGCCTACAATAGAAATTAAATACATACAACCAAATTAAATACCAAGGTCAACTCAAACTAGGAACTGATCTTAGACAACTCAGTTAAAATAGGACCAATCCATGATCGAGCATTAGAAGGACCACTTGCAAGAATCAATAAATCCACCAAGAATAATCAAGCTCACACAAGTATAGTTGAGCCCCAATATGTGTCGAGTCCACTAGCAACTAAGCCCCTTAATTGATTAAGCTATTCAGTCAACACTACAACCAAGTGTCATTGAGCTCCTAGTGTATGCCAAGTTCCCATAAGCATCAATGAGTACCTTCAATGACTAAGCTCCTTCAACTCCAAATCCAAAATCCCTCCAACATGCAGGATTGATAAAAACCCTAGGATGCTCCTGCGTCAACTTATCAATTGTCTCTTTATTAGATTCGCGATACTCAAAGATATCTAAAATATCCATATCCTTAGGCAATTCAACTTCAAAAGTATTACCAGTATCATGTTTCTTCAAAATTTTACGAGGTCCAAACTTCTTACTTTTTAGCTTACTATATGTACCGACTAGAAATATGTTCTTCCTCAAATGTACCATTGCCTCTCTATGCACCCTAAAGTGGTTGCCTAGACTATGGGTCCCCATTTTTCAACTTATCAAATGATGGAATCAATTTATCAATTTCTCAAATCAATGCCTTACAATATTTTCAATTCAAATCAAATTTCTTGATCAAATTGTGATTAATTGAATTATTTCAATATTTCCTAAGGTTTGATTATTCCATCAATAATATTATTTAATTAAAATAAAACATCCCTTTTAAATAAACAAAATAATCTTATTTAATCAAAAGAAAATCTCTCTTTTAATTAAATAATTTTATCTTATTTAATTAAAATCTCTCTTTTAATTAAATAATCTTATCTTATTTAATTAAAAGGTACTCTCTTTTGATTATATAAATAAATCCTCACTTAAAGCTCTCTTTTTGATGAAAAAATGAAATAAAAATAAATAAAGAGTCCTTTTTTGCACATATTTCTAAGTGGTGGAGTTTTTTCTCTCACTTTCCTTTTTAGCAATTTATCCCACATTGCTATTGAGGATGCATTCCTCTCCACGCTTTCCTTTATATAAGGAGCCCTCTCCTTCTCATTTTCATAGATCAAGATTTTATTGTTATGCAACAGGTTTGGAGAGCAATTTTGGAGGAGAGCTTGAGCACTTGAGCTTGGACATTGCAAATTCTATTTTTCTTCCTTCTTCTCTTATGCATCCATGGAAATCTATTTAGATTACTCTTGCACTTACATGTTATATTAGATTTATATTTTCTTTCATAGACTAATCTTGAATTTGCATTTCCTTTCATAGATTAGTTTTCTTTCATGCATTGTTATCATATTGAATAGCTTCTATTTTCATTTGCATGCATATTTGATGATCATGGAGACTAGCACTCTTTATTTTCCTCTTTGAATCTCTTATTTTATGGTGTACTTGCATGGGCACAAACTAGGTATAAACTAAGGGCCTCCATTATAACCCTTTGCACTCCATGAATAAAGAGTTGTGAGTCATTATTTGAGACCTCATTCTTGAGAAATCTTGGATATAATGATTCATAGAAGTGTGTCAATATTTTAGTACACATTTTTGGCACCCACCATGGGGAAACCCACCTTTACATGATGGTTTTGGTTATTTTTGGAGCTAATCCCTATGTGCAGATTTGTTTGGAGATGAAAACCCAAAATTTTCAAAGATTTGATAATATCTACCAAACTACTTGGAGGTTCAGTTTGAATTTCTTTTGTAGGTTGGTGAAATATTAGAGATGCTTTAGTAAAAAAAAAAAAAGAATTTTCTAAGGTATTGTAAATTTTTTATAATTTTTCTTTATTTTCATAAAAAATTAATTTTTGGCAAAAATCAACATTTTTTAGAAAGTTTTCCATCTTCAGAAAGGTCATTAAATTGTACAAGGGGTCCATTCTTTGTATTTTAAATTTTGATACAATATTATAGCTCATTTGGTTGATTTATGAGTACTAGTCTATTTTAGAAAAATAGCTCCCTAGGGCACAAATGAAAAGATCTTTTTAAAATTTTGACATTTTTGGAAAGCTCTCTATTTTTAACAAGGGTCTCTCTTTTTGCATTTAGGGTTTGGGATTTAAGTTCATGTCATATAGGTCCAATCTTGTTGACTAGGTCAAAAACCAAAATTAAAAAAAGAGCATTTAATGATTAGCTTGCAGTTACTTTTCACATGGTTCAATGTGTGATATGAGTTGTCATTTGGATTATTTGTTGGTTATTATTGCTCTTAGAAATTGATTTTTAGATCTAACCCTAGGTTTCACATAAGTTGAGTATACATCGCATATCTTGTTTACTTCTTTGTTTATTTTCTTGTCTTGTTTGTTAGAGAGCTCATGGCTTGCTTGCATAGAAAAGCTCAACAAAAATAAAATTGAGGTCAAATCTACTAAATGTGTTGCATGAGTTACCAGGTATTATGTTTAAAGGTCTATAATATTTAGTTTTCTTTCATTAAAATGAACCTCTCACACATATTACTTGAGTGATTTCCTCCCTTCATAGATCACATTTCAATTTCTCCTCTAAAAGGACAAACATAGATTTAATTTCTCACATATCTATTACACATAGCAATTAGGCCTTATGAACACTATTTGTGGATCTTGAGAAAGTGGAATTCAATCTCTTTTGAATGATAGAACCACTTATAGGTAGAGAAGATGTTGATCAACTCTAGGTTCAAAAATTGTCTAGTCTTTGGCAATTGATAGTAAATTCTCTCTTGAGAGAAACATAAATCATTATCAATAGACAAACTTTGTTGAGTTGGTATCAACAATTAGCAGGTCAATTGATCTATTTTTTGTGTTTTGGTGAGGTTAAGAAGCTAGAGGATTATGCTATGTTTTCTTTGGAAGTATTAGAAACTTGGAACCCTTGAATCCAAACCAAATCTACATGTGGTCCATGTTGTGAGTCTTCCTTGTTAGAGAGGGTTAACCATAGTGGACACTCCCTTTCTTGGGTAAACCATGTGGATGAAATCTCAAGTAGTATTAGTCATTCTTGTTGTGGAGCAACAACCATTATATGAATGTCCTTGTGGAATAAATCTCCACATATGTGGTCTCTTGTTGGGCTGTCATATCTCCTTAACATCTCCCATTGATTGAATTCTCAGATTGTGTAAAAAACTCAGTGTACTAGGATTGGATTTTTCCCACTTGATATTGCAAGAGTTGCAAAGTTGACCATCACTACAAACCATACTACAACCAACTTTTTCTTTTCTATAACTATGTGCATGACTGAAAAATATTTTGAGAACATACACACGTAGAGTCCTTATGGAGTAGAATGCTATGTCACTATTCTTTTTCATGTGCAAGGTTATTTTGACCCTAGCTCATTGTTTGAATGCAATTATTTTCTTGAACTTTGTGAATGTTTTCTTGCATGCCTAATTAATGCTAAAAATATGTTAATGCATCTAGTTAGACAATTAAAATTAATAAAAATTGAGTTCCCATGTCCAAAATAAACTTTTTAACTTGCTCAATTTAGTATCCTGTTAGTTTTAGTCTTCCTCAGTTGATCAAGTCAGATCAAGTCACTTACTCCATTGTTAGAAGTCTATTTGCACTTTGGATTCTTGCATTTTGACCTTTTGAACTAGTAATATTTGATTTTTGTTGGATACAATTGTTCAATTGTGTGTTGTCTTTGATGTTACACAAATGTCATATCAGTTATCAAAAAGAGTCTACTAAGCTCAGTTGGTCAGCAAGGCAAAAGATGAAGTCTATTGAGCTTAGAAGGTTAGAAAAGAAGGTTTATAGTGTCTACTAAGTGTTCTTAGGCTTTTCCTTGTGCAGACAGTTGTTACCGAGCTTTCAAGGTTAAGCAAGGAAATTCAGTTGTTACCAAGCTTACTCGATCTTTAAAGGGAAATATGGCAAAGACAATTCTTACTGAGCTCTTATGGAAAGCAAAGGAAATTCAATTATTACTGAGTTCACTTGGTAGCCAAAGGATTTTGCAAATTTTTGGTGTTAACTGAGTTGAGATGGTTAACTAAAGAAATTGCTTCTAGAAGAAGTGCTTACCGAGCAGGGTCGACCAATGAAGGATTTCATTTTTTTGTGAAATAAAGTTTTTTTTTATAATGTAATATTTGTAGCCAACTGATTTATGATTTATTGGTAAATGTAACTTGTGAATGAGCCGACTTGATAAACTGAATGGTATATTTAAGAGGTCAAGTTGCGAATTCTAAGTGTGTGATGGATTTGATGTGATATGAATGTGAAGGAGAACTAATTATTGTGAGAGCGAATTTTGAAAGATGATCAAAGATCTTTGAGGAGTAGCAAAGCTATATTTGATCAAGAAGGATCTAATGGTGCAGAATATAGATCTGTAATAAAAAAATTTAGTTGCATCATATTCAGGTCAATTTATTGTTACTTTGTTACCATTGTAGCAGTGATTTCAAAATCTCTTAATAGAGTTGGTTTAAAAACCATTTTATAAATCCTTTAGCAAGGTGAAAGTTCAGTTGAATTGTTCTAAAGACCTCTAGCAAGGCCACTCCTAACAGGGTGATTAAATCCTCTAATAGGGTCACACCTAATAGTGTGTATTGTAACCTTTAGTAGGGTTGCCTCCTAATAGGGCTCACTTTAGAAGATTTAAAATTGGTAGCTAGTTACTTGGTGGTTTTTTCCATATTGAGTTTCCACATTAAATTTGGTGTCTCTTGTGTTCATGTAATTTACTTTTGCATGCATGCTAATGATTATGAATGCTTAAAGATCACTAACAAATTAATCTACCAAGTTACAACATTTTGTGAAGTGTTTACTGAGCATCAACAATAGCTAGTTATCTAAGACATATAAGGGATTAGGATTTATTTTTGTGGTAACTAATTCACCCCCCCTCTCAGTTACTTCATCTATAATTCCAAAAATTGGTATTAGAGCTCTTGGTGCTTGCAAGAAAAGATTTCAAGGATCTAAGCTAAAGATCAGGATGTCTTACAAGAGAGAAATTACAAGACTTAATAGGGAAAAATTCTCAGCATGTCAAGGATTGATGAGACTTCATCTAGCTTCTATTGGTGATTCAGGGCTGAAGTACCTTGATGAAAAAAATACAGAACCTGCTGGTACATTATCTATCAATGATATTGCTGAAAAAAAGACTAACAACAACATGATGATAGATATTGCGTTTGCTCTAAGTTATGAAGAATTTGATGACATCAAGGATTGCAAAATTACCTTTGAAATGTGGAACAAACTAAAATAGATCTATGGAGGTGATGATAATGTAAAAGAGCCAAAGTAGAAAGTTTGAGAGGATAATTTGATTAGACAAGAATGAGAGAGGATGAAAACATAGAAAAATATGTTGAAAGAGTTGCAGAAAGTGTTAGTGAAATCAAAGCATTTGGAAGAGATATCAAAGAGGAAATAGTTATAAGTAAGTTCTTAGAACTCTACTTCCCATTTATGCAATTAGATTTTCTACAATTCAAGAAAAAAGATGTGAAGCAAATCATAAGATAAATTTAGAGGCCATAGTTGGAAGATTGACTACATTCGAGCTAGACAACTATGATAATTATGTTCCATCTGCCAAGAACATTGAATCTGTATTTGAAGCCAAGCTTTCACTCAAGGAGAAAGGCAAAAAGATAAAGGATCCTTAGTCAGATAGTGATGAATAATTAGAACAAAGTTCAGACAGTGACCTTGAGGTGGTTGAAGCTCTGCTAGCAAGGAAATATTCAAGAGGCAAAGGGAAATACAAACGTAAGGTTCCTCTAATCTATTTTTCTTGTTAAGAAATTGGACATATTACTGTTAGGTGCCCAAATAAGAAGAACAAGGATGAGAAGAAAGGTCACAAGTGCAAATGCAAGAAATACTTCAAATCATTCAAGGATAAAGGTAAGAAAACATGTTTTATGGCTAAAGATTCTAATGATTCTAATGATGAAGAAGAAGATGAAATTGTTTACATTGTTGTAAAGGATGAATATGATAATGATGAAGAAATGACACTCATTTCTCATGTGAGCAAAAATGATACATGGATTATAGATATTGGTTGTTCTCATCACATGACTCGTGATAAAACTAAGTTTGAACATTTTGAAGACTATGAAGGTGGCAGCATGAGGTTTGGTAATAATGAACCTTGTTGCATAAAAGAAAAAGGAAGAATCTCTCTAACCAAAGAACTTGTATGTGATAATGCATATTGGGTAGAAGGACTAAAACATAATCTGTTGAGTGTGGCATAGCTACTCAATAATGGATTCAAAGTGGAATTCATGCATGGAAAAGCAAGATTGTTGCATGGCAAATGAAAGTTGATTGGATTAGGCACTCAAACAAAAGGTAACTTGTTTTATTTTGAACTTGGTGAATGTTTATGTTTTATTGCTCAAGTTGAAGAAATTTGTTTATAGCATAGGAGGTTGTGTCATGTGAACTTTGATAACTTGGTGGAAATAAGTAAATTCAGAAAAGTAAGAGGTATTCCTAACATAAAAAAGCTCGAGGTTGGTCTATGCAAGAATTGTCAAATTGGCTTTAAAAGCAAGAACTATCAGTCAGAAGAAATTTTAGAAATTGTGCATACTGATTTGTGTGGAGCTATTCGCATTGAAAGTTATACTGGTGAAAATTTCTTTATTCTTTTTGTTGATAATTACTCAAGAATGATGACTGTCATGTACCTAAGAGAGAAATTAGAAGCATTTGAGAAGTTCAAATGGTATTTGGCTAGAGTAGAGAAGGAAATAGGCAAAAGACTGAAATGCTTGAGGTCAGACAGAGGTGGAGAATTCATTTCACATGAGTTCAATAACTTTTGCATTGAAAGGGGAATCAAAAGATAGGTTTCGACACTTGGAACTCTTGAACAAAATGGAATAGTTGTAAGAAGGAACATATCTATCATGGATTGTGCAAGAACCTTAATGATTAAAAAGAGTATTGCTATCAAATACTTGAAGGAAGCTATTTGTATTGCAATTCATACCTTGAACCAAGTACAACTGAAGGACTCATTCAAAACCCCCTATGAGTTATGGTATGGCTAAAAACTCAATGTAAGTTACCTAAAAGTATTTGGAAGCAAATTTTACATTTTGAAAGAATCTAGAAAAGGAAAATTTGATGTGAAGGCTGATGAAGGAATATTTGTGGGATATTATTGCAAGAGTAAAGCATACAAATGTTTGAATTTGTCTACTCACAAAGTCATAGAAATTGCACATGTGAAAGTTGATGAGTTTGTAGAAAGAACTGAAGAAGAAAGCAAAAGGGAACCAGAAGACTACGGAGATTTGTTTTTATTGAACATGATACAGTGCCAGGTACACCTGTTAATCAAAAATCTTCTACTCCAAAGTCTTCTATAACTGAGTTGTAGGAAGTTCAAACCAAGTCAATACCTACCAAGTTGCAAGGACTGGAGTTGCAAACAGAAGCTACCGAATCAATAGCTATCGAGCCTAAGCAACCAAAACCAGAAGTTGAAACACAAAAGGATAACAATGCAAGTCATTCAAAAGGCAAGGAGCCTGTGCTAGCCAAGTATGTTAGGAGACATCATGCACCAAATCAGATCATTGGAGATAAATCTGAAGGAACAATGACAAGAAGTAAGTTGAAAGGCACTTGTGTTCTTGCTAATTTTGAACCTAGAAATGTCAAAGATGTGTTAGAAAATAGAAGTTGGATTGAAGCTATGAATGAAGAGATAGAACAGATAGAGAAAAACAAAACATGGACTCTTGTACCTAGGCCTAAAGACAAAAATGTGATTGAAACTAAGTGGGTATTCAAAAAAAAGTTAAATGAAGATGATAAGGTGTCAAGGAACAAAGCTAGATTGGTATGCAAAGGATACTCTCAAGAAAAAGGTGTAGACTATGGAGAAACTTTTGCTCCTGTTGCAAGATTGGAAGGTGTCAGAACCTTACTTGCATATGCTGCATACAAGGGATTCAAAGTTTATCAAATGTATGTCAAGTCAACATTTCTCAATGGTATACTGGATGAAGAGGTTTACATTGAATAACCTAAAGGTTTTGTTGATCCAGAAAAAAAGGACATGGTCTAAAAATTACATAAAGCATTATATGGTCTAAAACAAGCCCCTAGAGCATGGTATGAAAGACTGCATAACTATCTTATTTAGATTGGTTTTCAAAGAACTAATGATAATAGTAGCTTGTACATAAAGGAAGGACCAAATAATAAGATTGTTTTTCCAGAAATATTTGTAGATGACACTTTGTTTACAGGTAATGATGATCTTTGCAAATAATTTTTAGAACAAATGAACAAGGAATTTGAAATGTTAATGTCTTGTGAGATCAAATTCATCAGAGTAAGAATGGAATCTACATCACTCAATCTAAATATATCAAGGAGATACTGAAAATTTTTGGTATGGAAGACTGCAAACCAGTTGGGACTCCTATGTGTACTAGATTGAAACTTACCAAGGATGATGAATCAAAGGAAGTGGATCAGACATTGTATAGGTCTATGATTGGAAAGTTGTAATATGTAGTGCACACAAGACTAGACATTGCCCTTGCAGTAGGAATTGTAGCAAGATTCTCAGCACAACCAAAAGAAAATCACATGATGACAATCAAAAGGATCATGAGATATTTGAAAGGAACTGAAGATTATGGATTATGGTATAAACTTGGAGGAAATCTAAATTTAAAAATATTCACTGATGCAGATTGGGCAAGGAACGTTGATGATAGAAAGAGTACAAGTGGAGGAGCTTTCTTTCTTGGAAAGAGGTTGGTTTCTTGGACAAGTAAAAAGTAGAACTGTACATCCTAGTCCACAGCAGAGGTAGAATATGTTGTAGCAACAATAAACTATTCAAACATTGTTTAGTTTAAATAGCTATTGGAAGGTATGAAGCAAGAAATCAAAGAACTTGTTGTTATGTTTTGTGACAATACAAGTATAATTAACATATCCAAGAATCTAGTGATGCATTCAAAAACCAAGCATATTGCTATAAAGTATCACTTTGTTAGAGAATTGGTGTAGGATAAGGATATCAAACTAGAATATATCTATACAAATGAACAAATTGCTGACATATTCATAAAGTTTTTACCTAAGGATGCATTCTTGTATCTAAGAGGTAAGTTAGGGGTCATTCCCCTATCTGAAGGCCACTAAAATATAGTTTTAGTGATGCATCAATAGGAATAGAATTGAAGATCTATTAGTTGATGTAGCAAAGTAATGAAGACATTGCATATGAATCAGTACTTAAGGTACAATGAAATTCATTTTGAAGTTGTGTTGTCTTTGGCATGTGTTTTCAATGAGGGAGATTTTACTATCATATCTTTCTAAAATTTGCAAGAAAAATAGAGTTTATGTAAGAGAGAGAGATTACTATGAAAGAGGCAGATTACTGTAATGAAATATAAGAAGCATTCTGTTAGAAAAGACTAGTTCTCAAATTTCATTCTCCTATGACATGTTGTGTTTCCATCAATGCCAAAGAGGGAGATTGTTGGATACAATTGTTCAATTGTGTGTTGTCTTTGATGTTACATAAATGTCATATCAATTATTAGAAAGAGTTTATCAAGCTTAATTGGTCAGCAAGGTAAAAGATAGAGTCTACTGAGCTTAGAAGGTTTACAGTGTCTACCAAGCATTTTTAGGCTTTAGCTTGTGCAAATAGTTGTTACCGAGCTTTCAAGGTTAAGCAAGGAAATTCAGTTGTTACAGAGCTTACTCGATCATCAAAGGGAAATATGGCAGAGACAATTCTTACTGAGCTCTTATGGAAAGCAAAGGAAATTCAATTCTTACCAAGTTCACTCGGCAACCAAAAGATTTTGTAGATTTTGTAGTGTTAACCGAGTTGAGATGGTTAACTCAAAAAATTACTTTTGGAAGCAGTGCTTACCAAGTAGGGTCGGCCAATGAAGGATTTCACTTTTTTGTGAAATAAAGTTTGTTTGTTTAATGTAATATTTGTATCTGACTAATGTATGGTTTATTGATAAATCTAACTTGTGAATGAGCTTACTTGATAAACTGAATGGTATATGTAAGAGGTCAAGTTGTGAATTCTAAGTGTGTGATAGATTTGATGTGATATGAATGTGAAGGAGGACTAATTATTGTGAGAGCGAATTTTGAAAGATAATCAGAGATCATTAAGGAGTAGCAAAGCTATATTTGATCAAGAAGGATCTAATGGTGCAAAATAGAGATCTATAATCAAAAAATTTAGTTGCATCATATTCAAGTCAATTCATTTTTACTTTCTAACCATTGTAGCAGGATTTCAAAATATCTTTACAGAGTTGGTTTAATAGCCATTTTGTAAATCCTCTAACAAGGTGATAGTTTAGTTGAATTGTTTTAAAGACCTCTAGCGAGGCCACTCCTAACAACATGATTAAATCCTCTAATAGGGTCACACCTAACAGTGTGTATTGTAACCTTTAACAAGGTTGGCTCCTAATAGGGCTGACTTCAGAAGAGTAAAAATTGGTAGATAGTTACTTGGTGGTTTTTCCCATATTGGGTTTCCACATTAAATCTGGTGTCTCTTGTGTTCATGTTATTTACTTTTGCATGCATGTTAATAATTATGAATGCTTAAAGATCACTGACAAGTTAATCTACTGAGTTACAATATTTTGTGAACTGTTTACCAAGTATCAGCAGTAGCTAGTTATCTAAGACATCTAAGGGATCGAGATTTATTTTTGTGGTAACTAATTCACCCACCCTCTCAGTTACTTCATCTATAATTCCAACATATTTCACAAGTGACTTTCCTTAGAGTTGGTGAGCTTGAAACCATCCTTGTTGAGAAGATAAAGCTTTGGATTCTTTGATAATAGGCTTGGAGAGCCTTAGTAATCTCTTGTCTGTTCACTTCTATACAAATTAAAATAAAATCAATATAACTTTGGTAAATCATCCTCCTAATCCATATGTATTAGAGTATTCACCTATTTATTGGGAACCTCTATGGTAGTGTTAGTTTATGCCTCTTACAAAGTTCTATCTTATCACCTCTCTTTTGGACAAGTGAGTGCTTTTACTATCCTAGTTTGGTACCAACATTTCTTAGGGTCATTTTATCACCTAGTATTTTTTCTTTCATTTTAGTTACAACAAGATATCAAGTAGATTAAGGAAATAAAACTCAAGTGGTCTTTAACCAATTACCCTTAGTTCAAACTCACCATAAACATAAATTAAAAAAACTGTATTTGATCAATCACCCAAGAACAACTCAGAATTTTGGTTTGATTCTAAGAGTAATCTTAGTGAGTTGAGTACACCCTTAGCATCTTGCCACTCAGATATGGATATGACTTACATAATAAATTGATGAGAGAGGGAAGAAATGGATATATGCCTTGATGACATATTTGAAAAATATAGAGATACTATTATGTTTAGTAGCCCCTGCCATGAAAGTCTATCAATCTCACACCTTATCTCAACTTGATATCTAAATGCACACAAAAAAGTGGAAAGAGATAAGAGATAATCCTATCAAGAAGAATAATCATAAAATGAAGACAAAGATGATGAACCTTAAGACACTCATGTGAATGCAACATACACCAATGACTTCTTTGGACATTCAAGACCAAGTTCACCACTCAAAACAACTTCAAGGTAAGTGAAATAATTAAGAAAATTGAGTGTGAAAAGAAAGCCTTCCTAGACAAACAAGCTAAAAAGGAAGAGAAAATTAGACTACTAGATTTGGAGAGAAAAAACTTGTTGAAGATAGAAAGGAAATCCAACCAAGAGGAGCAAGATAGACTCTTGGCTCAACAACTTAATGATTAATTTAACAACATGTGTATTGGTAGTAGAAACAACTCTCCTCCATCCACCCCTCCTAAGACTCCATGAAGTGGAAGATGTTCAAGAACACCTTCACAATCTCCTAGCCCTATAGGAAGGATGGCTTCAAGACATGATCATTATAGGAGATGAACACCTCTTAGGAATTCAAGACAATATTTAGAACGTGTGTATCTTGATTCATAATATGGGGGTAGTAGCTCTAGTTTTGATCTCAACTCCCAAGGCTTCATGAAGATACAAAAAGAACTGCTCTTCCAACAATATGTAGAGAGATACTTAGAGGAAAAAAAAGGAAAGTTCCTAGAGAGTTTAATCAACAAGGGCACTAGAGTCCCTACAACTGTGATGTGGACAAGAAGATTAAGAATCAAGGTCTGTCGCAAGAAGAAGAAATCAAACAAATTAAGAGTATGATGGAAAATATTTTTTCATCCAAGAGTTCATTCTTACTTGATTCAATTTGTCCTAATATTTTTGACAAAAGTGTTAACATGAAAGACTTCCCTAGAAAGGTTGAGATCCATCAATATGACAAGTATGATGAGAATGGAGATCCACATGATCATGTGCATCAATTCTATATCATGATTTTTGAGTTCCATCAAGATGATTCACACCTCATGAGATTATTCACAAGGAGTCTTAAAGTTCAAGTTATGGAATGATTCACCAACATAACTCCCCCCGTTAAGACTTTCAAAGAGCTCATCCATAGATTTTTCTAAGACTTTGCATACAACCTACGAACATCTATCACTGTGTTGGACTTGTAAAACTTAAAGAAAAATCAAGGGGAATCCTTTGTCACTTTCTTGCAAATGTGGAGACAAAAATGCTCTCACTACTCTAGGACGATCCCTAAAAATGAGAAGATTGCCATCCTTGTTAGCAGTTCAATCCTACAATGTGGTATGAAGTTAGGAAGATGGTTTTTGATTCCTTTACATCGTTGTTGAAACCACATGTAGGATTGAGAATGTTTTGAAAGAACAAGGAATTTTGACCAAACATGGAAACAACAACAACAATAATTGTGATCAAAATAACAAAAAACTAACAAGGATAAAGGAAAGAACTCACATTGGAATAGGAAAAAACAAGTGGCCAATGATGGAGTTTTGGACTCCTCCAAACCTAATGATCAAGTTGTTCTCCACTTGTCTAGTGTTATTGAAGCCATGAAACTCAATGCATCTAATCAACAAGAGGAAAAGCCAAGATACCAAGATAGGCCTAAGAAAGAGAGATGTCAATTTTAAAAACTTGGTGATTCATATGAGGATGTCTTCAAAACACTTATTTCTAATAATCTTGTGCATCCTCAAGATCCCACAAAGCATTATATACCTAATGTTAAGCCATATTTTTCGGATGAGAAAGCATGATGGAATTGGACATAATATTGAAAACTGTTGGAAACTCAAACATATCATCCAAGATCTCAGTGAGAATGGAAAACTTAAGGTAGATGGATTGAACACCAACACCTATCATAAAACTTGTAAACCTAAGAATGGCAAGGCTAACATCAATTACACTTACATAGATGTAGAGAATAATATCAACATGCTTGAAGTCATATAAGAAAACATCAACATGATGAGGGGTACAAATACCTATAGTTATGATTTAGAAATAGAACCTTCTCTTATATTTGATGAAGAACCCTTTTTGGTGCTAAGAGGTCCTAACTCTAGAATGTTATCTCAAACTCTCAATGCTGCTACATGAAGTCAAGGTCCTATTGTCATTAGAGGACCCAATTTAGGTCAACCAAGTAAACCAGAGCAAGTGGTATCCAAGAATGTCACCTCAAAAACAAGAGTCAATCCTAAGTCAAGCTATAATCTTGTCAATAAATTACAAAGAAGCCTAGCTTAGATTTTGGTATTTGAGCTCTTAGAGTTGTCCCTGAGACGCAAGCAAGTCTTGGAGGATGCTTTGCATGTAGTGAACATACCCAAAAAAATAGACATTGATCAATTCCAAAACATGGTTATCCATATTAATAGCCCTCATTACCTTACCTTTTTGAAGGATGATGATAAAGCTTTGAGCCATCCACACAATTTTTCTCTTCGTATTGAGGTCATGATCCACAAAACCCATGTTAGGCATGCATTGATAAATGGGGGTTTTGAGCTTGATATTTGTTCCTTGAGTCTTTTTAAGGAGTTGATTAATTCTGAAAAAGTCATAGATACTAGAGAAAAGATCACTATTGAAGCCTATGATGAGGTAGAAAGAAGTTCCAAAGGGTTGACCATCCTTCTAGTTACGATTGGCCCTATTGAAAAAGATATTTTATTCCAAGTGGTTGACATTGGTCCCCTTGCATACAATATCCTACTCAGTAGACCATGGATTCATGATATGCAAATAGTATCATTTGCCTATAAGTGTGTTAAGTTCCCTTATAATAGAACAAAGATTTGTATCCCTAGGGATAACACTTTATCTATTAACTCAATTTGAATGAGTTCTCATGTTCCACTAAATAAAGAAGAAGAAGACTTCAATGCAACCTTAGCTGAATGTAAAAACAAGTTCAAGTTAGTAGACCTTGACATGGGGTGGTAATACCAATTCAACTCCCTCATGGCACTACTAGTTTCACCTATGTCTTATGGAAAGAATTCAAAAGAAATGAGACCTTCCTCTTCATTTATGACTTTATTTGGCACATCTATAGAGTCTTAAATGCCTATTCAAGATGAGAAAAAAGAAATGACTATTATAGACTAGACTTTTAGAGAAGAGAAATACATGCACAATGAGAACTTTTCTCCCTCTCCTAAGGCTTATGGAAGATGGTATACTTTTGTGAAATAGATGGGCTATCTTGGAAATGGAACTCTTAGTCACAGATTGGATGCTAGAGTCGAACCCCTTGTTCATGCTCTTTTTGGATGCAAGTCTAAGGAGATAGTTGGCCTGAGATTTGTATATTGCAACAAGAAAAATACTCCTATTCTTAATGAGTGAGATAGTGAAGATGAACCAAAATACATACCTATTTTGACAAATCAAAAAGGTATGTGTGAAGATTGGGTCCCTTCCACTAATCTACTTTGGGGAGATTTAGATAGTCTAGTCACTCATGAAATAGTTGCAACCTTAGAACAAGATGAATCAGATGTAGAAGATCCTATTGGAGAACATCAATGAAAGAATGTTGTTCATTTTATGGAAAGAGAAGGTGTTACCCTTGATGACATTAGAAATTCCACATCAAGACATCCAAAACCTTCATGGTGTAAACATCCTAGTTGAAGTTCAAAAATAAGTTAATATGAGTATAAGTGGGAATTCTTCTCAAAGCCTTCCATAGTTGACATGGTTGTTGATATTATCCATACTTATAGTTCTCAACCTGAGGTAGCCGAGGAGTCACATGTAGGATTAGAATATTTGAACCCAAATGTTTCCTTAGTGGATGATTCCTTACTTTTTAGGAAAAATCCCAATTTGGTTAACTTAGAGGGATACTTGATAGACTCTAACTCTTTGGTCAGTAGAGATGATATCATTCATGTCTACAACATTGAACCAATCATTGACCTACCTCTTATTCATTGTAACCTCATTGATTGGTCCCAACACTATCAAGAATCTAAGCTCTTAATGTTTCAAAATGATTATGAGATGTCCTATTACTTGATTGCAATTGAAGCTGTAGTCTCTTTCACTAGTGAACTGTCTACCAACATGACAAAGCCAGCCATCAAGTACCTTAGTCACAAAATAAAAAGAAAAGAAAATCTAAAGAATGGGATTTTTTATGGAAAAACCCACTATGTGGTGGTGTCATAACCAAAAAAATTAAAAAGAAATGACATATCCAAGGATGAAAACCTCTTTAAGGCATCTAAGGATGAAGTACTTCATTATCTCCCTAACTACTTTCAAGATAGATCTTCAGTGCTTATTGAACCAACACAAGCAGTTAATTTTGGGTACACATGAGACTCCATAGAAAGTACACTTGTCTTAGTTCTTGTCACCATAAGAAAATGAAGCTTAAACTAAGGTCTTATAGAAAAAGAAGATCAACTTTGCATGGACTTATTCAGATATGCCAAGGTTGAACACTAATCTTATCATGCATCACTTATCCATAGGTCTAGGTGTCAAACTAGTTAAATAGAAATTGAGAAAGATGCATCCTCACATAGCTCTCCTAGTCAAAGCACAATTAGAAAAACTATTGAGTGTTGGATTTATACGAGCTATAGCTTATGCAGAATAGATCTCAAACATATTACCTATATCTAAACATGAAAAATCCATTCAAGTATGCACAAATCTCTGAGATATTAACAAAGCTTGCCAAAAAGATAATTTTCCACTTTAAAACATAGACATGATAGTGGATATGACTCCGGGTTATGAGATTTATTCCTTTATGGATGGTTTTTCTAGATACAATCAGATTACGATAACTCTTGAAGATCAACAAAAGATTCCATTCACTTGTGCATGGGGTGCCTATTGTTGGAATGTTATGCCTTTTGGATTAAAAAAATGTAGGAGCCACCTAGCAATAGGCTATGACCACCATTTTCATGACACAATGCATAAAAACATGGAAGATTTTGTGGATGACACCTTGGCCAAGTCTAAGAAAAGAGACACACACTTAGATGATTTAGAAGTCATTCTAGATCACAACAAAAAATTTAAATTAAGATTAAACCCTAAAAAGTGTGCAATTGTGATGCAACAAACATATGTGATATGGCCCAACCAAGTTCACAAAATGAAAATGTGCAAGGGAAAGGCTATGTTCCCCAAACCCAAAAACAACAACTATCCACTCTACAAATCCTACACTCTCCCAATGGCTATGGTGGATTTATTTCACTTATCTAAGATGGATTCAAGAGGTTCCAAGTGGTTTCAAACCCCCAACCCAATCCTAGCACTCAAATCCCTCAAAATTGCCTAGTAGGCCTAATCACCCCTAACTAGGTTTGCAGCAAGAAAGATATGAGGTTTTCCCCAAATTTTTACAAGGAACTCCTAAAAAAAAATAGGTTTCTAGATACCCATTTTGGAATTCTTCAAAATATGTCAAACTCAGTATAGGTTGTTTTAGACCAACAACCAAATCCCCAAACTTGGCACCCTTTTTAGGCATAAAATAGGGTGATTTTACAAAAGAAAGTATATGCTGCCCATACATCCAAAGGTTCAGGATTTAAAAAATCCTCCATGGTGATTCCAATCAAAGGAAAATCAAATCAATTTGACTCCCCAACCTATGAAAATAAGAAACCCCAAATTTGGCCTCTTACAAACCCTTAAATCTAGGGCTTTCCCAATGTGTGACCTCCCAAGCCAATATCAACCAAATGAAGATTGATTCACTATTTATAAGGTATATGTATCTGATAACTACCATAAAATACCCCTCTCTAGTGGATTGATCTCCAGCTGCTACACTCTAGACATGCATTTCATGCACTTACAATCACCAAAAACCCATTAGAAGCCTCCATTCATTCAAACTCTTGCCTAATCATTGTTAGAATGATTATTTACATTAGGATATAAGTTCATTCTATAGGAATTAGATTCTTACATCCATGGAATGACCAAATGCTTCCTGCAAAGTGCCCAAAATTTGCACAAATTGTTGCAAAAGTTGCTTGAAATTAATACTTTGGACCAAATGATCTTCTACTTGTCTTAATCCACCAAAAAAGGGCTATTGAGATCATTCCAATGGATTAAAAACATCAACAAAGCAATGTGAAACCAATCCAAACAAAAGATCTAATGCAAAATGCTCAAAAATGAAGTTTTTTTAAAATTGCATTTCAACTACCAAATTTGTACAATGTTGATGGAATTTGTACAATGCCTCCAATTTGACGATCCTATGTGTTTACCAGGCTATATAGGATGAAATAGAACTTCCCTAACCATATTCCATTGGATGGAATCCATAAGAAAGGCTAAAACACTCAAATACTATTTTTCCTTCCAAATTCAAAATATAGTCATTGAGACTTTAAATTTGAATTTAAAGCCTTATTAAAATGTTTTAACTCATATTTTGTTGGTTTCTACCACTTAGGAATTATTTTAATAACCCCATAGGACCTATTTTATCCCTCTAACCAATCTAGATCCCTTGTTGGCACTATTGGCCACCCCTACATCATTTTTATGCCTAGATCCTTTATGAGGATCTTTAGGACATTTCAAGTTATTTTTAAGTTCTTCATTACATTTAGCCATTATAGGCTTCAATACATTCCAATCCACTTTCAAGGATACCATAGATCCTTTTCTTTTGTTTGCATCCAAGGTGTGCCTAGATGTTTTCCTAGGTGTACATGCACCATACAATCCACCTTGAAAAAGACTCTTGGCACAAGAGTGAAGGAGAGTTTTCTTCAAGCCACCCATCCTCCTAGATGGATTTTTGAAGCTCTTCTTCAAAAATCCTCCACTTGTGCCACATGCACTTCCTGCATTCAAAATATTAGAGCAAATAAAAACATTAGATTTGGGACATTTATCATTTTCCCTCCCAATCTACCCTTTCTCTTTCATTTGAGGATCTAAAAGACCCTTATCTCTGCCCCTCATGGGCATCCCATCATTACCCTTGCTGATTTTCACCAATGGACACCAAAGAGAACCAATTAATATCTTCTTTTCACACACTATCTACCACAAATCAGAATTTTTGTGACCAACAACAAGTCTCTTCATCATTGCCAAGGAAGTCGTGTGTTTTAGAGAAGCACAACTTATTGTTTGATATTCTAAGGTGATATACTTCTTCTCCCCAACACATAAATCCTTCCACCATCACCATTATCACTTGGTAAAGGGTTAAGGTGAAATTTCAAACCATCTTGATGCACAATGTACACATTTACCAATCCATGATTTATAGTACCCCAAGAGGCTTTTCGGGGCCTTCTACGAATAATATGACATGTCATAGGAATCACATCAAAAAGAACTCTATCAACATATGATCCTATTGCAAAATAAACAAATTCTTTCTCTCTAAAAACAATGTTTTTCTCATTACATACCCATGAAGCCTTATATGGTCTCTTAATGAGAAATTTTTTCAAATTCAATTTGTTTACCATCTCGTAAGAAACCAATTTGTAAATTGATCTAGAATCAATGATCATTTTACAAACCTTACCATGACTTATACAATTTGTCTTAGAGATGGATATTGGAGCCTTCTTTTTCTGCTACATTCTTCTCACCATCAATGATTCTCCTTCCTCATATGGTTTGATTTCTATAGCCTTGCCTCTGTCTTTCCATTCTTCTTCTCCTCCCTGTGCTAAGTGAGCTCTCTTCTCTACCTTCTTGTGATCAACCTCTTTCTCAAGGCACCTAAGGGATTGATGCCCAATGACTCCCAAATTAAAGCACTTACTAATGAATGGACCACTACCTCTACCATAAATAGATCTTTCACTTCATCTTTGTTTTGAATTAGCATTCTTGGTCTTGTCCTCATTAGCTTGTTCCTTCTCATCAGTAGATTTGTCTCCTCTACCTTTGTTTGCATTTCCTCTAACACCACTATTATTTTCTCTTCTCTTCAACTTCTCTTCTACCTTATGGCTATCTTATAAAATTCTTCAATAGTTCTAAGGGTTATAAGATTTAATTCATCTTGGATGTTGAATCTAAGCCCCCCAAGTATCTTACCATTTTCTCTTCGACATGCTCACCATGACCCACTCTGATATCCAACTTATGAAATTCTTCAGTGTGCCCTTGTACATCCAAGTCTCTTTGCCTAAGACTTTGCATTTTCTTGTACATCTATACCTTGTAGACGCTAGGCAAAAAATTTGCCTTGATTTTTTCCATCATAGTATACCAAGAAGTAATCTTGGGTCTACTATTTGTCCATCTCTCAGCCTATATAAAATTCCACCAAAGTAAGGCATGCCCTTTCAATCTTGTCTTAGAAATCCTTAATTTCTCTTTGTCCTCTATGTTCTCAAAATCAAATTAGCTCTCCATTGTGCTAAACTAGTCAACGAGTTCTTCATCATCCATCTTACCTACATACAAAGGTAAGTTTGATCTTCCTTTTGCATCAACACTCCTTATGGCTTTAACAAACCTAGCCATCCTCTCCTCCTTAGGATCTAACTGTGCCTCTTCTCTCAAAGGGACATCTTCCTCTTCCAATCTTTTTTTTTTTTTTTCTTTCTAGTATGGTCAATCTACTAATCAAGGATTTCATTTCCTTGTCCTTCTCAAGCTTTTCCCTTCTTTCTTGTTCAAGGGTTGCTCTTATTCTTCTATTATCTATAATTTTGTTCCTTCATGAGATCTAAAAGTTCAGCATTAGTGACTCTCTAAGGGATCCCCTTGTCCTCTCCCTCTGACATCTTCTCAAGTACCAAGACCCATAAGGAAAGCTCAAAAGGTAAGGGATGCTCAAAGGCTTCAACAAGGATCAAATATACAAATGACCCCAATAACTCTTTTCTTATTTCAGCCTAGAATTATACTAGTATCTAATACCAATTGATGCAATAGACAAATGTGATGTGACCCAACCAAGTTCACAAAGTGATAATGTGCAAGGGAAAGACTATGTTCTCCAAACCCATAAACAACAACTATCCACTCTACAACTCCTACACCCTACCAATGGATATGGTGGATGCATTTCACTTATCTAATATTGATTCAAGAGGTTCCAAGTGGTTTCAAACCCCCAACCCAATCCTAGTACTCAAATCCCTCAAAATTGCCTAGTAGGCCTAATTGCCCCAAACTAGGTTTGCAATTAGAATGATATGAGGTTTTATCCAAAATTTTACAAATAAATCCTCAAAAAATATTTTTTTTTAGATACCCATTTTTTCCTTCTTTAACATATGTCAAACTTAGTATACGTTGTTTTAGACCAACAACCAAATCCCAAAACTTGGCACCTTTTTTAGGCATAAAATAAGGTGATTTTACAAAGCAAGTATATGCTTCCCATACATCCAAAGCTTAAATATTTAAATAGTCCTCCAAAATTATTCCAATCAAAGGAAAATAAAATCAATTTGACTTCCCAACCTATGCAAATAAGAAACCCCCAATTTGGCCTCTTGCAAACCCTTAAATCTAGGGCTTTCCCAATGTGTGACCTCCCAAGCCAATATCAAATGAATGAAGGTTGATTCACTCTGTATAAGGTATATGTATCTGATAAATACCATAAAATACCCCTCTCCAATGGATAGATCTATAGCTGCTACACTCTAGACATGCATTTCATGCACCTACAACCACCAAAAACCCATTAGAAGCCTCAATTTGTGCAAAATCTTGCCTAATCATTGTTAGAATGATTATTTACATTAGGATATAGGTTCATTCCATGGGAATTAGATTCTCACATCCACAGAATGAGCAAATGCTTCCAATGTGCCCAAAACTAGCACAAATTGTTGCAAAAGTTGCTTGAAATCAACACTTTTGGCCAAATTATCTTCTACTTGTCTTAATCCACTAAAAAATGGCTATAGAGATTATTCCAATGGATTAAAAACATCAAAATAGCAATGCGAAACCAATCCAAACAAAAGATCTAATGCAAAGTGCTCAAAAATGGAGTTTTTAAAATTGCATTCTAACTGCCAAATCAATACAATGTTGATGAAATCTCTACAATGCCTCCAATCTGATGATCTTATGCCTTTACCAGGCTATATAGGATGAAATAGAACTTTCCTAACTATATTCCATTGGCTATAATCTATAACAAAGGTTAAAACACTCAAATACTATTTTCATTCCTAATTCAAAATATAGTCGTTAAGACTTTAAATTTGAATTTAAAACCTTATTAAAATACTTTAACTTATATTTTGTTGGTTTCTACCACTTGGGACTTATTCTAATACTCCCCTAGGACCTGTTTGATCCCTCTAACCAATCTATATCCCTTGTTGGCACTATTGACCACACTTACATCTTTTTTATGCCTAAATCCTTTATGAGGATCTTTAGGACTTTTCAAGTTAACATTAAATTGTTTGTTACATTTAGCCATTATAGGCTTCAATATATTCCAATCCTCTTTCAAGGATACCATAGATCCTTTGCTTTTGTTTGCATCCAAGGTGTACCTAGATGTTTGCCTAGGTGCTCTTGTACCAATTTGGAATCACCTCTAGAAAACTATTGGGATTCATCATTTCAAAAAGAAGAATAGAGGTAGACCCTGAAAAAGTCCAAGAAATCATAGACATGCCACCTCCAAGAAACATTAGTAAAATGAGGAGTCTTCAAGGATGCCTTCAATCCATAAGGAGATTCATTTCACAGTTGGTAGGTAGAGCTCAACCTTTCAACAAGAACTTACATGAAGGAGTCAAATGTGTTTGGAATGAGGATTGTAAAAAGAGCATAGATAACATCAAGAAATACTTGGAAAATCATTTTATTTTAATGCCTCCTATCCGAGTGAAACCAATTATTCTATATATTTCAGTGAAAAAATCTTTCTTGGGGGCATTACTAGCCCAACTTGATGAACATGGGAAAGAAAGAGAAATATACTACATTAGCCACACTCTTGTTTCATATAAGGTTAACTACACCAACATTGAGAAAGCATGCCTTACCATTGTATTTTCTTCCCAAAAGTTACAACATTGCATGCTTGTGTGCACTATACACCTCATAGAAAAAATAGATCCACTCAAGTATTTACTAGGTAAGGCTACCCTCACTTGTAGACTTGCTAAATGGATGATGATCCTTTCAAAGTTTGACATAGAGTACATTGAGCATAAAGAAATCAAAGGACAAGCCATAGTAGATCAACTGGCTAATTTTCCAATACAAGATAATGCACCAATTCAAGATGACTTCCCAGATGAACACCTCATGTATATGACTAAAATAACATGGAAGATGTTCTTTGATGGATCCTTTATGCAAAATAGTTTAGGAGCTGGTCTGTTGTTTGTTTCTCCTCATGGGTACATGATTCCTAAGTCTTACAAGTTTATGCAAGAGCATCTAGTGTTGTAAGGGCAATCTTGTATCACCCAAAAATATGCTTAATTTTAGTTTCTATTTAAATTTTTTTCATTTTTGGATACTCATTTGGGTCAAATAAAGATTCAAACTCTCATAGCTTCACTATTGGTTTTCTAGGTTAGAGTTTTTGAGCACCTTGGAATACATGCCAATGTAGAAAATATGTTATTTTGTAATTGAGCCATAATTATAATGAGTTAGAGAGTGTAAGTTGGAGGGATTATTATACTTGTAATTTAAATCACTCCAAAAAAAAATTGGGTTAAAAGGCTTTACGGTTTGAAAGTTAATTGTAGTTTTAAGTTGCTTGGAGACCTCCTAAGAGCACTTCAAAGTCAAATTTGAGGCACTAAACAGCCTTATATGGGCCCAAAAAATGGGGTGCAAGCTAAGCTCATCCATAGGGCTATAGAGTTCTTGGAGAGCTTTCTAAAAATGTATACGGTTCATTAATTAGAGTCCCTGATCAAAAATTATGCCTCCCAAAAGTTGGACTACCATTTCTGGATTCTTTTAATTTCACATTGACGTGTGACATGTTTTCTAGAACCTTTTGTTTTGGTGGTGGATGCCAAATAGCATATTCTAAAATTTATTGCTAACCCTAGACCTAACTTGGTTTTTTTTAAGGACCTTTATGGTTTTTTTTAAGAACATTGTAAGCCCATAGTGCATGTCATGGAGTCTATTTTTGTTGTAATGAATGTAATAGAGCATTATTTTTTATAATAATACTTCCCCTTTCCTATTGTGTTCATTTTTGTCTTGGAGTGTACCCTCATCAAGTGGTATCAGAGCAAGTTTTCATGAGCGTATAGACAGAGCACCGACTGTGAGGTAGGTTGCACCAAGACTATGTGGTTGTGGGTTTTGATACAAGAAGATGCTTCCATGAAGGGATCATGGTGGAAGGGTTGGAGTTATTACTCTTGAGATTAGAGCCTTCCAAAGAGAAGTCTAGGAATTACAAGAGGACATCTATAAAGGGATGAATGTTTTCATAGGCAACGAAAGTAAGGATGAAAATGAAGAAGAAGGAAATATTGGGCAAGAAGGGGAAGGAGATAGAGAAGTCCTAACCTAGGTAGAGGAGAAGCTTTTGTAGGGCCATTTTTGAGCTTGGAAAAAGACCTAAAATTGACGTTGGCATGTTTTCAAGAAATCTAAACCCAGATGAGTTGATTGACTAGATCAATGAGTTGGAGGAATATTTTGAGTATGAGGATATTGGATCCTAATAGGGTTAAGTTTGTGAAGGCCAAAATGAAAGGCCATGCCAAAATCTAGTGGCAAGAGATTCAGTTGGAAAGAAATAGAAGAGGAAAGGATAAAATCACAAGATGGAATTGCATAGTGGACAAACTAATGAAGTAGTTCACTCCTATTGATTACAATCTTTTTTTGTTCAAAAAGATGCAAGGGTTAAAGCAAGTGGGAAAATTTGTCTAGTAATACATAGAGGAATTTTACCAAGTCCTTATTAGGTTGGGGCATGTAGAAGCAAACAAGGAGAAGGTTTCTTGTTACCTTAGTGGGATAAGACCTAGCATTCAAGAGGAGTTAAGTCTAGTTAGAATGACTAGCATTGAAGAGGCATACCAGTTTTCCTTGTGGATTGGGAAGAAGCTTTAAAAAAAAATTAATGCAAGGAAAAGAGGGTGGTGGTAGGTCATTTGGAGGCCAAAATGAGAACCAAAAGAAAAATGAAGCTGTGGGTACTAGCTAGAATCAATGGAATGAGGGTTCCAACCACTCTCGTGATTAAAACTTTGGACACCAAAGAGGAAGAGGTAGATGAAATGGACAAGGTTAAATAAGAGGAGGCTTCTATGGTACCTATTTTCATTGAAATGAAGAAGGTTGTCATGCCTTTGAATGCCCTCAATGCCAAGAACGGACAAATAGGAGAGTTGATGATCAAGCAAGGGTTGCTCATATGGATGATGATGCACAATCATCACATTCAGAGGATGTAGAAAGAGGAGAGGTCCTGGTTAATGAAAGGGTCTAACTGAGTGGTGAGCTTGAACCTAGACAAAGGAGGAGTTTGTTTCATACTAGGTGCAAGTGCAAGGGTAAATGTTGTGATGTGATTGTTGATGGTCAAAGCATTGAAAATTTGGTGTCAGAAGAGATGGTATCAAAGCTAAAGCTTAAGAGGGAGAAACACCCCCCAACCCTATCAAATTTCTTGGGTGCAGGATGATCATAAGGTCCTGGTTAGTGAGTAATGTTTGGTAAAGTTCAAGATTGGGAGTTACATTGACGAGGCTCTCTATAACATCATTCCAATGGATGTCTGCCATTTATTGTTGGGAAGGCCATGGTAGTTTGATAGTCATGCTATATATGATGGTCATGCAAATATATACTCTTTGACAAAGGATAGAGTTCAAAAAAATTAGAAGCCCTTGATAAAGGAGGGTGAAAAGGTATGCAGTAGTGCTAGGGTATTTCTTGTTGATGGAAGAAAATTTATGGATGGCATGAAACATCAGCATATGTGTTATACTTTAATTCCTAGAAAAGATAAGGAAGCTAGTAGTGAAATTCCACTTGAATTTTTAGGTCTATTAAGTGAGTATCAAGATGTCATCTCTAATACTATTCCAAAAGGGTTGCCACCAATAAGGAAAATCAGTCATCAAATAGATTTAGTCCCTAATGCTAGTTTTCCTAACAAGGCTACTCATAGGATGACTCCTAATGAGACTAAGGAGCTAAATAGAAAATTTTAGGAGCTACTGATGAAAGGTTTGATTTGAGAGAGCCTGAGCAGTACTTGTAGTAATAGCACCATAGAAGGATGGAGAGTGGAGAATGCGTACAGACTCTCGGGCCATAAATAGAATAACCATCAAATATTGGTTTCCTTTGCCAAGAATGGATGATCTTATGGACTATTTGAGTGGAGCTCAATACTTCACAATGATAGATCTCAATAGTGGTTATCACCAAATATGGATACAAGAGGGAGATGAGTGGAAGACTACATTCAAGACCAAGGAGGGTTTAGCCTAACCAATGTGCCAATCACCTTCATGTGGCTTATGAATGACATACTAAAGAATTTTTGGGGGAAATTAGTTATTTTCTATTTGGATGATATTTTGATTTTCAGTAAGTCTTTAGATGAACATTCATAGTGTCCTTGAAAGGTTGAGGGAAGATAAATTGTTGATTAGTTTGAAGAAGTGTAGCTTTGTCAAAAGGGAGTTAGTCTATTTGGGGTTTTTTGCATCAGCTGAGGGTACCAAAATGGACCCAGAGAAGATGTATGTCATCTTGGAATGGCCTACTCCAAGGTCTATCACTGAGGAAAGATCATTTCATGATATGGCTAGTTTCTTACAGGAAGCTCATTAGGAATTTTAGTAGTATATGTGCATCCCTAACTGAAACAATGAGGGGGGATAGAAAAGAGTTCAAGTGAACTACGGGAGTTGCCAAGAGTTTTGAATTGTTGAAGAAGAAGTTGACAAAGCAACCTGTGTTGGCACTTTCTAATTTCAAAAAAGTGTTCCAAGTGGTTTGTGATGATAGTGGCAGTGCTATTGGGGCTATGTTGAGCCAAGAAGGTAAGCCTATTGCCTATTTTAGTGAAAAATTAAATGATGCAAAGAAGAAGTATTTATTTTATGACTAGGAGTTCTATGCAATAGTTTAGGCCTTAAAGAAATGGAGGCATTATTTGTTGCCAAAATAATTTATTTTGTATACTAATCACTAGGCATTGCAGTAGCTAAAAAGCCAAGGTGCATTGAATCATAGACATTTAAAATGGGTAGAGTTCATGCAAAGCTATATATTTGTATTAAAACATAGAAGCATATGGTCTAATAGGGTTATAGATGCATTAAGTAGGAGACAGTTGTTGCTGATAGTAATGTAGGTTGAAGTGGTTGGGTTTGATGAACTCAAGAATTTGTACCCTGAGGATCCTAACTTTGCAGAGGCTTGGAAGACTTGTAAAGAACCTGTAACTCTAGATAGGACTGCATGGCTAGATTACATGATTCAAGATGGTATGTTGTTCAAGGGAAGCCAATTGTGTATTCTAGGGAGTTCCATGAGGGAGAACTTGATCAAGGAGAAGCACAGTGCAGGGATGGTAGGACACTTTGGTCAAAATAAGACCATTGCCATTATTAAAGAACATTATTTTTTGCTTCAGTTTTCACAAGATGTGAAGAAGTTTGTGTAGAGTTGTCAAGTATGTCAAACAACCAAAGGGTTTATTCAAAATACTAGACTCTATCAACCATTGCCTATTCCATCAAAGTCTTGGGAGGACATAAGATTTGAGTACTATATAGTAAAAATAATTGGTTAATTATTTATTGTCTTTGATGCTACAAAAACTATCATATCTTTGCTAGTCAGTGTATGTCAAGTTCACTTTGGTGATAAAGATAGTTTCTTGTGTCTGCCAAGCATTCGAGAGTTTGCCTAGTTTAGAAGACAGTAACTACCAAGTTCACTCAGGTGAGAAAGAAAAGATCATAGAAGATTTAGTGTTAACTGAGCTCACTCAATTAATGAAGGAAAATTTGGATGGAACTAGTATTAACTGAGCTCACTCAGTTACCAAAGAAACTTTTTGAAGATGGAATGTTAACCAAGTTCACTTGGTTAACACAAGAAAATCATTTTTGAGTTAGTATCTACCAAGAAGGGTCGACTAACAAATGATTTTCTTGTTTTGGCATAATGAGTGCAATAGATTTGTTTGTTGGTTCTAGCTAACTGAGGAGATGAATATAAATTATTCTAAGTTGTATTCAAGCTGACTTGAAAATATGTATGATATAAGTATAAGGTCAAGTTGAGGATTGAATGTGTGAAAGTGAATGGAAGAATAGAAGATGCTAAGAGGAAGAGAACAAAATATCCTTGTGGAGCTACAAAGATACATTTGATTAGAAAGGATCAAGTATACAAGCTAGAATTGAGATCTATAATTATCAATTTAGTTGCATTAGAAATTAGGTAATCTCATTGTTACTCTCTAGCCATTGTAGCAGTGATCTAAAATCTCTTAATAGAGTTGGCTTAATAGCTATTTGTAAATCCTCTAACAAGGTGCATTTCTAGATTGAAGTGTCTAAAGACCTCTAACAAAGCCACTCCTAATAGGGTGATTAAATCCTCTAATAGGTTCACACCTAATAGTGTGTTTTGTAACCTTCAATAGGGTTCGCTCCTAACAGGGATCACTTCAAAAGAGTAAAAATTAGTAACTAGTTTCAATTCGTGGTTTTTCCCAAATCAGATTTCCACATTAAATATTTGTGTCACTTGTGTTCATGTTGTTTATTTTATGTGTATGCAACTAAGTTAAGTAAGGTTAATCACATAAAATATCTTAAGATTTGCATGTTAAGCATTTAATGAGTTACAACATTTACTAGTGTAAATCAAGTGCCTATGTGTTTATTAAGCATTAGTATTTTCAATGAATTTAGAGTTTTGTGTTGATATCTAAGGGATTTGGGATTTATTTTAGTGGTAATTGATTCACTCCTACCCTCTCACTTACTCCTCTTATATTCCTAGCAATTGGTATCAGAGTTTCTTGGTGCTTGCAGAGAAGATTTTAAGGACCTAAGCTAAAGATCAGGATGTCTTATAGAACCGAGATCCCCAAGCTAAATAGAGATAACTTCAAGACATGGAAAGAACTCATGAGGCTGCACTTGGAAACCATTGGAGATTCAAGGATAAAGTACCTAGACACCAAATATATGATACTTATTGGAGCTATGATTGTTGAATAAATGGTAGAAAAGAAGAGTCTTTACATTATGATTAGTCATATTGCTTCATATCTCAACTATGCTAAATTTGATGAAGTCAAAGATTGTGGAACTACTTATGAAATGTGGATCAAGCTAAAATCCATATATGAAGGAGATGATAATGTAAGAAGAGCTAAACTAAAAAGTCTTAGAGGACAATTTGATCAAATAAAGATGAGAGAAGATGAGAACATTGCAAAGTATAGTGACAGAATCAAAGTCAGTGTTTTTGCAAACAAAGCTTTAGGAGTAAAGGTTAAAGTTGAAATAGTGGTAAGTAAGTTTCTTAGAACACTTCTTCCTATATATGCAATCAAAGTATTAGAAATTAAGGAAATAAGATGAAATCCAAAGAATGATGTAACATTGGATGTAATAGTTGGAAGATTGACAACATTTGAGCTAGATAACTATGATAATTATGTTCTTAGTTATAGAAATCTTTAGTCTACATTTGAAGCCAAGTTGTCAAACAAGAAGAAAGCTAAAAATTCAAAAGCCAAACAATCTGAAAGTGAAGAGAAAGATAGTTTGAACAGTGATCTTGTAACTATTGAGGCATTACTTGCAAGAAGGTATCCCAAAGGAAAAAGAAAGTACAAAGGTAAAAAAAAATTGATCTGTTTCTCTTGTGAAGAAGTTGGATACATTGTTGCAAGATGTCCAAACAAAGAAGAGAAAGATAAAAAGAAGCATTGCAAGTACAAATGCAAGAAGGATTTCAAGAACTTCAAGGACTCCATGGATAAAGGTGAGAAATATTTTTTTATGCCTAAAGATTTAGATAGTAGTGAAGATGATGAAATGGTATATATTGCTATAAAAGATGAATTTGATGATGAACGAGATAAAATGACACTTATCTCTCATGTTAGAAAAATTATACGTGGATTATTGATAGTGGTTTGTTACATCATATGACTAGTGACAAAACAAAGTTTGAACATATGGAACATTATGATGGTGGAAGTTTGAGATTTGGAAACACTAAACCATGTTTCATAAAGGGAAAAGGTTGTATCTCACTAACCAATGAACTTAGATGTGATAATACTTATTGGGTTGAAGGACTAAAGCATAATCTACTAATTATAGTATAGTTGAATAACATTGGATTCAAGGTAGAATTCATGAATGGGAAGGCCAAGCTACTAGATGGAAAAGGAAATCTAGTTGGGTTTGGTAACCAAACAAAAGGTAACCAATTCTACCTAGATCTCAGTGAAAGTTCATGTTTCATTGCTCAAGTAGAAAGAAGTTGGTTATAGCATAAAAGAATATGTCATGAGAACTTTGATAATCTATTAATCAAGATAAGAAAAACAAAAGAGTGAGAGGTATTCCTAGTTGAAGGAAACCTAATATGGGCCTATGAAAAAAATTTCAAATTGGTAAGATGGGCAAGACATGTTTCAAAAGAAAGAACTATCATTCTAAAGAAGTCTTAGAGCTAGTTCATAAAAACTTATGTGGACCTATTGGAATTGAGACCTATAGTGGAGATAAGTATTTTATTCCTTTCGTTGATGATTATTCTAGAATGATGACTATAATTCATATAAAAGATAAGTTTGAAGCATTTCAAAAATGTAAGTGGTATTTGGAAAGAGTAGAGAAAGAAACTAGAAAGAACTTGAAGTGTTTAAGGATAGATATAGGTGGTGAATTCATTTCCAATAAATTCAATGAATTCTACATTGAAAGAGGAATTAAAAGACAAGTATCAACCCTTGGTACACCACAACAAAATGGTATAGCTGAAAGAAGGAACAGATCCATCATGGATTGTGCAAGAACTTTGATGATAGAAAAGAATGTTACAATCAAATACTAGAAGGAATCAATTAGTATTGCTATAAATACCTTGAATAGAGTACAACTAAAGAAAGACTCAAATCAAACTCCTTGTGAACTATGGTATGGCTACAAACCTAATATAAGTTAGTTAAAAGTATTTAGTAGAAAATGTTATATCTCCTAGGATACTCCTATAGAAGTAAGCATATAAATATTTGAATTTATCAACATAAAAATTGCACATGTGAGAATTGATGAATTTTCAAAAAAGAGTGAAGAGAAGATCAACAAAGAACCTAAGGATTATAGAAAATTTGTCTGCTATGAACCTAATACATTGTCAAATCCAATTGGAAGTTAGTAGACTTCACCTATCGAGTCCCCAAAATCTCTGTAGGCTACTAAGTTGCAAAAAATGAAACCCAAGTCAGCATCTAAAGGACCTAAGTCACAATTAGAATCTATTAATATGTTGCCAGAGAAAACTGAGTCTAATGGACTTGAGTCATAAATAGTGGGACCTGAGCTTGATATAGAAGATCATGATGAGGCTAGTGGAACAAGCTCTAAATCCAAAGTACCTATGTTAGCAAGATATGTTAGAAGGCACCATGCCCTTGATTAGATCACTGGAGACAAGTCAGCTGGAACAGTGATAAGAAACAAATTGAAAGGTACATGTTTGGTTACTAAATTTGAACCTAGATCAATTAAAGATGCTTTGGATAATAAAAGTTGGATTAAAGAAATAAATGAAGAGATGGAATAAATTAAAATGAACAAGACCTAGACTCTTCTCCCTAGACACAAGGATAAAAATATAATTGGCACTAAGTGGGTTTTAAGAAATAAGTTGAATGATGATGGAGAAGTTTTAGAAACAAAGCAAGGTTGCTATGCAAATGCTATTCTTAAGAAGAAGGTGTTGATTATGGTAAAAAAATTTCTCTTGTTGCAAGATTAGAAGATGTTAGAACTCTACTTGCTTATGTTGCACATAAAGGATTTAAATTTTATCAAATAGATGTAAAATCTGCATTCTTGAATGGAATTCTTGAAGATGAAGTTTACATAGAAAAACCAAAAGGTTTTTTAGATCCTAGCAAAAAGGATATGGTTTTTAAAATACACAAGGAATTCTATGGACTTAAGCAAGCTCCCAAAGCTTGGTATGAAAGACTTCATAACTACTTGATAAATATTGGTTTTCAAAAAACAAATGATAACAATAGCCTATATATAAAAGAAGGACTAGACAAGAAAATTGTATTAGTTGAAATCTTTGTAGATGACACATTATTTATTGGAAATGATGACCTCTGAAAAGCATTTTTAGAAGAGATGGGTAAATAATTTGAGATGTCCATTTTGGAGAGATAAAATTCTTTGTTGGATTGTAGACCCAAGAGAAGAACGATGGTATCTACATTACTCAATCCAAAAATATCAAGGAGATACTAAAGAAATTTAGAATGGAAGATTCAAGACTAGTTGGAACACCTATGTCTATTGGACATGAGCTTCCAAAGAATGATGATTCCAAAGAGGTAGATCAGACCACATGCATATCAATGATTGGAAAATTGCAATACATAGTGCATACAAGGCTTGATATTGCATTGGTAGTTGGTATGTTGGTAAGATTCTTAGCAAATCCTAAAGAAAATCACATGATGGAAATCAAAAGAATCATGAGGTATTTGAAGGGTACTTAAAATTATGGATTATGGTACAAGAGAGGAGGAAATCTAGATTTCAAAGCCTTCACAGATGTTGATTGGGTAGGAAGTATTGATGATAGGAAAAGCACTAGTCATGGAGCATTCTTTCTTGGTAAAAGACTAGTGTCTTGGACAACCAAGAAGCAAAATTGTATTACTTAGTCTACAACAGAGACAGAGTATATGGCAGAAATAATTAATTATTCCAATATTGTTTGCTTCAAGCAACTATTGGTAGGTATGAAGATAAAAATCAAGGATCCAATCGTTATCTTCTTTGATAATACCAGTGCAATTAATATATCAAAGAACCCTGTGATGCATACCAAGACCAAACACATCGCTATAAAATATCATTTTCTGAGAGAATTGGTGCAAGATAAAGAGGTAAGATTGGAATGTGAAAATAATAAAGAACAAATTATAAACATATTCACTAAGCCTTTACCTAAGGCTGTATTTTTGTATCTAAGAGGTAAGTTAGGGGTCATTTCCCTATCTGAAGCTCACTAAAATAAAGTTTAGCGATGCATCAACCAGTGCATGTTGAAGATTAGTTAGTTGATGTAGTATTTGAAAGGGCATATTGCATATGAATCAATACATGAGGTACAGTAATATTCATTGCATATTTTCTTTAGCATGAGACATCAAAGAGGGAGAGTTTGTTGTCATATTCATAATTTTTTTATAAAGGGATAATTCTGTAATAAGGGATAATTTGCTTGAAGATATCAAAGAGAGAGAATGAAAGAGACAAAGTTTGTTGATAGAGGGAGAAACTAAAGGCAGAGGGAGTTCACACTGATAGAGAGAGTTCTCATAGATAAGAATCAAAATGAAACTAAGGATATTTTCCTTACTTTATTTTTTCTCTAAAATTTCATTGTATTATGACATGTTGTGCTGCCATCAATGCCATAGAGGGAGATTGTTGAAAATAATTAGTTAATTACATTTTGTCTTTGATGATACACAAAATATCATATATTTTCTAGTTAGTGTATTCTGAGCTCACTTAGGCAATAAAGATAGTTTCCTATGTTTACCGAGCATTCTAGAGTTTGCCTAGTTTAGAAGACAGTAACTACCAAGCTCACTCGGGCGACAAAGAAAAGATCACATAAGATGAGTGTTAAATGAGATCACTTAGTGAAGGAAAATTTATTAACCAATCTCACTTAGTTACCAAAGAAACTTTGTGAAGATGCAGTGTTAACTTAGTTCACTTGGTTAACATAGGAGAATCATTTTTGAGTTAGTGTCTACTGAGCAGGATCAACTAAAAAAGGATTTTCTTTTTTTGGCATATTGAGTTCAATAGATTTGTTTGTTGGTTCTAGTAAAACTAAGGAGATGAATATTAATTATTCTAAGTTGCATTCAAGATGACTTAACAATATGTATGATATAAGTATAAGGTCAAGTTGAGGATTGAAAGTGTGAAACTTAATGGAAGAATAGAAGATGCTAAGATGAAGTGAATTAGAGATATAAAAAGAATATCCTTGTGGAGCTACAAAGATACATTCAATAAAAAAGGATCAAGTATACAAGCCATAATTGAGATATGTAATCAGCAATTCAGTTGCATTAGAAATCATGTCATCTCATTGTTACCCTCTAACCATTGTAGCAATGATCTAAAATCTCTTAACAGAGTTGGATTAATAGCTATTTGTAAATCCTCTAACAAGGTGGTATTTCTAGATTGAAGTGTCTAAAGACCTCTAACAAGGCCACTCCTGACAAGGTAATTAAATCCTTTAATAGGGTCGCACTTAACAGTGTGCTTTGTAACCTATAATAGGGTTGGTCCTGACAAGGCTTATAAGGAAACTTGCAACAAAGAATATAATCGTTTCCACATAACCCATAATAGATCTAAAATAAATATGCAATTAAAATCCACATGTAAGAGAATAGACAACATACCCACAAAAATTGTAACACAATATCCCTGAAAAACCCTCATTGAGGGAAAAAAACCCAGCCTCCAAAAACATCCACCACTATGTATTATTCAGCATAAATATCATTTCAATACAACCATGGAAGCCTTCAAAGCCATAGCCACAACTAAAAAATCTAGGTGAACAATCATGAATCCACACATCTCATGTCATACTTCCAACCTTCACAAATGCTCCCCTAGGTAACCTATCAAGCCTTGTCCTGCTTGACTCTTTCCCTTTTTGCATTCTTCTCCTCTCACAACAACTACCCTTGTGGTTGCTTATATAGTAGCAAGTCCCACAAAACCACCAAGTGGTATTACATAAACCATGTGCTAAAACCATGTGATACCTAACCCCTTGACCCCACAGTTAATATTAGAATTTTAATTGTTTTCCCCAATATTAAATAATTACATGAAATTTTTGACAAAAGGTATGATTTCTTTTATTTTTTGGTTTCCATCCCCGTATTGGTTGAAAATGTCCTAATTTTTCCCCAAGTTGGTCAAAATTTTGACCAACTCGGGTCATAACCTTAATATGTTAAAAGTATATTGGTTAAAAAGTATGTTAAAATGGATATATTCATTAGGGCTTATAGTCATATCATGATATGTTTATGTTATTTCATTCCCGCGTAGGCATGGAAATTTGCAAGTGATATTGGGGCTTCACAGGTGATATTGGGGCTTCACAATTAATATTGGGGTAGTGATTGATCACTGTAAGCAACACAGTTCAAATTTTGTTAAATTCAATACTCAAACAAGCCCAATTTTGATCCTACAAAGAGCATTGCACATTTCACAGATTTACTCAGTATGTTTCGTCTATTTTTCTTCCTTGATTTGTATTTTATAATTCCTAGTGAAGTTGTCATTTTTTTAGCATTGGAGTTGTAGTATTATTAGTATTGGAAAACATAAATTTAGGGCATCTGTTTTAGTCAGGTGGGTGGAAGCGTATATTGTTTGGAAGTCTAGCATAAAGTTCAGACAAGTCAAATCCGCTAATACTTTATCTTCCTTTTATTGCTAGCTCTAATTTTTTTTTAGCTTAATAGGGATTTAAGATTTGATTCTATCAATATTTGTTGATTTTACTTTTATTTTTGAGTGTTTGAGTTGTTAGAATCTGAAAAGATTAATAACCCAGAAAACTAGTGCAAAGAGTAAATATCTAAACTATGAATGCAAATGATACAAAATCAAAATAGCATCATAGAGTTAGTCTCCAAGAGAGTAATGCAAATGCTGGAAGCAAAATAGCATTAAGAGGATGCAAAAACAAGAGATGCAAATACAAGCTAGGTAGCATGCTTATATAGGCTAGGAAGAGAGAGGAGGTTGCAACACCAACCAATGAGGATCAACCATCTATCGAACTAAAGATAGCAAAGTATCTTCCCAAGATAGCTAATGGATCCTCACATGTAGGAAGGTGACACCTCATAACCATTCACCTAATAAGAAATGCTTTATTAACCTAAGAGAGATTAATAAAAGTGTACGAAAAACCTAGCAAAATAGGAAAAATAAAAAATTACACTAACATGAGTTTCTTGGTCAAGTTTCTCTATCATACCCTTTTTCTTGTCAATGGTGGCTTCTTCTAATTAAAGGCCATCACTTATCATTTGGCCATATTTGAATAAATCTAATTGGGAAAATTTACACCCGTATTGCTATTAAGACATTGTACCCATACACACACACATATACACAACTAATGCTCACAGATATAAACATATACACAACTAATCAATTTCCATGAACAATATCACACAATTAGAGTCATCATTGTCTTCTAAATTTTTACTTTCTTCTTTGAAGACATTCATTGATTGTAAGGAAACTAACATTTCTTCTTCTTCTTGAAGCCTTCTTCATCATCTCTATCATTTTTTCTAGAGGTACTTAGCAACAAAGTGCCCAATCTTCTCACAATAAAGCATTTGAAAGGTAGCTTTGGTTTGTACTTTCCACAAACCCTTTTTGTAATTGTTTATATGAGGAGTATTCCTTTCCTTTATTTATTTGAAATGATTATCTTTCCAAGCCCAAGCCCAAATTGGCAATATGTTTTTTCTATTTTAATTAATGTACTTTTGAGTCCCTGTGACTATGTTTATTTGTGAACATCAATATAATAGCTTAGTTATTTAGTTTTTTCTTGCATTAATAATATCCTTTATGTTTTTTCTTCAATTGTTTGATATTTTATTGTATGTAAATTAAAATATCTTCAATTGTTTATTGCACATTAGGCATACATGGTAATGTTGTAACTTCTATACTAAATGATAGCATCCATCATGTATCATTTACATTGGAGTTGACTTAATTTTAAGGACTATGATTTGTTTTTTTTTTGTAGATTTCTAAGGTTCTTGTTTGACTTATGTTCTGTATCACATTAAAGTAAAATGATTTTAGTTACTCCATGACTTTAGCTATGTAATTTTTGAAAGTTAATTTTTAAGTTTAAAATTTGTTGAATAAATTATTTGATGTCCAAATCAGCAATTCTTAATAAACTACCAAACAGACTTATGTTGGATATTTAAATCTTGGAGTAAATAGACTTATGGTGGATATTTGAATCTTGGAGTTCTTGATTTCCTTCCCTTACCTACATAATGAGATAAGGATACTATAATTTGAAAGGATCTGTTTCATTGCTATTATTAAAAATAATTAGTAATTCTAATATCTTTACTATATGCTAGTGTCTTGAATAAATGGTTAACCAAACTGTTGTCATTTTTTATTGTGTTCAATTTACTGCTGGAGGCATTTGAATGACATTATTTGTTAGGGAGCTTTCATCTTTATTTCATGGTATAGTTTTTCTATAGGAATTTGCTTTCCTACCTACTCTACATTTAAAGCTATTGAAAGAAAGAATAAGGAAGATCGGGATCAGTGGTTGATTTACTAGGTAGGTACGTGCTAGTACCCACTTGTCCCTAAAATTGCACACTTTGCTAAAGAAACAAATATTTCGTTTAACTAAAAAAGCTTGTAAAATTTTACTTATTTTCATATTTTCAGTTTTCATTAAGTACAGTCATGCTTTGAACATTCTTCTTCTTTCTTTTTTGACATGTCAAATCTATAGGACTCAATTATGAAAATTTCAAATTTCCTTGAAATTGTTGATGGTAAATTTGGAAGTAGTTTTTATTTAAAGTCTTGTATCTGGACACATCTATATTTTATCCGTTTTCTCCCAAGTCTAGATATATCCAGATACATTTATGTAATGCCCCAATTTAGGATTTAACTTAATTTAGTCATGAAATAGTAATTCTGATTGTACATAGTGTATACATGTATTCATGAAACCTTAGTGTAGAATGCAAATGGACTTATGACAAACTAAACTAAACCCAAGATATCATCATCAGAATGTAATCTCTACGAGCATCTCATGTTTCCCTAACTACAACTGCTAAAATAGCTCTTAGACTAGCATCTTAGTGATAGTTCTAGAATGGGAGAATGCTTAAAATGTAGATCTAGGATGGATACATGCAAGATCTATGATTAAAATGTAGATTATATGCTATCAAGATGAATATGCAATGAACTAACAAGTGATAAATGATGCTAAATAACACAAAATAATGCTAAAATGCTCTGAAAATGCTACAATAAGAATGCTAAAATAATGAATCAAAATGTGCCTATAATGTAGATGCCTAAGACTTGGGTCCTTTGCTCCTGAATTCTCCTTCTATTTATAGGATTTTTAAAAGGGTTTGGGGTGAGAATTTGGGTTTTACCTTCCATTGGTGGATAGAAGTGAAATTGAAATTGTCTCATGAGAGACAAGAAAAGGAGCCCAAAAGTCTTGATTTGTGGCTAAATGTGGTTTTTATTTTAACAAAACTGTCTCGTGAGAGACAAGAGGAGGAGCCCAAAAAGTCATGATTTATGGCTAAATTTGGATTTCGTTTCAATAGAAATGTCTCATGAGAGACAAAAGGAGGAGCCCAAAAAGTCATGATTTATGGCTAAATTTGGATTTTTTTTAATTCTTTATATAAAAGGAGGATTTTCATTTTGTGAGAATAAATGGATTTATTGGTTTAATACACTAGTACAAAAACAACAATATGTGATTTTAAAAAACATTAAAAATTGTATATATGTGAGTAAAATCAGTCAAGTGACTAATAGTAGTTAATATCCAGTCATTTATAACACTACTATATATGCTACTAAGCAATTTTAGTAATTGATTTTGATCTGTGACTAAAATATAATATTGAATTAGTAGTATATTTTAGTCATAGATCAAAATTAGTGACTAAAATCACTTAGTATCATATTTAAGTGTTATAAATGACTAGATATTAACTACTATTAATCACTTGATTGATTTTAGTAGTATATTTAGCAATATATTTTATTCACAGATCAAAATTAGTGACTAAAATCACTTAGTAGTATATTTAGTAGTGTTATAAATGACTGGATATTAACTACTATTAGTCACTTGACTGATTTAAGTCACTATTTTTTATCATATATTTAGTCACACATATAGTCATATAATTAATAATATATTTAATCACATATTTAGTTTTATATGTACTGATCTATTTAGTCACATAATTAGTATATTTAGTAGCATATTTACTAGTATATTTAGTTATAATAGGGTAGGATGGAATTGAACCACCATCCTCCTACTTTAAAAGCAGGTACTCTTCCATTGAGCTAATATCCTTTGAAGAATAATCATACAATGTGTATAGCATTGTATGAGTACATTTCATAGCATATTTAGCTATAATAGGTTATATATAGCATTAGGAGTTCTAGAGCTAGATGACTTGAAGTTGTTTTCAATGTTATCTTTCATTATATCAAGTATTGAAAGGAGTATATTTGAATCTATGTCTATCTCAGATCATTTAGCTTGCAATATTTGTGTAGTCAAGTGCTTGCATTCAAAATTTTCCTTGAAGCTACATCAACGAGCACAAATAAGCATGCAAAGTGTTCCATAGGCATGAATTATATTTCTATTGTTAAAATAAATTATCTTTAAAAATTGGTAAACTAATTCCACCCACATTCTTTGGAGGTGACTTGTAAGATTCCATGTCAGAGAGGTCAAAGGGGTTTTATACATTATTGAAAACTTAGTTGCTCTATTTTGTTGGTAAACACAAAGGTCTAAGTAAAAATTCATATCAAATTTTAAGTACTAAATTACTATTATATTTTACTACTATGGTCCACATGGAACATCATATAGAAGGAAACTCATAGTTGATAATTAAGGTTGAACAAGTTACTGAGGTTGTTGTAGTTGAGGCTGATGTTGTTGCTGGGTCTATTGAAGTTATGGTTGCATACTTACTTCCAAATTAAGTGGCTTTTGCAGATGCCATAGTGATTATAATCTCCTCATATAATTTGCCAAGGTTAATCTTGTATCACTACTCTGAAACTTCTTCTCTAGTCTCAAAAGACTGAGGAACATTCATGTTCACTTCATCTCCATCAAAATCAGCAATGTAGGGCCATGTGACTGACAAGTTTAATTGAAAAGTTGAGTAGGGCATGATTCTAATTCTATGCACTATGATAGACATTTTATGAAGACTTGGTTGTCAATTAAAAAGAACAAAGTCTCCATTGTTCAAATGCCTCTCCACCTACAAGACAAACTAACATAAGCACCTTGCTTGAAAGTGTTTCAGAAAATGCAAATCACAATAGTTGTTCTTGTACCTTATAGCCCAAATCTAGATAGTGATCACTACTCTTTTTCAAGTAACGAAGATCAATTTTTTTCCCATCCTCCCTGATAATGTATTTGGCTCCAATTTTCCCTAGTGGAGGATGAGGTCCATATTCAACAAGTTCCTTTAATCTATTTGATTAAGACAAGTTGGATCAGCATAAATTATACAACAATGGTCATGAAGAAACAAAGATTAAGAAACTAACATCTTCAACTATTCACCTTTCAAGGTTGTAAGAAGTGATAATTTTTGGATATGTCAGATTCAAAGTAATTCTCTAGGGGACTCCTAATTTGTCAATGTTAATATTAGGATTAGGTGCAATTATTGTACATGAAAAAAAAATTTCACACTTCCCCATTTGATTTCCCCTAATACAATCCTCTCTCACTTTCAACCTACTGCACATTGACTTAATCAGTTGTCCTCCATAGTTATTATAATTATATTATATGTATATTATATTATAATATATAGTTATTGTGGCCAATTTAGATAGGTCACATGTCCTAGTGAAATAAAGCATTTGTTGCCTAGTATTTGTTCAGGGGAAAGAGTACTAATGTATCAACCAACTTGTAGTTGTTAGGTGACTTTTATTTTCTAGGAAAGGCAAGGAGCATACCGGACCTTAGTGAGTGCAATTAAATAAAGGAACATGCAGACCTATATAAAAATTAGATGTTTTATAGAAGATTTGCAATTTCAAGAAGCAATGATATTTTCCCTTTGTTCACTAATCCACTCATTTGATTCATTTGGTATGGATGTCTATATTCAGTACAGTAGCCATGGTTACTTAGGGTTGAAACTTGTCCATAGATACTTGTCCTCACACTTTGAATATCATCCCTTTGAAAATAATCTAGGGTTGTTAGAGCTAGCAGGTGATTTTTATTAGTAGATTTTGGAGAGGCTCTGATGTGGGTGGGACTCTTTATGCATTTTATGGCCTGGTTATGAACCCATTAATAAAAATTGATCAAACTGAAGTAAACAAACCCTTTATGAAATCCATCCTAAAATATATCAACACCTAGGAATTTCTTATCAGCTATATTCTGTAAGGTTTGGTGCAACTAGATCAAGAGTTGGTAGAACAAATTGTGTACATTGTCCAAATTAGTGCTTAGCGTGGAACACTTTCTTGTACTAGGGCACAAGTTCTCAAGACTAAGAGGCTTGATTAACTTGAATGTTGGTCTAATTCTATTTGTGAATGGGTTTAAGAAAGGACAGTTTGTGAAGTGCAAAGTCTTGTTAGTTACTACAACTAATGGGAAATTGCAAATTGATTTGTCCCTAAGGTAGTCATGGATAGATAGTGATGCTATTGAAGAGAGAAATACAAATAAATCTCAATTAGAATATGTGGGATGTTCAATTGAAAAAATCAATGATCTCAGGGAAAGTATATTGGAGGTTAAGGATTATGTGAAGAGTATCTCAAGTAAAGGGTGCTTTGTAAACTTTAACTATTACAAAATATGAAAATTTGGAGGAAGAATTTCCACAAGGGAAGCTTGTTGAAGGAAAGATTCTAAGTGTGGATCATGTCTCTGGTCAAGTTGAGATGACACTTGAAACTAAATCAGTGAAAGAAGTAGTGGAAGGTGATTTGAGTAAGCTAAATATTCATGTTGGAGACATGATATCAAGGGTTATTAACTATCTTGAACCCTTTGGCATATTTGTAACTATTGAGAATAGTAACACTATGGGGTTCTGTCATGCATTAGAGCTATTAGATAAGACTAATGATAAAATTTTGATGAACTACAATGTTGGTGAGAGTGTTGAAGCTAAGGTTATTAAGGTTGATGAGAAAGACAATCACATTAGGTTGGGGATGAAGGATTCTTATTTGGGAAACAAAGCAATATCTGGTGTTTTTCCATATAGTGTGTATGTGGCTGAAGATGGAGATGTGTTTGAGAATGTTGATTACTCTAAAGTTGAAGAAAATGATAATTCATCTAAAGAAAGCGATAAAAATGCAACTGAGAATGTATTGATTATTGATACTTTCCCTTCTATAAGGGAATTTGACACAAGGACATATGTGCCCCCTCTAGAAGTTGCATTTGATATAGACATAAACATGTCAGATGTTACAAATGATAACATCAAAGAAAACCTTACAAATAAGCCCTCTGAACTGGTAGAAAAAGATGGGACAAAACTGACAAAGTAGGCAAAGAAAAGGCTTAAAGAGTAGAGGGAGCTGGAGATAAGTGTTGGATACAATTTTTAATTGTGTATTGTCTTTGATGTTACACAAATGTCATATTAGCCATCAGACAGAGTCTACCGAGCTCAGATGGTTAGCAAAGCAAAGGCAAGTTAACTTTTACTGAGCTCACTCGGTAAATAAAGGCAAGTTAACTTTTACTGAGCTCACTCGGTAAGCAAAGGCAAATTAACTTTTACCGAGATCACTCGGTAAGCAAAGGCAAGTTATCTTTTAGCGAGCTCACTCAGTAAGCAAAGGCAAGTTAGCTTTTACCGAGCTCACTCAGGAAGTGAAGAAATGTTATCTTTTACCGAGCTCACTCGGTAAACAAAGGATGGTTAGTATTTACCGAATTAACTCGGTCTTCGAAGGAAGTTGCAAGGTTTGTAGTGTTTACCGAGTTTCACTTGGTTAACAAGGGGAAACCATTTTGAAGCAGTGGTCACTGAGCTGGGTTAGGTAGCAAAGAATTTTATGATTCCAAAGAATTAAGTTTAATTGTTTTGTGCAGCCGACTAATTTATTTAGTTTTGTGTAATTGAGCTAACTTAAAAAATCTGTAAGGTATATATGAAAATTCAAGTTGTAAATTCAAAAGTAAAAAAGTGAATGGATGCAAAAAGTGTGAGAAAATACACGAGTGAATGTTGAGGAAGAATTTGTCATCCTTATGAAGCTGCAAAGTTGTATTCAATCAGTGAGGATTTAATGAAGCAGAACAAAGATCTGTATTCAACAAAGATAAGTTGCATATATCTCAAATCACTTCATTGTTTCTTTTTAATCATTGTAATAGTGATTCAAAATCTCTTAACAGAGTTGGTTTGACAGCCATTTTGTAAATCCTCTAACAAGGTGACAATTCAATTGAATTGTTTTAAAGACCTCTCACAAGGACACGTCTAACAAGGTGGTCAAATCCTCTAACAGGGTCACACCTAACAGTGTGTTTTGTAACCTTTAATAGGGTTGACTCCTAACAGGGCTCACTTCAGAAGAGTGAAAATTGGTAACTAGTTACTTGGTGGTTTTTCCCAAATTGGGTTTCCACGTTAAATCTGGTGTCTCTTGTGTTCATGTTATTTCTTTATGCATGCATGTTAATCACTTTAAATGCTTAATAAAGTTAACAAAACATCTATCAAGTTTCAGCATTTATTTGTACCAAGTGTTAGCAACAGCTATATTTTAAGACATCTAAGGATCTGTAGAAATAATTTTTGTGGTAACTGATTCACCCCTACCCTCTCAGTTACTCCATCTCTATTTCCAACAATAAGAGCTATAGAATAAAAACATTTAGAAGGTGATAGGGCACATGATACTATGGATGAACATAAGGAGTTGGTGAGGGCATCTCCAAACAACAACTTTGTTTGGATCAAGTACATGGCTTCAATGTTGTCCCTTGTAGATGTTGAGAAGGCACGTGCTATTACTGAGAGGGCCTTGCAAACAATGAACTTCAAGAAGGAAGGAGAAAAACTAAACATTTGGGTGGATTATTTTAATCTGGAAAATGTTTATGGCATTCCATCAAATGAAGCAGTTCTTAAGGTCTTCCAAAAGGCACTGCAGTATTGTGACCCCAAAAAAGTTCACTTGCTCTATTGAGAATGTACGAACAGACTGAACAACATGAAATGGTAGATCAACTACTTAAAGTGATGACCAAGAAATTCAAAACATCTTCAAAGGTATGGCCGAGGAATTAAAGAATCTATTGAAGCGTGGAAGTGATTCAACTCATATGACTTTGGTAGTGCACTTCTGAGACTTTCATGCCACAAAAACATAAAATTTATCTCCTAGACAACAATTCTTGAATTTAAAATTGGTTCAGCTAAAAGAGAATGATCATTATTTGAAGGAGTTTTAAGGAACTATCCCAAAAGAATAGACCTATGGAGTGTATATCTTGACCAGGAAATTTGCAGAGGAGATGCATCTATAATTTGAGCCCTTTTTGAAAGGGTCATATGCCTTGATCTACCTCCTAATAAAATCAAGTTTCTTTTCAAGAAATACCTCAAATATGAGAAATCTCAAGGTCATGAATCACGTGTTGATTATGTAAAGAGCAAGGCAATGGAGTTCATTGACAACAAGCTTGGTTGAGAATAGTAATATGTTTTTCTCAGATGTGAAACTTGATGCCCAAAGTTTACATGTCCAAACTCTTTGAGTGATGGATGTACAAGGTAAAAGCACATGCCCACATCATTGATCCTAGCTACAAATCTGGCTTCAATAGTAGAAATTAATATAGTCAACTACATTTGAAGTTGTTGGGAGTCTCTAAAGGAAGTAATTATAGAATAGAATTAGCACTAGAGAAAAATCAAAAGCATATGAGTAGTTACATATTCCAAGCTGCATTTGCATTTTAATCAAATTTTGTAAAATTAGTGTTCAGACTTAGCTGGCTTTCAGTATGATATCATTTCCTAATAGATGCAAGCTTGTAACTGAATGTTGTAAAGAGGGTGATCGTAGCAGACTTGAGAATGGGTGAGGCATCCTTTGAACCATTTAATAAGTAAAGTTGTTCAGAATGTGAAATATATCACACACACACCCCCTACCCCCACTTGCAACAAAAATAAGTGTCAAGTAAATTGCATCTATGAAAAAATTGCATTTTAGCAAGCATTGAGTAAAGCCAAGGTGATGTTTCTAGGTTAACATGTTTGTGTACTAAAATTGCATCCTCAAAAAAGCATTAAATGCAAATTAAGATTGCCATAGAAATACTATGAAGAATTAGGGATTCTTTGAATGACCTAATTTTGTAGTTATAAGTTTGTAAAATTTGAATGTATGTGGAGAAAACATTGAATATGTGGTCTTCTTTTAGTAGAATTGAGTAAAGCTGAGGTGATTTTTTTAGGTTAACATGTCTAAGTAATAAATTGTATCCTTGAAAAATACTACAAGAAAAATTAAGATTTCTACAACAATGTTGTGAAGAGTTAGGGATTCTTTGAATGAACCAATTTTGCAGGTATAAGTTTGTAAAATTTGGCTATATGTGGAAAGCATTCAATATGGTCTTCTTTCAAAATAGAACACCTATGCCCTTTTTGAGTGATTTTATTGTTAAAGCATTGGTCCCTAGTAAACAAGATATTATGTTGTTGATTACATTTATCAAAGAAAGAAAACTTCAATATCAAAGGTTTATGCTTGCAAAGATATTGAGTAAAGAAGAGGTGTCCTTAATTGGTTACAATGTCTACTTATTAAAATTTAACCACATAAAACATTTAAGGCCAAGTAGAATTGTTATATAGCATCTTTAAATGGCATAGACTTGGAATGCATTTGGGAAATATTTAGTATCTATTTTGTAATCCCCTTTGACCCTTTGATATCTGTATGGTCTTCATTCAAAAGAGAATACCCTGTGCCCTTGCTAAATGTTTTGAGTGATAGTTTTTACAAGAATTGATCCCTATACGATAAAGATGTTATGCTACCTTATTCCTTTCATCAAGGAAATAATATTGAAATATCAAAGGTTTAAGTTGCACCTGTGTTAATGGGTTTCAGAGCCAAGTTTTGAAACCCCCAAAACCACATGACCTACAATGATAACTCCCATCTCACACATTTAGAACTACAAAGGGAGATGATGTCCAACTCAAAGTCTGGATTTTATGATGGGAGAATGTGTTAACCATTGCTATAATTCTCAATGAATGATGTGAGAATGAATCAATGGAAGCTTCAAATAAGCATGATTATCTTGGTAGCTACTGAGAAGATGGCCAACCCCATTTAAGTTGCCCCTTTAGGTTTTGGCTAACCTCAAGTTAAAGCTACCTTAATGTCTTACTAGGTTTTTTTTGGAACTTGCCTCAATATTTACTATCTTTTCCATTTATTCCATTTATCCCATTTTCATATAGTCTACCTCCATACTTCAAGCTCAACATTCATCTTCCTCTTGTAGCTCTTTCATTAGCCTCTCAATCTCTTCCTCTTCATTTTAGTTTGCTTCTTGGTACCCTTCTTATAGTGAAACTTGGAAGTGTCCAAACCAAAATTCTTCTACAATATCATTATATTGCTTCCAAGATATTTATTTGAAATGTTTTTCCTTTTCTTATTACCCTAAACTTATGAAATTTTCTCTATCAAGGTCCATAATAACTAGACTCATATCATCTCTTCTAGCTAAGGGACTCCTACTCATCAGCTTCAACGCTTTACTTGTTTCCACACTTTTTAGCTAAGGATATGTGTTGGGGATTGTTTTCACTCGTTGTGAATGCCTGTTAAAGAATGTTAGTGCTCATGTATTTATTGTTTATTGTTATAGCTATTGGCATTTGATAGTCTAGTGTCACATTTTTGTTTTAACTTGGTGGCATCTTATTGGTGCTGACATAGGGGCTTGCTTTCCATTGTAGACAATTGGTCTATTTTGAGGCTTATTTTTAATTGTTGTGAATGTCCAGTCAAAGAATGTTAGTGCTCATGTTGCTAAAGTTGATAAAGAATTAGTATCATTTGTATTCAATCACTTTATTTGCACGTATCTATTACTTTGTATATTAAAATGCTAAATAAATATAAAACATCATTCTACAACTTTGACTAGTTGAAGAGTTGAAGCTAGTGTTTCAGGAGTCCCTTAGCCAAAAAAAATGATATGAGTCCAGTTATATGGAACATGATAAAGAAAATTGCAAAGTAATGTATTTTCTAAAAGTTGTGGGGTACAAAGTATAGGTCTAGAAAATTTTCATAAACAAAAATCATAGTTCACATTATAATCAATACTAAAGAAAGATGTGGGTTAGTTAGGGACAATGTCATTGCTTTGGGCATGTGTCTTATGATTGAAGAATATCTAAGAACTCTATTCTCATAATTTTGGTCAATATTTGTAGATGGGACTAATGATTATTCGTAGATATTGATATGGACAACAAATGACTCCTTGTTAATGTGAGCAACATACAAGGCTTGGTGGAAGAGTAATGTAAGATGGATGTTGATAGACAAGGGATTGCTAAGTGTATTTGTACTGCAAGATAAGGATAGGGTATGGATAATGCGACTATATTTGTGTTGTGTGTAGGACAATGTGAAAATACTAATACATGAGGATGATGATAAAAGGTTGATTTTTGATAATAATATGTGTGTATACAGGTAGATCAGATTTATTGAATGGATGTAGGTTGAAGATCTAATGAATGGTCACTGAATGGTAAGGTCAGAGGAATATTATATGAGGTTTGACATTGCCTTGATAGATGTTGATTGATTGTTGTTTGATTATTGAATCCAAGTAAAAAATGATTAGGAAGTGGATTTATTGTTGATGGAAGATACCTCTAATGTATTGTCAATGTGATGAAATGAAACTAGGGTTTTGGTAAACACTCTGCATCGCATGCAGTATATGGTATTGGTGGCATTGCACATTCTAGTGGAAAAATATACAGTTTTAGAAATACAAAACTTAATTCTTGAACTATAAGGCATATATAGGATTTCCTTAAGTCTCTAGCCTTCAGAAGCTAGAAAATGATACCCAAAAGTATCTTTAAAATCTCATCTTTAACACATTCTATCAAAATTTAACAAAATGGTATCTAATATATTGTTTAAATCCACTCACCTATCAATATCTCTCAAGGGTTGTTGATTCTCAAAACTTAATTTGTTCATTCATAACTTTGCAGCTCAGTAATTGGCACAAAATTGAATATTAAGTAACCAATAGAAGGTGAGCCATTCAACCTGCCATAGTAGTTGTTATTACATTAGGTAATATGCAATAAACATAATTATAAATATTCAATTCAAATTAAAGATAGGTAAAAAAAATCTTGTAGTTCAAAGTTATCAACTTCATAAAAGATGACTTTTGACCTTTTGAAGACTTAATAGAGTGAGCTTAGAAATATGAGAGAGCTTAAAGGATAATTGAATGTGTGTGGCTTGCATGAGAGACTACCTAAATGCTACGGGTATAAAAAATCTTTAGAAAGACATCATGTCTCTTGTTGTATGCATTTATATTCAAAAATAAAATTTTGAGATAATTGGGTTGCTAGTAATAGAGGTATGGAACCATCCTTTAGACCCTGTATCTTCAAAGCTTATTTCCCATTATTGTTTAACTCAAATACTATATGAGGAGAAACTTTGCCAAAATCATGCAACAATTGGGTTCAGTATTTTGCAATAAAAATTTTGATGTTTATTTGGTAAGACATCAGGGGACTGGCTATGCTTTATATCTGGATGTGAAGTGATTTCTATACACTATTTAAGGTGTTAACTTTGTATGTTACATTGGGTACCATGAACTTTTTCCTTCAATTTTTGGGCTAGATAGGCTGAGATTACAAATCTTTTTCCCTCTAATTATAGAAATGATATAAAAAGAAATATTAAACCAACACAAACACATGAAAAATAGGAAATATTAAGTTAAGGAAAATATTATTTATTACTAATTCAAAGTGGGCTATTTTATAATATTTGTTTCTATAGCAAAAGTAGATGCCAAACCCATCATGCCCAAAGATATATATTTTCCAAAAAAAGACCAAAACATCTTGAAAATTCATCTTTGTTAGATGAGATTTTTCTTATGGCTCATATGATAGTTCATAATCTGATATTTATAAAATTCAACCATAATACATTTAATTAACATACTTTTGTTGAATTAATGTTATATTCACAAATATGATTTTTAATGGATTATCTTTCACAATGAGAACATTATAATTTTGTATGGTTCTAGTTATTTGGGAACACCCATAAATATTATAGTAGGCCATCGATCTAAAGAATTTTAGTTCTTCTTTGTCATATTGTAATTCAAAACCTATTGGCCATGGGTATTTTCTCAATGCAAGCAATATTTTGAAGTTTGCAAATTATATAAACATCATTACAATAGACCTTTCCTTTCACCCTAAGAAATTAATAGATGAGTGAATTACCATTTTCCACAAGCTCTATGGTTTTCTTCTCATTCACTCAAGACTTGTACAGAGTATGTCCTCAATAATAGGTTGGTCTAGTTGTGGGGTTGTACTACTTCTATAGAGGATGTAATCATCCATTTACATCACATCCTATTTCCTCTATAGAGGTTGTGTTTGTTGACTTTTATCTTGTTGATTTTCCAATAATGTATACTTTACATCCAACAGGTGTTTGTTGACTTTTATTTCATCGATTTTCCAATAATGTGTGATGTTTGTTAGCTGATTTATATGTTAATTTTGTGTTTGCAAGTATCTTTATTAGATGTATCTAAAGCTACATTAAAAAAAAATTGAACCTTTTTTGGGTATGGAGATGTGTTGCAGGATTGATTATGAAATATTGTCATAATAGTCTGGCAAAATGGTGTACTTCAATTGTGTAACTACTTTATTCATTTTACTCTTGGATGCCAGACACAAAATTCTCCTTGGGATATAGATACTTTCCTAAGACCAAATGTTTTGATTGTAATGCTACTTTTTTATTAAATTTTTTGTGGTTTATGCGATTCATTGACTTTCTTGAGTTGGATTATTATGGGAAAAGATTTGGATTTTACTTTTGAAGGTATTGGTTATCACCTAAAGAATTTATTGCTTTTGTGTATCCAGTAGGAGATTTGTTTTGGAGATTGAATAGAAAGAGATAAAGGGCCCATGCACACAATTTTGTTTATAAAACATTTGTGGCATTACTCCTTGAAAGGGTAAATATTGGATAGCTTAAACATCACACATTAAGGTTAAATGCTTATGCAAAAAGTGTTAAATAGTCAAAGTTGACTTATTTTTCCAAGCTTAATTTCCTCCTTAGTGTGTGATGTTTAAGGGTGGTTGGTAAATTATAGATATAATATTCTTCATTAATGAATACCTTGGACCAAGGAGATGAGTCCAGATACCTTAGAAGAAAAATGAGACTACTCCTAGAGCTTCATCTAACATCTAAATGTGGCAAACTTCCTAATGTAGAAAACTTCCTAAAATAGAGAGGAAGACTGAGATATTTATTTGAATCAGAAATGATTATCTATTTAAATTTTTTTGTTTTCTTCATTAACTATAATATATACTGAGGAAGACTAAGATATTTATTTAAATCATAAATGATTATCTATTTTAAAGTTTTTTTTTTCTCCATTCACTGTAATATATATTGAGGAAGGCTGAGATATTTATTTGAATAAGAAATGATTATCTATTTAAAGTTTTCTTTTTTTCTTCATTGACTGTAATATATATTGATTATGTGAAGATCCATTTCTACATTCACAGCACAAAGGAATATTCCATCTAAACATTTTGATTTAGATTCAATGTCTAACACTTTTAAGCATTTTACCAGTATCTCTTCTTCCCAAAACATAGTTTAGATTAGAATTATCACTAGCAAATATTATCATTCTAACTATGACCATAACATATCAATGATCATAGATACAAATCAAACATATTTTGAGAATTAAAACCATATTCATCATTATGTTTATTAAGTTGAATTCTAGGTAACATTAAGGAATCATTTGATTATCTTTTACAAAATATTCATGACCTTAACAAGACTAACAAAGGAAATTCATTCTCACTATTACCAATCCAAGGTTTCGGGAAAACACATCAAGCAAAAGATTTGCAATAATGTTAACAAATGATTAAGTCTACACCAAAATTTCTTCCAAGTTAAACACATGTTTCTCAGTATTTCTTCCTTTATCTTCCAACAATCAGATGACCAATTGTACTATTGTTAATATTTTTAATTTTGGTAGCATGTTGATAGGCCTATTAACAAATTTAGGTATATACAACCACAAATGTGGTACCTAGAGTATGTTTTCTTTTCAAAAATAACTTGTTATGATTAAATATTTATGGTTTGACAATCGGCATAACCTTGTACCTAGAGGTACAAGTGCTAGTTGATAGTAAGTTGATGTTATAACTTAAGTAGAAGTCAATGTTGTATTGAATGGGTATATTAATAAATTATAATTGTGTTGCAATAGGGGTCTTTTAGAGTTTTAAGAAGTGGGGATCCCTAGTCAAAGGAGTTAAAATCAATAAACAATTTGTAGGGAATTAGTGAGAAGGAAGACAGTCCTATTGGATGATAAAGTGCTGACAGTGATACAAGTTGTTAGGTGTGACAATGACTTAGTAGGTTGATGGTGTGAGTTTGAAGGGAATAATTGAGATATGATATTTTTTTAAATTGTGTCAAAGGAAATGTGAAATCAACATAGGGTACTAGAAGGAGATGGATATATAGTCAAAGAGGTATGAGGAGAATGCATCATGAAATGGAGTTTTGTGTATGCAATTAGAATTAGGTATGTGGTGAATTTTGGGATAAGACAAAATATTTGTTGTGATCAATCCTATGGAGCCAATGAGAGGTTTCTTATTGAGTGAGTGCATAAAGGATTGTGAGATAAGGCCTAATTCTAATAGACCCAACCCATGATGGTAAATTGAAGAAGTAAGAATTGGTGACTAAATTTTGTGAACAAGAATTGTAGTTTGTTTGAGTGATCAGTGAGTCCAATCAAGTTGAAGGAGACATTGGAATAAAGTTATGAGATAGACCAAATGATGTGAAAAGTAGTATCCACCTCGAGGAGTAACAACATTCTTACAATTTGAGTAGTTTTGGAAAGAGCTTGTGTTTATAATAGTGACAAAATTCTAATGCCATTTGAAATATCATAGGGCAATAATCATCTAATCCAACTCCTCTTGGTTATGAATATTTGCCTTGGTTACATGTATCATGTCCTCAACTTAATCAACTTTGAAAATATTTTAATCACTCGGATAAGAAATATGGTACCTATTGATAATAATGTGTTAACCAATGAAATAGTAGAGAAAAGTCACAAAATATGCATCCCCATGGATGGTGAAAATCAAATTTTCTCTATTTGCTGGATCCTTGATTACAAGAAATGAATATTTTTTATTAGATTAAAGATCCTATAATTGCCAATACATGTGAAGGACTATGGGTGTATCTGATAACAATACCACTAAAAGCTTGTAAGTTGTACATTATAAACTCAACATAATCTCATTTTCCATCTTAGTTCTTGTTAGTTTCCAATATGGACACAATTTTGAAACTTCTAGTTTGGCATTTTGAACTACTTTGAATTGAGATTCGAAGCAATTTGAAGTGGTTCGAATTGGTTCAATTTGTTGGAATGGGTTCAATGATTCTATAGTCTCATTGGTTCAAAGTGGAATAACAGATTTGTTTAGAGAATAGCTATTAGAAGTGCAAGGTTTGATGAATTTGATGGTTCAAAGGTTCAAGTACATAGTTTGGGTTTAAATTCCAATGGTCTAGTTTAGAGATCATTATTTTTAAGTTTAGATGGTTGTTCCAGAATGTGCAAGATTATTGTCAAACCCTCGTGTGCAATGATTCAAAAGTTTTTGAACATGGAAATGGAAGGTTAGATTCAAAGATACAGGTTAGTTCAATCGAGTTCATCTTGATTCTCATTTGCTAAATTGGTCGTTATCATTCTTGAAACTTAAGAGTTGTGATTCTCTTATAACCTGGCTTCACAATTCCAAATAAATTGAAGAGGATGACATAATTTCAAAGCAATATATAGAAAGAAACAAATCATCTCCATCAATCAAGGGTTTCTAACTAATTAAAGTTAGAGGATGAATTTGACAATCAAGGCTAAAAGGTCACAAAGAAAATGCATGACATGTTTTGTTGAAAAATCATATGAATCGGGTTTCCTTTATAAATGCTATTCAACATGTGGCATATGTCAATTTGAACATTCATTTGAGTGGAGATTGTAGCCTCATTATGGAAGAATGACAACAATGGACCTTTTATACTCAAATTACAGATATCACATAGACATAATAAATATTTTAAGTCTACAAATCTCATTGAATGCCAAGCCAATATGAAAATCACAACCCGTGGCATGGAATAATCTAGCATTGCAAGTGTATATTGTCAAAGACTTGTGCTTTCTATGATGCACACATAATGTTAATGAAGTATCCTCAATGTTTTTGCATTTATATATGGTTCATGCCAATAGTTTCCATGATGAAAGAATATAGCAGCAACTTGTTAAGGCACAAGAATTAAAGGTCGACTCTAGCTCAACATCTATCTATCAATCTCTAGTTAAGGGGTCCAATCCATCCTATAGTGGACAGAAAATACTTTTAAGAGCTAAGGAAGATGGTAGACCTTATGGTACATGCTTCTCGGTGCTACTCCTCTCAGTGCCAATATCCAAATTGCCAAAAAGTAAAAGGGCTCTTTTTCCATAGCACACTCTATGAAGTTCGTGCTTTTGGAGGCTGTCCCCATTGTAAGAAAATGTAGTATCTAATATAGTTATGGGCACGCTAGGAATCCAAGTGCCACATTCCTCATTGCAGAGATTTAGAAGAACATTTTTGAAGATTGCAACAACAAATGAAATTTTGATGTGGAGTTGCAGTTATGGAGAAGATGTTGCACTAACCGTCCAAAGAGGTAGTTTGGATTGAGAAAGAGCTCTTCGTTGTCTATGACATGCTTTGCATGTTATGTCTTCTCCATATTGGCAGAAACATGGTCTATGCAAATGTTGGTATCTCCATAGGGTTGCTATGAATATGGGAGATACACAAATTTTTAAAATGTTCTTTCATCATAAAACCCGATTATATCATCGGTCACCATGAGGTTTGGAAAGACTCAAAATGTTGTGTGTGGAGGATGTTTATAAGGGATAAAAACAAGTATCTGAAAAGTTAAGCTAAAGTTGAATGCTAGTCTGAAGAAATGAAGATGATTCCTATGATATTCATAGTGATAAATATGACATGAAAAATGAATACAGATCATGTGGAAATGATCAAATGTGTTTGTGAGATCATGATTCATCACCTAAGCATTGATAAAAGTGACCAGAGAAGGAATCAAGTCTGATTTTTGCATGGTTTTTAAACGATGCTTCATAGGAAATAGGTGATGTCATGAATTTTGGGAAGCTTGATGTGTTGCTTAAAGAAACCAACATCTTGTGTCTATGTCAAAAAGAGCTATTTTTGTTAATCCAAACCAAATTAAAGAATCAATCTCAAACTCTTTGGGCATCCCTCTATTCATAAGTATCTCATCACCACAAGCTCAAAATAGTAATTCATCGACAATGTTGATGAAAGATAGGTGCCAAGCCAATATATGATGAAGAAAAGATGTGATGTCATTAAGAAATGACATGTGAAAGATTAATGTGCAAAGTTCAAAGATTCTTTACATAGGTGTCATTACTCATTTCTTAGTTGAGCACAAATTCAAAGTTGACTATCCATTTCACATAAAGGAAGCCCATATGATGCTAAAAGTGATTTGTGATAAAGTGTTTAATTATTAATTAAACCTTATGCACATATAAAAGTATAAGAAGAAAGAGGGAAATGGTTTTTCCTTTCAAGAATCAGTTACTCAAAATAGAATAGAAACTGACAATAGAAAAGATAAAAAGGCCAGAAAATGACAAAAGGGGGGTTCCATTTTTTTCCTTTTCCAATAAGAGATTTTAGGCTACCGTAGGGAGAGGATTCTAGTTTTTGAGAGAGAGATTTTCCAGTTCTTAAGGGAAAAGAAGGAAAACTTTGGAGCTGCAGTAGAATAGGGCTTTACTTTGCTAAACTTTGTGTTAGTCATCAAAGGGAATTTTGATTTTGAAATGTAATGTAGGGGAGAGGGTTTTCATTTCCTTTTGAATAGTAAATTTGATGCAACATGTAATAAGATCTGTGTAGTCTTTTATATCTTAAAGAAGGGTGAATTGAAAGATGACTGTAACTAGAACTTTGTGTTTAGGCAGTTTACTTTCCACTGATTGTTATCTTTTCGTAACTTTTAGTTTTCTTTAAATTCATCTAATGTTGCTATTTTTTGAACATATTTTGATATCAAGAACTCCTTGAAGCTTTAATTCTTCTTTTTATCAAGAGAATGGAAATTGTTCCTTTGATCTTTGTCTTTTTTAATCTAGTATACAACAAATGAACTTTGTGTAATCCATTGTATTCTATTTTCTTTCTTTTCAGTCATCAAGTTTGTGCATCTATGTTGTATTTATAGATAGATGTTTGAAATCCTTTTTAGCTTTCTAGTTGAAAGCATCCATACTTAATTCATTGAATATCTCATATGGGGAGTTGTACCCACTAAAATTTAGAGGAAGGTTATCAATCCAATGATAACCTATCCAACTCTTGGTGCCTATTAGTCCTCTCACTTGGGCATTCAGGGTTATATTTACACAAATTTTCTTGGAGGACAATTTGTTCAGTAATAGATTTTTGGTGACTCTACTGGGGAAATGAAGATGAAGATCATTGCCTAATATTTGTTTCCTTAGTCTCATGATTATATCTATGTGTAGGAGATTGGTGACTTTGTGTTTTGAACCTATTGAATCTTTGATTTCAAAGTTCTAGTGTGTTATGGCTATAATTGCAACTCAGCCATGGGGGGCTTGAATTGGACCATTTTCCTTGGCCTAGTATTCAGCCTTACCAAAGAGATCATGGGAATACCTTCCCAAGTTTCATGGAGACAAGACATAAGATCCTACTGATCACATCAAAGCAATTACTATTGCATGTGGGATTCTTGGTGTGTAGGAAGAAGATGTGTTCATCAAATTGTTTTTTCAAAGCCTTGTGGGAAAAGCCACGGAATGGTTTCAGCATCTACAAGATGGATGTATCACAAATTGGAATGATCTTAAGGAGAGATTCCTTGAGAGATTTCAACCAATAGTTAATTCCTATCAATTGTTGGTAAATATTATTCAAATTTAGATGAAAGAAGATGAATCTGTAAGGGATTTCATTGATAGATTTAATCAAAGTGTTGGTAAAATTCCTCTAGCCCACCAACCTAATGAAAGTAATTAGGTATGCTTCTTTATTGTTGCTATGTATGTTGAAGTCAAGTTTTGGTTACAATGCCTTAGAGTGCAGAATTTGGTGGATGCACAAAGGAAAGAAATCAAGTTGGATGATGCCTTGATCCTTAGTGGTATGAAATCTATATAGACTCCACCAATAAAAGAATACATTTGTGGATAGAAACACTACATTGATGAGGAAGCTACAAAGAAGAAGCATGTTCTAGAAGAAACCAAACCCACTCCAAATGTTCCTCTTCTTTAGAATCTGACTATTTTTAATGATGAAGATTTCCAAGAACCCTTGTTGGCTAAAGATAATACTTTGAAGATGACAGGATTTTTTTTCCCACATATCAAAAATAATGAGGAGTGTGTTGCTCGATCAGATGAGCTAATGGCCAACCTAAATGTACCAATTGCAAGGGAAAGAATTGTTGCATTTGATTTAGATAAAGAGTTATCAATGGCTATCCTTTCTCCAAAAAATGAAGGCTTTACTCCTAAATTTTCTAATACACTCTCTATTATTGATTTTGATCAGCATGATATGGTGTATCAACAAGAGAAAAAACATACGGATAGCAAAGAAGGGTACGCCACCTCGCTCCATGAATATTTCTCATATGTACCATAGCTAAAGGGGTGCTTGCAATCTAAAGTAGTGATGAAGCAAGAAGAGCTATCGAAGAAGATGGTAAGTCAAATTATGCAATCTTTGGCTTTGTCAACAAGCACTAATGGTAAGAGGCCTTCACAAGTTAAAGCATCCATGAAATTTGATGAAGTGGAATTGCATACTATGGTAGAATATTTCATTCCTACCATATTGCAGCAAACACAAGTGGGATGGGAGGCATGCCATTTTTATGATGAAATCTGTATTCCCAAAGAGCAAGACTTTCTACAGTCTGTGGTTGTTGAATTCATCCTTGCAGTCACCACAAGATGTCTACTAATATTGGTGTATTTTTCATATCCGTCACTCTTCCACATAGGCATGCACTTCTATGAACCATTCAATGGGTTTCCATGAGCAAATAAATGCATTCCTAGAGGTATGGGCTGCTAGCCTATCTTTTTGTAAATAAGTTTTTGTTGTACATAGTGGCAGTTTGAATAATATGCAAGCTTCGTGCTTGCTGGTAGTGTAGGTTTTTGTTTTGGTTGTTGGTTTTTCCTTGCTCCCCTCCACCCTCTCTACAAGTAGCTCTCAATCTTCTTTTCTTGCTGACTTTATTTGCCCAATGGTTAAGGTGCTCATCTTTACCAAAGATTGTTGGAGTCCTCTATTTTTGTAGTAAAAAACAGTCCCATAGTTAGAGCCCCTATTAGTACACAATATGGACACAATTTTGAAACTTCTAGTTTGGATTTTTGAACTACTTTGAACTGAGGTTCAAAGCAGTTTGAAGTGCTTTGAATTGGTTCAATTTGTTGGAATAGGTTTAATGATTCTATAGTCTCATTGGTTCAAAGTGGCACAATAGATGTGTTTAGAGAATAGCTATCAGAAGTGCAAGGTTTGATTAATTTTATGGTTCAAAGGTTCAAGTACATAGTTTGGTTTTAAATTCCAATGGTCTAGTTCAGAGATCATTATTTTCAAGTTCAGATGGTTGTTCCAGAATGTGCAAGATTATTGTCAAACCCTCGTGTGCAATGATTAAGAAGTTCATGAACATGGAAGTGGCAGGTTAGATTCAAAAGATTTGGGTTAGTTCAATTGAGTTCATCCTGATTCTCATTCACTAAATTGGTCATGGTCATTCTTGAAACATTTTAAGAGTTGTGATTCTCCTATAACCCAGCTTCATGATTCCAAATAAATTGAAGAGGATGACATAATTTCAAAGAAATATATAGCAAGAAACAAATCATCTCCATTAGCCATAGGTTTCTAATTGATTAAAGTTAGAGGGTAATTTTGAAAATCAGGTTTCCTTTATAAATGCTATTCAACATGTGGCATATGTCAATTTGAACATTCATTCGAGTGGAGATTGTAGCCTCATTATGGAAGAATGACAACAGTCAACTTTTTATACTCAAATTATAGCTATCACATAGACATAATAAATATTTTTAGTCTACAAATATCCTTGAATGCCAAGCCAATATGAAAATCAAAACCCATGGCATGGAATAATCTGGCATCACAAGTCTATATTGTCAAAGTCTCATGTTTTCTATGATGCAAATGGAATGTTAATGAAGGATCCTCCATGTTTTTGCATTTATATATGGTTCATACCAATTGTTTCCATGATGAAAGAATATAGAAATAGCTAGTCAAGGCACAAGAATTAAAGGTTGACTCTATCTCAACATCTATCTATCAATCTCTAGTTAAGGGGTTTGATCCATCCTATAGTGGACAACAAATAATTTCAAGAGCTAAGGAAGATGTTGGACCTTATGGTAAATGCTTCTTGGTGTTACTCCTCTCAGTGCCAATATCCAAATTGCAAAAAAGTAAAAGGGCTCTTTTCCCATAGCACACTCTATGAAGTTCATGCTTCTAGAGGCTATCCCCATTATAAGAAAATGTAGTATCTAATATAGTTATGGGCATGCCAGGAATCCAAGTGCCATGTTCCTCATTGTAGAGATTTGGAAGAATATTTTTGAAGATTGTAACAAAAAAAAAATCTATGTGGAGTTGTAGTTATGGAGAAGATGTTGCACTAACCATCCAAAGAGTTAGTTTGGATTAAGAAAGAGCTCTTCATTGTCTATGACATGCTTTGCATGTTATGTCTTCTCCATATTGGCAGAAACATACCATGTGAAAAAATTGGTATCTCCATAGGGTTGCTATGAATGAATTATGATTGTGGTCTCATCATTTAATTCAAGTTAATGAAATTTTTTTTAGTGACATCTATTAAAACCCTTAACTGAACTATCAAAACAAGAAAGACCACATGGGCAAAGGAATTTATAATATGTGAGAAAAAGAAAACCATTGGACCTAACTATAAAGAGTTTTTGAGCTTCACCAAAATATAGAATTGCAAGGAAACTAGTCTTATACAAGTTGATGAAACTTGATCCACCAAATGAGAGATTAATGTGAAAGAACAAGAGTGTTTCCTTGCAGAAAAGACAAATTCTAGACCAAAACCACTTGAAACTTATTATTTTATCGAACCTAAACATGGTAATCAGCTTTGTAGATAATGAAAATTGCATTTGATCTTCTATTATAATTTATAATCTGAGCATCAAATTATAGTTTCTTTTAACATCTTCTTTGGAACACCCCTTTTAAAGTTTGGGATAAAAAGTAAAGTCTTGAGCAAGAAAAAGGGAGTGAAAGACATAAATGAAAATTTCCCACCTTTACTTTAAGCTCCACAATAGTAGAAACTTTGGGCTTATTTGTAACTCTCCATTGTATTTGAACGACAATAAAAGTATCCACTCCAACAAATTTTCACTTCGAGAACATTAAAAAATGTCAACTATTACCTAAATGGTCCTCTATTTTCCTAAAAAATTTAAAGGTCTATTTTACATCATGAGAAAGTGGAGGGGGGGGAAGAGATCTTACCTCTTTACTACTATAAAGCCTACATCTTTTGTAACTTCAACTCTCCATACTTATGCAATACTTGTCAGCATCCTTCTGACTAGGGCAATCCAAGAGCCTTAAAAAGGGTATGAACATCCATAAAAGCATAATAGGAGGACATTTTCAATAAAAAATACAAATAAATAAAATGTATGGAAAATGTGCAAGTATTGACAAGGAATGTATAGTGTATGTGATTATATGTAATATATTAGAAAAATAACATTATAACACATCCTCTCTTGCACTTGTTTTGTAATGCCCCGCCAAGGGATCCAAAGAATTAACCTAGAATTTCACTAAGTTTGGTAACATTTTTTTTTTTTTTAATAACATGAAAGTAAATACCACATATAACTTGTACATAATAATGGAAGCAATAGCAATGTCCATCTAAAAGTAAATATAACATACATAACCGATTTTATTCTTTAAGAATCTCTTAACGTTGAGTTACATCTAAACTAACTAACATACATGAATCCATCTAGTACAACATCCACATGAATAATAATGATAAGTCTAATGTTCATACATTACATTTCCAAATTCTCAATCATCCACTATACATGTCATAGGGTATGAAGGCTTAAAAAATATATACATATGTGAAATAAGGTACATCATCCTATTCTAATCCATGATACATCAAAGTAGAGATAATCAAATGATACATCATCATAGAAGACATATACATCCATCATAAAGATCAAACAAAATAAACTAAGTGCACGGTTCCTCCCAACCGTTAATAGCATCATTAGACCATCGTGGGCCCTAGCCATCCCTCCGTGCGTAACATCCCAAATCACCAAAGAGATCATCGGTATTAACATAGTAGGAATGTCACTCCTAACATATACAACATTATATGTAGAAAGTAATCTAACATGCAAATATAAGGATAAGATAACACCATCTAACATATGCTAATCATCAATGAAAGGATACATATCCACCATCACGAAGGATGCATCAGCCACAATGTCTCAATGAATCTCAAATGATAAGAGTGGAAAATACACTACCACCCGATCGTGTGGTACCTAAGTGGTCCACTCCCACCGTGCTGAGGAGATAATCTCAAGTCCCAAACATGATATCAAAACCATAAAATACAAATCTCTATAGTCCAGGAATCCTAAAAGTATACTAACTCAAAGGTTCCAATCACACACAAAACCGACATCTAATTTCCAGAGGCACACAATGATATGTAGGAAACCTACTCTGCAAGTGGGAAAGTGTCATCACAATTATCACATACAAGTTACCCTGGCAGTTAACTAAACTCCATGGGTCCATACTAATCTCATGCGGCCACTAGTATCCTCTCATACTAATGAGGCATATTATGAAATGCACGGTCGCAACCATGCATTCTCACTACTCCCGTCCTAGCCTATACAAGCACTCAAGGCATGGGCGAGGACATCAAAACAATTATCTTTTTAGGTTCATTTAATCCCCATTTAGTGTGTAAATGTTATCACTTATTAACCAAACTTATAATGAGTTACCCTGGCAGCCACTTAGGGCCCTAGCCCCCATTGCAAGCCACTTTCCGACACTACAAGTAGATTACCTACCCTAAGATCATGGAATCATAAATTTCAAAATCACAAAAGATAATCCATAATAAAATCATCAATTATGCATAAAAGCATCAAATATCCATAATAAGAATCATCAAACCTCCAAGATAAGAATCATCAAATCTCCATGAGCATCCGAAAAGCATCCATAGAAAATCATGACCACAACAGTTCTCTATTGGCAACTGAAGGCATCAATGATAATCATAAGTATCCATTGGTTCTCAATAATCAAAATATATCTCAAAATAAATCACAATATCCATTGGTTCTCAATAAGCAACCAAGAATATCTCAAAATCATACTGATCGAAGACTCCAAAATGGTTGAGTCAAACATGTCACAACATGACACCATCAAGAAATAAATCCACATTTCAGTCTCAACATGGCGACTAGAAAATAATCCAAGTATAACTGATTGATGACTCAAAAATGATTAGCTCAGGTATCTCATACACATACATCTCAGCTTCACACATGAAGACTGATGAACAAGTACAAACATTTCATAGAGCATACAATCACATTACCATGGTTGGGCTTATAAAAATCGAGACCAAATAAAATCAACATGCCATCACATCTCATAACACCCAAGCCTCTGGTAACAACCTAAGATTGGTCAACTCTAGTCAACCCAAAATCCAAAACAAGAAGCATAGAAAATACACAATGCAAACACATGTTTTGGTTTTGCTATCTTACATAGTTGAATCAAGTGTAGAGGTTTCCAGTTTTCTGTTTGCAAGTATACTTTCAAGTGTCTTAAGTTTCATCATTTAACCTACAAGTCAACCCATTTGTTCCTCGATAGCATTATCCTTCTATTATTTAAAATAATATTCTAAGAATAGCTTAAGGGTAAATATTAAATCATTTGACACTTAGTAAAATCATTCACTCAATGTTACAAATTGAATAACTCTTCTTAATGTTACTTCAACTTTTAACATAAATCAATGATCATTAATCATCTAAATTATAAGAGAGTCAATTACTAATATTCGAATAAGAAGATTATAACTTTATTAAAATGATCAATTAAATCCACCAATTAACTTAGGTACACAATTTCATGACCTAATATTTAATTATATGTTACTAAGTCTTCACCATTAAAATATCTAAAATCATAATTCAAGTCATAAGACTTATCAACATCAATATAGATACTCTACAATCTCGTTAAAAGAATTATATTAAATAAATCTCTATTACATAACTGAATTATTAATTAAATCTAATTAACTCTCATTAATTGATTTAATTAATAATTGCATAACCATAGCAACGTTCCAATTAATATCAGTTGACTAATAACTAACAATGGTTCAAAGTTGACTATGATCCAATTCCCTTAATACTCATATTAATAGTTCAATAATGGCTTGTTATTGTTTAATAACAAGTTACATTTGGAAATCTATAATGATCACATTTGTCATTCTTATATGAATACTGATGTTTTCTTAATTAATCTGTATTATCAATAATCATTTAGATCATTATACTATTATTTATTAATAATTTGCTAGACCCAACAAACATTAATAAATAATAAACTCATCCAAAGCTATTATCACTCGATCTATAGAAACTTTCATAACTATTTTTCGATGTATTCCAACTGATATAAAGTTAACTATCTCTCAATTTCAATACCTAATACCTATTTTAACCTTACGTCGTATGTCTCTCGAGATTTTGTCTAAACCAATTATTGATCTATAACTTATTGCTATACTTCAATTATTAACTATTCTCAATTTGAATTTAACTAAATTAATTAATAGTTATACTAACTATACTTATCATTCATTAATAATTGCTAACCTTAACAATTATTAATAAATAATAAACCCATTGATAATTTCAATATTCAATTATAATGATTGATATTCGAACCAATCAATGAATAACAACTAAATCATTAATATCTCTTCTCTTCTAATTTTTTTTCACTTAAAAAATCTATTTACTTAAATTGACTAATAATTAATTACACTTCTTCTACTATTAACTAATCTTAATTAAATTTGATTTAATTAGATTAGATAATAAATCATATAAAACTAATGCATATTAATAAGATTCTAATAAGGAAAGATTACAATAATATTTTTAATTCATTTCATGCTTTGATATATATTATTTTTGTGAAGTTTAAGCATAAAGAACTCTTAGTTATGAGAAATGGAGAAATATCTATCCTTGAATAAAATAGTCCCAGTACGACGGTCATATCTCCCTAATGAACCGTTGGATCGGGCTGAAATTAAAATATGTTGGAGAGGGCCAAGTTGCGCCAATTCTGACTGGAGCGATCGAATAAATTCGATCATGATAAAAAGTTATGAATGACTGAGTTCGGGTCTATCCAAGGGGCAGCGAAAGGACAATTGTGATGAATTAAAAATTTTCTCTTAAAATAATTGTTCTCTAAATTTACCCATTCATCCATCTAATAGGTTTGTCCATACGCATCTGAAAATATAATTTGATAGAAAGATTACATCTAATCATTCGAATTTTCAACTTAGAATTTCTATTTTAATTTCAAATTTTGTCTATCTAATTTCACAATATAAATTCGAACCCAAACCCGATTAAGATCTAATTATTTCTCTTTAATTGGATCTAGGATTTTTTTATTGTTTTCTTCTCAACCAAATAGCATATCTAGATTCCTATTTCAATTATAGATTTAATCACAGAGAGTATTCAAATACATATAACAAACATGATGAAGATAGGAAGAGAAATAGTGCAAATAGAATATGTGATTATCACGAGTGCACCTGGACACTGATGCAAATTCGCCATGCCTCAGAAGTCCATAGAAAATCTCTTCCTTCTCCATCATTGCAATTCCTCCAAGATCCAAGCCAACCGAGAATCTCCAAGTGACTAGAAGCATGTAGAAAATATATGAGCATATGAACTTCTCCAATGCATGTAAGCTTTGAAGCTTCCATTTTAAGCTTGTAGCTTGTAGCTTCCATTCAGCTTCTATTAAGCTTCTATGAATGCCTGAATATAAAGAGCTCTCAAGAAACCTTTGGAATGCTTTTTAAAATAGCTGGAAGGTGTCACCAACTAAGCATGGGTCTTTTCCAACCTTTTTGATGAGTCATAGAGTTGTAGACACCTTGTGCTTAATTGATGCACTAACCCCCATGTTGATGACACATGTTAATTCCCATACAAGCTTATAACTCTAATTTACTTTTTAAATAATTTCTATTTAAATTTTATAACTTTCATTTTAATTTTTATAACTTTCATTTTAATTTTTATAACTTTTATTATTATTATTTTTTTTATTACTTTATTATTATTTTATTTTATAATTATTATTAATTTTAATTTCTAGTTTTCTTTTATTTAATTCATTTTTCCCAATAATTCATATTTAATTAATTATAATCAAAATATCAAAGATCATGATATTTTATTAAGTTTCTCAAATAAATAATTTATTAATTAAATCTATTTATTAAGACTTAATTAATGGAAAATTCACCATAGACTTCCAAGATAAAATATGAAAACCCATGATAGAACAAATCATACAAATTAAATCTAAAGGGTTAAAAATCATGAAATATGTCATCTGACACATTCAGTGGGTATTCAACTTTGATACTTGTCCTAACTCACTAGGACAAATGGTTTTTAGGTTTGGGATTTGGACTTGACAATTTATCTCCCTTCTCTTATCATTGAGATACTGTGATAGGGTGCGCTCATCCTGGCAATTTAGGGAAGTTGATACCCGGTACCTGCAACCTGCATAAAAACCATGCATGTACAAGCACGATATATACTAAACTAAACAGGCAATGGCAAGAAGTGGTGCATCGTGTAGATCCCGACTAGTAGGTGACTACGACTCCCTTCTTTAACCACATCAAACACACCATACAAAAGCAAACACACAAAGAAAACACACACACCATACACATGCAAGTATGGGGTAAGTATCCATAAGAAAACACATATGATAATAAGTCATCTTACTAATCATTATTAATAACTGCAAACACTGAAAATAATCATCATACATACATGAAATGTAGAGTCTAAGTAATCTCATCACATATCAACTGAATCCATAGCACAATATCTGATAATCTCATAATAATGTTACTAACCATCAACATGAAACTAGCTCTAAAAGAGTTCAGTAATGATAACAAAATGTGAACCAGGGGTAGGCACTACATGTTTTTGTGCAAAGGACTAGGGTTTAATAAAATCCTCTTAAAACTTGATAGTTCCTATTTGGATTTAGACAATAGAAGGAACTCATTGCTCCTGGGTTTTGAAAATATATAATCTTTTTCCAATTTATTATAAATCATATACATATCCATGACCAATAAGAACAAAATCTATTCTAGGGCTAGCATCGGTTGAAAAAAAGAGTTTTAAGTTGACCTGGTGTTTTCCTACATGCGTGTATAGGTCATTTCAAAGAAATGAGAAGATACACCTCCATTAGTTGAAAACCTAGTTGAACACCTATAGAAAAGAGAGCAATACAATGGTGGAGCAAGTAGGAGCATTGATCATGCCATTATTTTGAAAGTAACCAAGTATCTTGTATTTGGGTCCATTACTTGCATAGGTGCTACCATCAAGATATTGAGATTGAGTAGGACTTGTAAAATCACCACTCCTAATTCCATGTGTAAGAAGACCAAAATCATTCTCTAGTTTCGTTTTGGAAACATGAGGGCAAAAATCATTTTCATCCCTTTGTAGGAAAATGTCTTTTCCACTTTTTTTTTCCTTTAATTTGATAATTAACATTGAATTTTTTTAAAATTTAAGATTAAGATAATAATTTAAATATTTATGATAATATATGAATTTCACCTTAAAAATGAAAAAATTTCTATCAAAAATAAAAATTGGTGGTTTGAAAGTTTTATTTTGTTGTTAAATACATATATGTGAAAAACAAAAAGTATAAGAAAATAATGAATGTTTCAAATTTTTATAGTAATTTTAATATTCAAGATAATTTTTATTTTTTTAGATATTATCTTAAAATACCCTTCTTTATAGTAGTAAAAAGGATTATAAAAATATATTAAAGAGAAATATAAGAAAATATGTGAATTCAATACAAACTACATAAAATATTTTTGATTGTACAATTATTTTGATATCAGCACTAAAAACACTCCTAAATTTGTCACAATAATTAAAGGTTGTAAATATCAAACATAAAATATAGGTTTATCCCCTGTTAAGTGCAAAGATGTAAGAAAGTATTTCTCGACAATAAATTTGACTGTTAAAATATGTTAGCTAAGAAAGGAAGAAAAGTTAGAATCTCGATAAAAGGAGACACATCACAAATAATAATAACTAAAGAAAAAAAAAGAAACATGGATTTGTTGTAGGTCTCTCGAATGAATTAGGATACATAATTGTTAAATGTGAGCTATGAAATCTCATAAAAAATCAAACTTCCTCAAACCCTAAACCCTATTTGAATATTACAATCCCTAATCATGATTTTAGTTTTTCGCCCTAAGGCAATCCCTTATTTTCTCATGATTGCCATAAACCCAAATTAAAAAGGAGTGATTATAACTTATTTATGTGGTATTGGTTAGTTTTGTGTGATGTGTTTGTTCTCTTGAATTATCTTAGTCTAGTTTGGCCCAATTTTATCTTATTGGGTAGTATTTATATGCCTATGTAGTTGGATGGTATAAGTGTAGGAAGGGGAATTAAGGGTGGTAAATATTATTTTTGTTTAATGTGTCTATCTTTTTGTAAATGTTGATAGGTTGTGGACTAGTATGGGATACTTGTAATTTGAATGGTGATGAAACTTCTATATGAAAAACACATATATTACAAATAAATAAATATCAAGAACTCATTCTCAATTTTTATTTTTTATTTTGTAATAATTCATTTTTATATAATATTATATTTAATGGTATTTATCAATATTTTATTTCAATATCACTTGAAATCCAAATTTATGATATGAGTCAAGTATAAATGGATTTCTCATGCATTAATACCTATTAGTGAACAAACATTTATAATGAAACAAAACTTCTTATTTATATATTCTATGATTATTTTATCAAATTTTATAAATGAATAATAACATTTTATTCATTTATTTTTATTTGTGTGACTGATTATAAGTGACTAACTATTTAGTCATTTATTTAGTAGTTTTTGTTTAGGTGACTAATAATTAGTGATCATTTTTAGTTAGATGACTAAAAAATCTAGTGGTGCGACTAAAACTTTTAGTCACTTACTCACATATTTGCCAAAATGTACTAGTGATAAAAGTTCCATTTATTCTCAAAAGTTTTTCTTTTCCTTCTCCTTTTTTGAATTTCATTTTATAATTTTGAATTGTTTTTCTCCTCTTTCGAAGTTGATTTGAGTCTTATTAATTTGATAGATGATTAATGTAATCTTTTAATTTGAAAGTATATTATTTTTCTTCTGATTTTCTATTTAATTTGCACTAATTGGTTGAAATTACATGATTTGCCAATTTTTGGGTGTCTATAAATGCCCCTCTTTGAGCTGATATGTGAAGCATATTAGTTCAAAGATTATCTTGATTTTTTGATTTTAGGTCTAATTCTGATGATTGGGTGTCTGTTTGTTGATGTTTGATTGTTGAGGATTTGATGATTTGATTATCTTTGACTTGATATTTTCATTGTCGTTGATTTGGTGATTGGATTGTCATTGATTTGATTACAATGTTGATTTGGTGTTGTAATAGTTTTGTTTGGATGCCCTAGTTTTAGTTGGCTTGATGTTTGAATTTTTTTGGTTGGGTAGGACATTTTTTATGTTTCAAAAAAAATTTGATGCCCCAGCTTGGATTCCCTAGTTTGATTTTTGATGCCCCGGTTTGATATGAATATACTACCCCCTCATAAATGAAATTGGAAAAAAAGGATGCATAAAATAGGGATGTTCCAATTTTATTTCTAAAAATGTTGATGAGAATAGTTGGTAGGGAATGTATAGTCACAAAGTGATGGGTAGAATCAATCAGGTAATGTTGATACATAGAAAAACTGCCCCCCTAAGGATACAAAGTAGGGAAAACTAACATGTCCATCCCAGGATATAGAGTAGGACAAATAACTAGTTCAAGATAGAACCATTAGCTAAATAGCTAGATGTTGAGATTTGATTGATGTAGAAAGATTAGTTGTGATGAAAAATTGATGGCATTATTTGGTGTTCGATTGTTCAAGATGAGATGAATGCCCCCAGTGAGTAGGGATCTTTGGATCAGACAAATAGATGATGTAGGTGGTGTGACATAGGGTTGATTTGTGGAGCTTCTATTCATTGTATTGACTAATCATGTAGGTCAGTTATGATGATGACCCTTTTATGTTGATGTTGATGACCTTTTGAATGTTGATGATTTGATTCTTTTGGTATAGGAGATATTCGAGTTTTTGATGTTCAAACTTGTGCACTTGATATATCATGGACTCATGTATGCATGTGATGGTTTGATTTCATGATTATGGTAGCAGTGGATGCAGATGTGTATAGATATGTGAATGATTACTGTAGACAGATCATGAGGTAGAATAAATGGTATGTTACTGATGATGTAATGAAAATGTGATTTGGTAATATGCCATGAAATGAAATGTGGCAAGATAGAATGTGATGTAATGAGATATGAATGAAATGAGATAATGAAATGTAATATGATGAAATAGAACATGAGGGAATGGAGTGTCTAAGGAACAAAATGGAATGAAATGGTTAATGAACAAATTGATGTATGATAGGATGATATGAAATATTGATATGGGATGAAACTGGTAATGAACAAATTGATGTATGAGAGGATGGTATGAAATAATGAAATGGAATGAAATATCCAAGTGTGGGAATGGGATGAAACAAGTGGAAAGATAAATGTAAATGTGAGAAAATAGGAAATGACACATGGAGGGTGAGTGAAGGTGAAAAATGGAAGGAAATGAAATTGTTTGAGATTCGAAGGTTATGATGTGGAGTATCAACTTTTGAGATTCAAAAGCCACAAAATGAATGGATGAAAATGAAAGGAGATGGAGGATGGGAAAAGATGATGCAACAAATTAGAGGAGATGGAATGTGGTAAAATGAGATTTTTTGAGATTTGAAAGCCATGCAAGGTAGAAAATGATGTGGTGCAATTTGATAGTAACTAGAATTGTCTAAGATTTGAAAGCCATATAATGCAATGAGTGGAATGAGAAGGTGACTAAATGAAGTGTAATGCTAGTGTGAATATTATGAAGAGACAAAGTCCATGATATTGGAGTGCTAGAAGCTTTTCATGATGTTGATGTTGATGTTGTTTGTCCACTTTTTGATAACTAGTCATGAAGTTGTGAACTAACATTTGTGAATTATATCATAATTTATGTGCCAACCATCTATGTGCAAATAAACCCAAGATGAATATGCAAATTAAATGAATGAAACTAACTATCAATTTTTTTAAAGAGATGCAAACTAATTATCATCATAGAGCATGTAATAAAAACAAAAGTGACTAAGTACAATCACGACTAGCTCAACTATAGTGATATGAATACTATGTCATGCTGAGAAGTACTAGTAAGGAGGAACAATGTACAAGAAAAAAAGATAGTCAAAGGATTACTGAAGCTAAAGAGTGAAAAAAAAAAAGTTCATGACTTTATCTTGGTATCTCTAGTCAAGTACATCATCGAGGCACTAAAAGCACATGATAGCATAGGAAATCATTATTTGTAGGCTAGGCATGCTTCCAGTTGTGTGAAATAATATTGAAGTCATTTAGTTCTACCAAGGGGCAATTATTGTATTAGGTGAATAAGAGAGCATGGCATGTGTTGGTAGTGATTTAACAACAGGGACTATCTAAGCATCGACAGAAATTAAGGTGGTTGAATGTTGGAACCAAGGGGACTAGGTACTAGTGCAGTGGGATGCAGAGGGGATGTGTTGGCAGAGAAGGTCGACAAAATTTTTTGGCAGTCATTATGGTGTGGGAATGGTGGAAGTGTACCTGGTATGAGTGCAGCGGGATGCAAATGCATGGGAAGGTCAGTAAAGAGTGAATCCAAGCAAGGGACAACCATAAATAGGCATATAGCATGGGAATGGAATGAAGCAAGGTGAAGAGTAAAATGTGATCATTGGATTGATTAAGAAGGCTAATGTGGTGTGTAAGTGAAAACATGTCAGGCTCACCATATCAGATGCAACTAGAGGGTGATGCTAGCTAGGGAAGGTGGACTAGGCAAGAAAAAAGGGCAAAGTACACTCAGTAAACCTCTGAGGAGCTAGTGTATCAACCCGAATGGAAAGGTGAATCAAGTCAGGCAAGATAGGAGTTGGCACAACCTTAAGATGTGAGGATCAGGGCAAAAGAAATGTCCTTGTCAACATTAATGATGTTCTCAGGAACTGCAACACAATAGGCATTGTAGGTGGTATCAGATGATGATGAGCTGATGATGTAGGTAGAGAATAGTCTACCTAAGATGACAAAGAGTATCCCCAAAGCAAGGGATGAGGTGGGGGAGATAAAATCTCCTAAAAAGTCTATGGAAAAGGCTATGAGGGATGTAGGAGATGTTAGTGTGGGTGAGGGGAGTGGAGTAGGTCAGTTGATTAGCCTTGGAATTCTAGGATAAGGATCAATAGGAGGGGAAGCGAGTGGTGTAAATATGAAGGAATCATGGCTAGAGGTAGGGGGTGGAGACCAATCCTCAAATGACATGGAATAATTATGAAGAATGTTGCCTATAGAGAGAGCCCAAGCAAAGAGTGCCAAATAGGAAGTCAAGTTTTTTCTAGGATTGACAGAGAAAATGCAGGAAGATGGAGCACAAACAGAAGCAAGATAGCTCCAAGCGATGGTGAATATAGAGCAGGCACTGGTGCAATCACTAGAAGAAAAACTACATGTGGATAAATTACATTCAGAAGGAAATGACATAGGGATATCAGTGGAATGATCACGAGCTCAACAGTTGTAGGAATTACTAAAGATGGTGTAAGTGGGTTTAGGGAGTGCTCAGAATGAATTGGTGTTATTGCAATCGAAGTCAGAGTCCTTTAGACAAGTGATTGCGAAGGAAAATTCTTTCGTGTTGAAGTTGGAGCAGCTAGCATTGAGTGAGGAAAAAAATGAGGTAGTTGTAGTATTGTTTGAGCAAGAAAAAAGTAGACATGGAATGTTGGCAAATGATGATTGATCAAATGCAATAGGAGTATGATGTGGCCCAACAAGCAATCACTGCACAGGGAGTAACCAAGTTGGTGTAGAATGTGTTTGTGGAAATACAGTGGACAACAAAGGTACACCGAGAAGCCGCTTACTGGATGAGACATTATTATCAGACATTCCTGAATGAGGATCAGTGAGAGACATAGTTTATAGATAGGGAATTTACACATCTATTTTATATGCAATTATGCGATAGAAGCTTTTGAATTCCTATGGATGTGGTGTGGACACATAGGGTGTTGACACTAGGGGCTTCTTCATTTGGAGCTAGGCCAAAAGAGGCACCATTGATTAGACACCCTATTGTGCCACCTCCCCCAAGAGACCAAAATAAATAATTTGCTAGACATTGTTAGAATGTAATGTTGTCATTGTCATCATAGGAGAATAAAAAGTTTGTGCTTGTGGTTGTGGCAATCAAAGGGACAACTGATGTTGATTGTAATGCATTGTCATGTGTATTTTTGGTATTTTCAAAATATATTTAGATGTTTTTGTGGTTTTTTCAAATATTTAAATGTTTTTGGGATGTTTGGTAAATATTTGAATGTGAAAAATTTTGGAACGGTTTGACTCTTGTAAAAGTGGGAACAATACAATTCATAGAGTGAGGATAACCATGACTAGTAGGCAAGAATGCCTATGTTAATATAAAGAACCATTATAGACAATAATAAAGCTAATGTGGGGACATTTCTCTAGGTGTGTGACAAGATGGACATTCTTGAGGCTTATGAAAAGGCATTTTGGGCCCAAAATAGGACACTTGGGTCTCAAGTAGGCGAGATAGGGCCTTGAAAAGGTGCTTTAACTCAAGAAAGGCGTTTTGGGGGCCCAAAAGACATCGAGGGTCTTTAAAAGAATGGTGAAATAGGGCCTATAAAAAGGCATTTGGGCTGAAAAAGTCATTTGAGGGGCCTTAAAAGGGCATTTGAGGGGCCTAAAAAGGCACTAGAGGGGTCCAAAAAGGACACATGGGCCTTGAAAACGGTGTTGGAGGGGCCTAAAAAGGCGCTTTGGGCCTAAAACGGCATTGGAGAGGTCCAAAAAGGATGTGTGGCCTTGAAAAAGGTGCTAGAGGGGCCTAAAAAGTACTTTGGGCCTAAAAAGGCAACAAAGGGGTCCAAAACAGATGCATGGGCCTAAAAAGGCACTAGAGGTTGGGTAAGCTCTCATGCTTACGCTTACTTATTCTATGCCCCCAATTGTATGAGGATGAAAGAGTCTGGTAGATATCTAGGTTTTTGAGATAGCATTGATATATTTTTTGAAGGAGGCTAGACTAATCGTGGCCAATGTAACTTAAATAAGACTAATGAGCCATGGGGAATTATTGCTCTTGACAAGAGGAAGGAAATGGGGACACCTCTTGCGCTATCTACATTGTGCCAAATTTTCCAAAGTCTTGCTAAATGTTTCAGGACATTACTATGCTGCTTCTTAATATCAGCAAGGCATGTGGGGTTTAAATATCTGATGTCATATTGTATAGCCTAATTGGGCTAAAGTGAGGCAAGAATTGACATGAATTTAGGGGTGTTGCTAATGCTTTGAGCTTTTATGACCATGTTTGGCAATTATGACCCCCTTTTGAATGTGTTGGGCTATTTGTGAAATTTTTTGATATCTTTAGATGATTTTTGAATTTTTTTGATATTTTTCGATAATTTTTGAATTTTTTTGATATTTTTTGAAAATTTTTGAATTTTTTTGATGATTTTCGGTGATTTTTGAATTTTATGGTAATTTTGGATGATTTTTGATTTTTTTGGTAATTTTGGATGATTTTTGAATTTTTTGGTAATTTTGGATGATTTTTGAATTATTTTGATAATTTTGGGTGTTTTTGAATTTTTTTGGTAATTTTGGATGATTTTTGAATTTTTTGGTAATTTTGGATTTTTTTATTATTATTAATTTATTTTTTTGGGTAATTTTGGATGATTTTTGTGTCTATGGGGGTGAAACAGAGGATGTGAGTGAGATTTGTTGGAATACGGGGGGCAACTAGGACCATGTGAGGTACCTAAAAAGGTAATGAAAGGAGTTTATGACATCAAATGGGTCGACTAAGGGCTAAAATAAACATTGGAGATGATTGGCCAAGGTGGATAGTAGAGATGTACGTTGATTTTTCTACAATTCATGTCTATGGTATCTCAGTACATAATCAGACTCCCTACTTTGCTAAATTTGTTGTTCTCCTTGTTGTTGTTGTCATACTAGTTGTCTCCATTGCTGTGAACTACATTTGATGCCAAAGAACCATGGAATTGTGACGCACAAGTGTTTCTTGAATCCTACTACTCCCACTTTTAGCTCTAGTTCAGTCTTTGCTTCATAGTACAGACAAGGGTTGTTGCATGAACATAAAGAGTTGTTGGTGTACATTCAATCAAGGAAAAGGGCTTTGATTTTCTCTTGTTATTGTTAGTGTTATTGCTATTATGGGCTTTGTTTCCCTTGCTAGATTGCTACTATCATTCTGGTTGTTTCTACTAATGTGAACCACATTTGATGCCAAAAGACCTCAGAATGGTTACCCACAAGTGTTTCTCAATTGGGTATGTGTGAAATTAACTTGATGGTGCTTGAAACAAGCAAGATTTTTCTAGAGACAATTTCTTAAGGGCTATCTTGAATGTTTTTCAGCATTGAAGGATTTGTGTTGTTTAGGGAAGTCCAAAAGCATTGTCCCTTGCCCCTTTTCAAACCAGAGGTGGCGTTCTCACTTCTTTTGTACCATTTTTTTTTGTATTTTTGATGGTTTTTAATTTTTTTTGTATTTTTGATGTGTTTTCTCAAAGCTCTAGACATAAACTCGTTTGAGATGGATATTGTTAATGGTTCTGCTAGTGTGTGTTGTAGCAATTTGAAAGTCTGTAGGTACTAGTCCCAAAGGACTCTATGATAATATAGGGACCAATCCAATTGGCCTCCCACTTTTCTTTCTTTTCCCTCACTGCTTGGTTCTTAAGGTTTTCTCTGAGCACTAGGTCACCAATCTGAAAAACATGAGCCTTGACCTTTTTGTTGTAATGTCTTAATAATCTATTCTGATACACTTTGATATGTTCATGTGTTGTACATTGATGTTCTTCTAACAACTCTAGTTGTTCTAGACGAGCCACTCTATAATCCTCATCTGATAGTACATCTTGAAGAGTAACTCTTAAGGATGTGATCTCAACCTCTAAAGGGAGAATAGTTTCATAGTTGTAGACCAAGGAGAAGGGTGTCGTGCCTATAGGCATCCTAACACTCATCTTGTAGGCTCAAAGGGTAGGGTTCAACTATAAATGCCAATCCCTTCCAATATCATTGATTGTTCTTTTAAGGATGTTGATAATGGATTTTTTGGTGGCCTCTGCTTGGCCATTACCTAGGGGATAATAAATTGATGAAGAGTGTTTTATAATGTGAAATTTTCACATAATTCATCAATTATTTGATTTTTAAAGTACAAGGAGTTATCAGTGAGAATGGCATGGGGTATGCCAAACTGACAAATGATATGGTTGAGAATAAAAGAGGAGATCTATTTTCCCATAGTGTCATCAAGTGGCACCGCTTTGACCCACTTGGTGAAGTATTCGATGGAAATGATAATCCATTTATGCTCATCAAATGAGGGTGGATGGATGACTCCAATCAAATCAAAGCCCCACTAATTAAAAGGCCATGGTGTGGCCAAAGGGTTGAGCTCTTGGGCTAGTGTGTGAACAAGGTTACCATGGATTTGATATTTTTTGTAGGTTTTGACATAGTCAATAGCATCTTTTTTCATGCTTGGCCAAAAATAGCCCATTCTAAGAATCTTCTTTGCTAATGTGAACCCACCAAAATGTGATCCACGAATCAATATGTGGACTTCTTGCAGAGTGACTCTAGACTCATCCTTTTCAAGACATCTAAATAAAGTACTATCAAGACTTTTTCTATATAGCATATCAGCCACCAAGGTGTAACGAGAGGTTTGTCAAATGAAATTTCAATTTTGGTTATGTGAGAGGTCAGAAAGAATGGTGTTATCATGGAAGTAAGTGATAATGGGATTATACCAAAGTTAATCAAGAGCATCTAGGTGGAAAATGATAAGGGAATTGGGTTGAGTAAATGCGAGTTGAACAACCTCTTCCACTAGGAACTCATACTGCTCGTGCTACTCTAGGAGTTGAAGTAAGGAGGCCAAGGTGGCCATAGAATTTTCTACTATATTCCTCTCTCTAGGAATTTTTTCAAAAGTAATGTGAACAAAACATGCCTTGAGTGTATCGACCATATGTTTATAAGGCAATAATTTTTCATCTTTGGTCTTATTAGTGTCAATAACTTGATTGATGATTAACTAGGAGTCTCCATAAACCTCTAGGACTATTAGTTTCCATTCCAAAGCTAGCTTGAGACCCAAGCCCAAAGCTTCATATTCAGCCATGTTGTTGGTGCAAGGGAATAATAGTTTGTAAGATTTTGGGATGGTAACACCAAGTGGTATGATGTACAAAATACCGGCATCTAACCCATGGTGTGTGTAGGAACCATCAAAATAAAATTTCCATATTATTGGCTCTATCTAAAGAATGTGCATATTAGGGAAGTTAGCTAAGATAGGATTGGAACTCTATATAGGCACATTTTCCAATTGATCAATAATGGCCTATCCTTTTATCACCTTCCTATCAACATACTCAATGTCAGATTTTCTTAGGATCATCACCCATTTAGCTAGTCTACCCATTAATGTTGTCTTGCTAAGAAGATATTTGAGAGGATCAATTTTGGAGATAAGCTTGACTTTGTGTGTTAGGAGGTAATGACATAGTTTTTCGGAAGCAAAAACTACGGCTAGGCAAGCCTTTTCAATGAAAGAGTAATTAAGCTCATAGTTGACCAAGGTACAACTAATGTAGTAAATGGCTTGTTCTTTTCCTTGGTCATTTTCTTATGCTAGAAGAGCTCTAATTGATTTATCCATTAGAGAAATGCACAATAGTAATGTTTTGTGTGATACCAAAGGTACCAACATAGGTAGATTCATCAAATAGGTTTTAAGTGTTTCAAAAGCTTTCTGACACTGATCATCCAACTTAAAATTTATGTCTTTATGTAGCAAGTGTGTGAAAGGTATACACTTTTCTGCCAATTGAGAAATGAACTAGTGAATTGATTGAAGCCTACCTTGAAGAGAGCGTAACATACTCAAGTTCTTTAGAGGTTGCATATTGATTATGGCTTGTACCTTTTCAGGGTCAACTTCTATCCCTTTGGCTAAGATAATGTATCCTAGGAGCTTGCCTGATTTGATGCCAAAAGGGTATTTCTTAGGATTGAGCCTGACCTTGATGCTTCTAGGTAGGTGAATATTTTGGCCAGTATGGGAAGATGTTCTTCTCGACTATGGGATTTGGCAAGAATGTCATCCACATAATCTTCTATGAATATATGCATCATATTATGAAAAATAGTGGTCATGGCCCATCGATAGGTAGCCCTAGTATTCTTTAACCCAAAGGGCATTACATTCCAACAAAACATGCCCCATGCACAAGTAAAAGCTATTTTCTCTTGATCTTCTAGTGCTATTCTGATTTGATTATACCCTAAAAACTTGTCCATGAGTGAAAACATGGAATGACCTATTGTGAGATCAAAAATGGTGTCAATATTAGGGAGGAAAAGTCATCTTTAGGACATGCTTTGTTTAAATCCTAGAAGTCGATACAGATGCATATGTTGCCATTCTTCTTTGATGTTGGGAAAATTTTTCCTATCCATAATGCATACAGTAGGGGCTAGATGAAATTAGTGCTAGTTAATTTTTCCAATTCTTTTTTGACTAACAGGACTATATGGGGATGCATCTTTTTGAGTTTTTGTTTTACTAACTTGACCTCTGGAGAAATGTTAAGATGGTGGAGGATTAAGGATGGGTCTAAGCCAAGCATTTCCATGTAAGACCATGTGAAGCTTATCTATCTTTCTTTGGAGAATTCAATGAATTCCTTCCTTTCTTCCGCACTTAAGGACTGTGCCAAATAAATGACCTTTGGTTCTTATTCTATACCAATATTGACTAGTTCTATAAGCTCAATCAGAATAGAAGATTGCTCCTTGGAATGTTCATGTAAGGTATCAATTACCCAATTAGTGGGTATCATAGTTGGATTTTCACCTTGGGATATGTCACTTCTATTTGTTTCCATTTTTTTTGTCAAGATTAGCCACAACTTGGTGGTGGTCAATAAAGTTGTGGGATACTTGCCCTAGTATAGTGTGACTGAGGTGATTGATACCTTACCCGACCATATGCTCTTCTTCCATTCTTTGGTGATGAGATGGTTCAATTGCATTTAGGTAGATGAAAACTTCATGGTCAATGTCAAAATGAAGGAGGTAATGAGGCTCGGTTGTATCCCAGTTAATAAGTTTGGGATGGACTAGGGAAAGAGATTCATAGCATGGGAAGGGTTCAGTGGGGTTTAAAGACATAACTTCATTGGATGGCTCATACACTGTATCTATTAGATCTATGATATGGAATTCTTCTACAGTGTCAAGGAAAGTAGAGCTTGTGATAGGCTTGTAGTAATCATCTTCAACTTCTATTGGAAAGAAGTCAAGGAATAAGGTTTGAAATTGAAAGCCTTCAACATGTTCATCATCTTCTAAGCCACCCTGATGTACTCTATTTCTTGGTGAAGTGGATCTTGAACTATGAGTTGTTCTTTGTGTAGCCAAAATTTCAGGGGTGGGTATGTGGACAACATCACATTCTTTATCATGGAGAGACTCCTTAGAGAGTGACTCAAATTCCCATTTAGCAGAATTGTCATCATATTTTTTATTGGAGGTATTTGTGGGTTCTTCTTCTCTAGAATGTGAACTTAAGAGGGAAAAATTCACATTTATGATATCATTTGTTGTTGGGGTATAACGGTCCTTTTGTTTGGGTACCCACACTAAGGTAGAAGAGGAAGGATCACTATACTTTGGGCATGCTTCAGAAGAGGTTTGCACCTTGTCTTATCCACTATACTCTACCCCTATTTTAGACTTGTTGGACTTGAACTATGCCATTAGAGGTTTGATGATGCCTATCCCTTTCCCTAAGGGACCATTTCTTATGTATCCCATATTTTTCATTAGGTCAAAACCCTTCTTGTGTAGGTGGGAGGAGATGTCAATGTTTTGTTGACTGATGTCTTGCACTAAGTTTGGAGGTGTGCCACTTGCTTTGATAAAATGTCCATGATATGGCTTCGTGGATGATGGTTTTCCATGAGACCTTAAAGAAAGTGGGGGATCAAATAGGGAGACTGAGTACTCACCTACCCCTTTAGGTGCAACTTACACTTTCTATCAAATTCCTTAATCAGTTTATCCATTTCTTCATAGTGTAATTGTTTAGGATCTTTTGATGATGATGGTGGAAAAGGAGTGGAAGGACCCAAAAAAACAACTTTCTCTTTATTATTAGTTGATGTTGATGAGTGGTTGCTCATTTGGTTAGTAGAGTGTGAAGTGTCTATAGTTGTGGACTGGCTGATGTCATTTGTCAGTGTACTAGCTTCTTCCTTGTTATAAGGGACAAGTGAGTTACAATACTGGGGAAAGTGTTGATCTTCGAGTATGGTCACCTCTTGAGCCATGTAAGGAAATTTAAGGCACTGGTGGTAGGTGGAGGGAATGGCTTGCATGTCATGAATCCATAGTCTTCCTAATAGGATTTTATAAGTTAATTGTAGGTCTAAGACCTGATAGATAGTTTCTTTCACAACTAGTCCTACTTTGATTAGTAATATAACCATGCCTTTGAAGGATCTTTCTTCATTGTCACAAGCCTTGATGGTAATCTTTTTTCTTGGATCAATAGCATCCTCTATGTACCCAAGGGATTTTACTAAATTGAGTGTGCAAATATTGAGACCAGCCCCACCATCAACCAATGCTCTCTTAACTCAATTCCTATGGATGAATAATTCAATGTGTAAAGGAGAATTTTGTGGCTAGATGACAGACATGTCATCTTGAACTGAAAAAGACATGCATTGAGGGGCAACTAGATTGCTGACCATGTTCTTAAATCTACTCACATCTAGGTGATTTGGCACTAAGGCTATGGTGAGTATTTCTTTATGCTCTGGGGAGATTTACAATAGTTCAAAGATGGAGATGTGGGCTAGAGTCTTGAGTAATTGTTTAACCAAGTTGCACTTGGGCATGGAGGAACTTGGAGCTACTCGATCGAGATTTGTCATAGGTCCGGGTAGGATAATTTTAGAGTCTTGTCCTCAAGTAATGACATTTGAGGATTGTTTTTTGTTTTTATCTTTAACTATGATGACATTTACAGTATCATCAACTCCAAAAATCATGCCAATGGGTATTATCATAGTGATGTGCATAATTAATCTTGGCTTGAGGAGGTGTGTTTTGATTGGCCTTGGAAGACTCCCCCTTTTCATGACTCATGAAGGAGTTCTTGAAGGTCATATGGTCTTCATTATTGCTAAGATTGTTTACATCAATAGTTCCATCATTTATTAATTTTTGGATGAACCCCTTAAGGGCACAATAATTGTTTTTTAAGTGCCCCCAATTTTGGTGATAGGCACAAATGTGTTTGTTGTTCCACCATTTTGGCTTGACTTGGGGTTCATATGGTTTGGCCTCGGGTAACATGATGAGTTCATCAGCCAAGAGTGTTTATAAATCACTCTCATAAGACACCCCTATGGGTATATACTCCTTAGGTATATCAGAAAACTAATATCTTCATGGGAGAGGAGGTTGATTGTAACCAACTTGTTGAAGGACATGCATTATTTTGTTGAGGTATGACAATGGGACCTAGTTGATTTAAAGGGGGTTGAGTTTGAGTTTTGACATGATTGGCTTCAACTACCCCCATCATTTGTGGTGTTTTTGTTATTGTTTCTCCACCATGATTTTTGTTTGTCAGTGGAATGATCAGAGGAATTATGTGTCTATATGGAATTGTTAGAGAAACCTTTACCATCTTTAGATAATTCAATTATGTCATTGTTTACCAATTTTTCTTCCACCTTATCGATGTTTTCTATGGTGGTTTTAAAATCTTTAGGCCCTTGGAGTTGGAGCCAATAATCCATTGGTTTTGAGAGACTATTGATGAAGATATTTTTCTTCTCTTTATCTAGTATGTCTCTATGATATTTGGTAAACATGTGCCTCCACTATTGTAGAAAGGCCTTGAATGATTCAACTGGGAGTTGTTTTGTGTTACATAGATCAATCATTATGACTTATCTTTCAATGTTATAAGAATATTGGGTGATAAAAATGGAGGCCAATTGATTGAAGGTTTTAATATTGGAGGGTAATTTGGAGAACCACTCCATGGCTTGCCCCTAGAGGCTCCTAGGAAAAAGACACATTAGGTGCATTGTGTCATCAAAAAACTCCATACTTAGCATATAGAATTTGCTAAGGTGATCTTGTGGATTTGATGTACCAAAATATTTATCATATTTTGGTATCTTTTCATTTGGAGGGAAAGGTGTGAAGGTAATGCTTTTATCGAATGGTAGGGGACACACCTTTTCGAGGCTAAACACTGTGGGTTGTATTTTTCCTCCTTTCATCTTTTCCATTTCTAGTTGTAAGTCTTGCAGTTTTTGTGTGACAATGTCTAAAGGTGACTCTTCTTCATCTCATTTCAAATTGGTCACATCAAATTCAGATGGTAATTTTTGCACCCTGTTGTGCTAATGTGAGTATGTAGCTTTCTTTGTATTTCTCTAGTATCTTGTCTATGATATCAACAAGTTTGGGATTTTGCTGAAAATATTTGATTTTAGTTTTGATACTTCTATCATCCCATGCATTAGATGAACCCATTGTGGCTAAGGATTTTGAATGTCAATTGAACAAGGGTGACTTGTGGGTAACTATGTTCTGTGAGCAATCTGTTGCTGTAGTAGATTTGAGGAGATTTAGAGGTTCTGTGTGTTTGATGGTTCTACTTGCTATCCTAGAACTCACTCGTATGGGAAACCATTTTAGTTTTTTTGGTATGCCTATTTTGTGTAGTGGCATGAAAGGTGAATTGGATTCTTTCAATTCTAAGGAATTTTTCAAAAAGTGAAGGTTTTTGTTGACCATGATTTGTTTGTAGCAGCAAGCTAGATTGGACAAGGTGTTTGCCAATGTTGATAGGATAAGGTTCACTTTCATGAAGTCAGGTAATGGGATAGATGTGTGTCTCTAAACATCTTTGGCTTGATGTGTAAAGTGAGGTAATGGTAACCATTGAGTTGATGATGATGTAGCTTTGCTTGTTTCAAAAGATGTCTTTGGTCAAACACAAAAATTTCCAAATTTTATAAAATACTAGCAAGGAAAAGGATATCCAAATTTATTGTTTGTTCATAATTATTATGCATGCAGATAGGCTCTATTTTATGTTTTTACTCAGATGCATCACAGGAATGGTCAAACGCATTATTTCAGTGATCAAATGCACTATTTCATTGCTCAAATGCATCACAAGAATGGTTAGATGCACTGTCTTAGTGATCAAATGCTCTCTTTAATTGCTCAAATGTGTCACAGGAATGGTTAGATACATTATTTTAGTGATCAAATGCACTATTTCATTTCTCAGATGTGTCACAGGAATGTTCAAATGCATTGTTTCAAGGCTCAAATGCATTGTTCTACAAGTATATGCATCATAACAAAAACCAAAAGTGTTACAGGAATGTTCAAAAGCATTGTTTTATGTAGTGTATGTACTATTTTAAGATTTGTTTAGCAATGTCTTAGTTTCAAACTTGGTTTCTCGATACTAGTTTGAAGTTCTTTCTAGAAGGATTATGATCTGCACTGGTGTTTGTTTTTAAATTTAAAGCACTTCCAAGCACAATAGTAGTAGAACTAATGCAAGATGTAAAAATTGCACATACCTAGAAAATGGTACAAAATGGCTTCCTAACAAGGTTATCTAAAGGCTGGTGGGTCTTAGTGTTCCAACTATGTTCTGATTTACCTCTCCTATGACAAAGAGCTTCCCACCAACACCAGGGGGGTTTGGCACAATCCCTTGTGGGACTACTAAAGGAAGACTATGTTCTGAACATAGGTGGCTTGCATTTGGTTAGGAATACAAGATTGGGGGGCAATTCCTCTCACTGGCCCTGCTAAGACAACTTGGGAGGTAGCCCTTCTATGGATAGATAATCCTACCTAGTGAAAAGCGAGAAATAAAAGTCACAAATAGGTCTGGGAATCTGATCACTCAAGAAGAGTGAGAGCATATCCCTAATATTCTGGTTCCCCAAACATGACAAACACAAAGGATTAATTACTAGCCCTTATACTACTAAAGATAGAGGGGCTCCTAATTAGACTATGTGTGGGTTCTTTCCTCATTCAATTGTGGTTGAGCTTTACAAAAGGTCGGGCATTCTGATCAACTTGAAGGAGTTTAGAGCATAGGCCTACTTATTTATCAAATCAAAAAGATTGAACATTCTTATTAAGCTATGTTTAAAAACTTAGAAATGCCACACTTTTAATTAACAAGAGCTAAGGTCCACCTACTTGATTCGGAGCTAGCAAAGGCTAGGCACATTTATGAGGGTCTTCATTCCTATCACATTCTGCAATCTAAAAGCTTTTTTGTTAATGTGGAAGGGGCTCTTCGAATCACTATAGAAAGATTAAATACATTAAAACAGAGTTCACAAGCATCAAAATATCTCTTGAAAGCATTGAAATAGTTCTCAGAAGTGCTAGAAGGTTTAGATCCAAACCTTGTATGCTCAAGGAAGATTCTAGAATGCTTTTCTTGCTGGTATGAGGCCTCCCAAATGCTATAGAGCCTATATTTAATTAGATCTACACAAGAAAATAGTAAGAAACATAGGTCTACACTAGAAATGAAAGATTAGATTGAAAATCTTGAAAATAGAGAGGCTTTTAGTTCTACCCCAGGGTGGGTGCCAATTTGTACATGGTGTAAACACATATTCATGAAACCTTAATGTAGAATGCAAATGGATTGACACAAAACTAAACTAAACCCAACATATCATCATCAGAATGTAATCTCTACAAGAATCTCATGTTACCCTAACTACAACTACTAAAATAGCTCTCATCCCAGCATCTTAGTGATAGTTCTAGAATGGGAGAATGCTTAAAATACAGATCTAGGATGGATACGTGCAAGATCTATGATTGAAATGTAGATTATATGATATCAAGATGAATATGCAATGAACTAAGAAGTGATAAATGATGCTAAATAACACAAAATAATGTTAAAATGTTGTAAAAATGCTACAATGAGAATGCTAAAATGATGAATCAAAATGTGCCTATAGTGTAGATGCCTAAGACTTGGGTCCTTTGCTCTTGAATTCTCCTTTTATTTATAGGATTTTTAGAAGGAGTTGGGGTAAGAATTTTGGTTTTACCTTTGATTGGTGGATAGAAGTGAAATTGAAATTGTCTCATGAGAGACAAGAAAAGGAGCCCAAAAGTCTTGATTTGTGGCTAAATGTGGCTTTTATTTCAACAACAATGTCTCATTAGATACAAGAGCAAGAGCCCAAAAAGTCATGATTTATGGCTAAATTTGGATTTCTTTTCAAAAAAAATGTCTCATGAGAGACAAAAGGAGGAGCCCAAAAAGTCATGATTTATGGCCAAATTTGGATTTCTTTTAATTCTTTATATAAAATGAGGATTTTCATTTTGTGAGAATAAATGGATTTAATCATTTAATAAAAGTTCCATTTATTCTCAAAAGTTTTTCTTTTTCCTCTCCTTTTTTGAATTTCATTTTATGATTTTGAATTGTTTTTCTTCTCTTTTGAAGTTGGTATAGTTCTTATTAATTTGATAGATGATTAATGTAATCTTTTAATTTGAAAGTCTATTGTTTTTCTTCTGATTTTTTATTTAATTTACATTGATTGATTGAAATTACATGATTTGCCAATTTTTGGGTGTCTACACCGACTTTAGATGAGAATTGTACTACATTTGCAAGTATAATTTTTATCAAAAAAATGAAGACCTTTCATATGCAGCTTATAATTCTAAGAATAATTCATAAGATATAACTTATCTTGATCTAGAGCCAAGTGCTTGGACATTATGAAAAACTACCGTACAATTTATTATTTGTAATTCTGCAACTTATTCTTTTATCAAATGCCTAATGATTCTCTTTATTTAGTTTTTTGTTATAGTAATGCCAATTTATAGACTCCTTGATTGACTTGCATTCCTTGCATTTGGTGGTTTGATAGTGAGACTATGTTCCCAAGTTATGACAACTATATTTAGTATGGCTTGGTTTGCAAGGGATCCATTGGTTCTTGCATAGTTTGAAATTTTCTTTGCACACCAAACTATGTGTTCCCAACAGAAATATCAAATATAAAATGTTCTCTAGATGGTCTACTAGTCTTAAGAATACCAGCTAATGAATTGTGATGTTACATTAGAAAGTGATCTTGATACTATTCAAATGTATCTCAATACAGGAGAGGTGAATGAAGCAATCTGTACACAATTCAAATTGAATGTTGGATGAATTAAAGTGGTGCATGATGGATTGATCCATTTTTTTTCTAAGTGTATATGTGTTTATTTATCAAGAGATGCCATTTTTTTTCTATTGTGGACACATATAATTGTGTGGAGCTTTGGGCTCTATTTTAAATATTTTTAAATTAGATAGAGTCTTCAAACACAAAAAATTACTAATGACTACCCACTTATCTAACCTAATAGTCTACATTGATCCTAGGCTGAGAGAAATAGATCAACAATTCTAAATTTATATGGTGAAGTGGCACACTCTCTATGTTGATACTTGGATAGGTCCAATTGCAACAATTGGAAAATGTCAACAACACTAGAATCTATGCAAGAACCTATAAATATCACTCCTAGTTAGAAAAAAGGACAAGATGAGGAGACCACAACTAGAATTGGTGTAGATAAAAGATGGCCTGGATGTCCTGGAGAAAGTGTATTTTGATTGCTTATAACTAGTCAGAAGGTTGGTGGGATAATTGGTCACAAAGAAGAGTTTGTGAAGAAAATATGTGGGGAGACCAAGTCTCGCATCAAAATTCTAGACGAAGTGCCAAGCATCCCTAATTGTGTTGTATGTTATATTTTCATCTAGCTTAAGTAAAGATCTTTTAAAAATTAAAATATCTTATTTGTTAGTCACATTTTAATGCAAGCTAAATAATGCTGCTCTTGTGCTGCAACTTTGGTGAATTCTCACTAGTACATTTGCACTTGTTTTCCTACCAAAATTTTTTACCAAAGCTATTATTTCTCTTTTTTTTTTTTCAGTTTTCATCCTCATGTTGGCTAAAAATATCCTAAGTTTTCCTGAGTTGGTCAAAATTTTGACCAACTCAATCACATAACAAAGAAAATTGGTTGGTCAAAAATGTCATAACAAAGAAAAGGTGAATGAAATTATTATTATGTATTGGTGCCTTATGTAGGCCAAGCTTCATTCCCACATAGGTTGAAAATCACAAGGGTAACATGACTTGGTTGAAAATCACAAGGGTAATAGGCCTTGGTTGAAATTATAGGTAATAGGCTTGCAGGCTACCTTCCCCTTGTTCTCGACCCTAATATACTATTATTCTTCTATGTTGGCTTACTTTTTTCTTAGGTTGGACTTGCTCCGTGGGGTTTTCTTTACTCAGTTCAGGTAAATCCGACCTCCCCATCTTCGTTCTTGGGTTGGACTTGCTTCGCAGGTTGGCTTACTCCATTACTGGGTTGGACTTGCTCGGTTCAGGTCAATTTAACCTCCCCATCTCCTTTCTTGGCTCCCTTGTTTGTGAATGACATTTTCTATCATTCCTAATAATTTTGATCCTAAAGAAAATACATAGTTGAAGCTCCAAGATAGATCCAAATCAATCAAACTGAGGTCCAAGGATGTATGTTGAGATAACAAATTGGTAATCATTTTGTTTGAATATATTGATTTTTATTGGTTATAAGTCATTGTGTGCTCTGTTTACTATGATAAGAATTCGGCCCAAAGGTGTGGTATCAAATCTATAAGATTATAAATAGGGGTATGTAATGTAGTGAAAAAGGGCTTGATTTGTAGAATGACATCATTAGGGATTCTCACCTGCAAAGATGCTCAAGGATGTAACCAAGGTATTTATTATTAAAATAAAATCAATGTTATTCAATTAAGTGTTATCTATGGGCCAAAGGTTGAGTTATTATTTTAATAACCAGCTAGGATTCTATGTTGGTATTCATAGGTCATAGATATCAACCATGTTAATTGAGTATAATAATAGCTTGTGAGCTTGAAGCTTTTGTTAGATGTAAAATTAGATTTCTTGTAGAAACAACCCACATGTGAAGCACATATCTCTATTCATCTCTTGCTTTCAATTTCTTCCATTAAACACTTAAGGTTATTGGCTATATGAAAAAATTAAAGCTAGTGATATTAATAGATGGTGATAAGAATTCAGCCCACATGTGTGGTATCAAAGAAGACCATGGGTGCCTTGAATATTGAAGTAAACATCCCATTGAAAATGGCCTTTTAAGTTCACAATCCCAACACTACAACAAGCTGAGATCTTAAATAGAGAAAAGCTCCACTTAGTAGTGAAATGCCTACATATGTACCTACTAATACACCACTATCAATATTTGGATCCAAGATCACCTTTGCAAGCCAATAATTGGCTGCTACTTGCCCAACAAAAAATGCTCCTTGGGAAAAGACAATCAGCATATAAAGTAATGCTCCTTTTGCAATGTGAATATAGTTAATATATGGTTTCAATTCTAAATCCCTCATTCCCTTCTCTTCTTTCATAGTCAATTGTGTCATATTAGGTGTAATATCTCCTCCAGTATCTTGGACGACAAGCTCAATTGAATTCTACATCCTTGCAAGTTGCAAGGATCCAATCTCAACTTCAAGTGGAGAAGCCTAGTTATTCATGGGATCATTGACGCTATAGTATGTTAATAGTAATAACTAGCATTGTAATGCTTGGTTTAAAATTTCTCCATGGTCATACAAAGATTACTATTTGTTTGCATGTATGTAAAGTTAAACCCAACATATATACTGTATCACTATTTGTACAAAAGAAGATTTTGGAGAAAAATGGTCAAGTAGATTCTTGATGGAGGATATAGAGAGTTGCTTTAGTATGATGAGGAACTATTACTATAACAATATTTTCTAGTCTTGGCACAAATTCATATTTATATGCTTTTGTGATGAGAAATAATTCTAAATGCAATAGCAAAATCTTTAAAATGTTGGCATGCCTTTAGCTGCAAAGGGAAAAGGCATCATCAAGAGTTCTCCATGGCTTCAAAGAGGGAGTTGTCCAGTTCCCCCAACTTATAAGGTAAGCATATAGAAAAATTAAATGAATTTGTGATGCATTCTATCTCATAAAGTACTTATTTCAAGCATTAAGGAACTCAAGTTTTCCAAAAAGGTTTCAAAAAAATGAAAGATAATATTTTATATGTCAAGGACAATGAATTATTATCCATGTTTATTCTTCTTGTATGGTGAGTGATTAAAAGAGTTTACACCATCTAAAAAGACACTATGTTGAATTCTTATTCCTTTTTCTGACAAAGATGCAAAAGGATTCCACACAAATGTATGACCAAAAGTGAATGGAAACATGGTGTGATCGTGCTCTTTCAAGAATGTTGCAGGGATGCCACATAGACCTTATATCTTATACATATTCATCACAAATTTTAACAAGGTTATGTCTAATGTTCTGCTTAAATATTTTCTTGTAACTTATTAGATGTGATGCCTTAGCTAAATGATAACTATCATTCAATCTTGCTTTAAAATTTGTTCACGTTGTTGTATAGTTTAGTGCTTTGTAATTGATGTACAACATCCTATATGTAAGGGCAATCTTGCATCACCCAAAAAAAATTATTTTTAGCCTTTTCTATTTTAATAAGGACTAGAAGATAGGGTGGTTACTATTTATGGGAACTTACTATTTTTAGTAAGTTTTTCACATGAGCTCAAATGTTCTTATTTTCTACAAGAAGGTTCATTTTAGAGGTGTAAGCAAACCATAAAAATCTCATTGCTCAAGCATTACTATCAAAGAAGTTATTGCAGATTTTCAGTGGAAAAATTTGTAGAAAAATCTTTAGGCTCACCGTTGGAGGCCTTAGAGTGCCTAGATGAGGTCTAAAAACTTGATGGAAGGGTGCTAGTGTGGTTCTGAGCCTGTAGATTAGGAGCTAGTATTTCTAAAGAGTGGTTATAATAGCCAATCAGAGCAAGAGTTCATGAGTTATGGCCTTTAGAAGTTGGGCTATCGAAATTTCTAAAATAATTTGTCAAAGATGTATTTGGCCAACTCTATGTGTATTTTTAGGGATTTTTGGCCCTAGGTATTAAGTTTAAGCATCTAGAACCTTCCCGGGTGACATAAAACTACCTATTTAAGAAAGGCCTAAAGATTGTCTAGGATAGTTGTAGGTGATAGTTCGCAACACTATCTTGCAGATTTCTGTAATGAAGGCACCTATTTGGGTTAGCATATTGTAATTGAGAATTCTCTAATTCCACATTTGTGGCAATAATAAGAATTCCATATTTTCTTTCTCACATTTGTTGTTGTTTCTTTATTTTTGTTATGAGTTTATGGTATTAAGAGGACTCCCCTATATCAAGTGGCATCAGAGCTAGAGTTCTTGAGCATGTGGATAGATTGTTGACTGTGAGGCAGTTCACACTAGGATTGTGGTTTGGGCTAAGTGTGTAGATAGATCACCAATTGTGAGGTAGTTTGCAATAGGGTTTCAGCAGAAATGCAAAAATACCTCTGTGAAGAGAGCATGGCAGAAGAGTTCCATGTGTTACACATGAGGGTTCTTGAGAACTCCAAAGACAAATGCAACCATTGGAAGAACAAATGCATAGAGGAATGAATATTCCCATAAGAGATGAAAGGAAGAATGAGGATGAAGTAGAAGAAAATGCCAAAGAAGAGGCAGTTCTAAACCCAGAGGAAGAGAGGCTTTTTAGGGCCATCTACAAGATTAGAAAAAGACCTAAGTTTGAGGTTCCCACATTTTCAAGAAATCTTAACCCAAAAGAGTTGATCGATTAGATTAATGAACTATAGGAGTACTTTGAGTATGAAGATATTGAGGATTTGGATAGGGTCAAGTTTGTGAAAGAAAAACTAAAGGGACATGCAAAGATCTAGTGGCAAGAGGTTCAATTGGAATGATATAGAAAGGGAAAAGAAAAAAATCACCAGATGGGATTAGATGATAATTAAAATGAAGTGACAATTCATTCCTATGGATTATAAACTTGATCTATTAAGAAGATGCAAGGAATAAAGCAAGTGAGAAAATTTGTTCAAGAGTATACTAAGGAATTCTACTGAGTTCTCATTAGAACTGGCCATGTAGAAGTTGATAAGGAAAAAGTCACCCTTTATCTTAATGGGTTAAGGCCTAGCATTCAGGATGAGCTAAGTCTGGTTCAAATGAATAGTATCAAGGAGGCATACCAGTTTGCCCTAAGAATATTGAGAATGATCTTATGGAGGCTCTAATTATTATTAGAAGAACAAGGATGAAGCTAGAAGTAGCAACCATAACCAAAGGGGAAACAATTCCAATCATTTCCATGATCAGAACAATAGAGATCAGAGAGGAAGAGGTAGAGGACAAGGATCTCAAAGAGGAGGCTTCTGTGGAAAATTTTTTCAATGCAAGGAAGAAGGGCATAGAGCATTTGAATGTACCCAATGCCAATGAAGGATAGATTGAAGAAAAAAAGGTCAAGTGAGAGTTACACATGTTGATGAAGATGCTAGATCCTCACATTCTAAAGATGTTGAAAGAGGAGAAGTGCTAGTTAACAAAAGAGTCCTGCTGAGTGGTGAGAATGAAACTAATTAAAGGAGTTTGTTTCAAACAAGGTGCAGATGTGAAGATAAGCATTGTAATGTGATCATTGATGGTGGAAGCACTGACAATTTGGTGTCAAAAATGATGGTCACCAAGTTGAAGTTGAAGAGAAAAAAACACTCGTGTCTATACTGTATTGCTTGGGTGAAAGATGACCACAAGGTTATGGTCAATGATCAGTGCTTGGTGAAGTTCAAGATTGGGAGCTATTAGGATGAGGTACTATGTGATATCCTACCTATGGACATATGTCATATGTTATTGGGTAGGCTATGGAAGTTTTATAGGCATGTTGTACATGATGGGTAAGCAAATACCTACACTCTAACTAAGGATGGAGTGAAACATAAGTTGAAGTCGTTGAAAGATAAAGAAGAAAAGGTATGTAGTGCTACCAAAATTCATTTTTTTGATTTAAAAGAGTTTCTTAAAGGTATGAAGCATGAGCATATATGTGTTTTGCTATAATTCTTGAAGATAGCAATGAAGAAGTAGAGGAGGTACCTACACAAGTTGTAGATATGTTGGAAGAGTTTTCTGATATTGTATCAGATAATGTACCTGATAGATTGCCTCCAGTGAGGAAGATCAATCACCAAATTGATTTGGTTCCAGGATCCAATTTTCCAAATAAAGCAGTGCACAGAATAACACCAGTAGAAAGTGAAGAGTTGAACAGGAAAGTTTATGAGTTATTACAAAAGGGTTTGATTCAAGAGAGTGTGAGTCAATGTTTTGTACTAGCACTATTAGAACCAAAGTAGAATGGAGAATGGAGGATGTGCATAGATTCTCATGCTATCAACAAATTCACAATAAAGTATAGATTTCCATCGCCAAGGATGGATTATATTATGGATTGCTTGAGTAGAGCTAAGTACTTCACAAAGATAGATCTGAAGAGTGGGTACCATCATATTCATATCAAGGAAGGTGATGAGTGGAAGACTACTTTCAAGACAAGGGAAGGACTGTATGAGTAATTAGTCATGCCTTTTGGGCTAACCAATGCACAAGGAACTTTCATGAGGCTCATGAATGAGGTACTGAAGGAGTTTCTAGGTAATTTTGTCATTGTTTACCTAGATGATATTTTGATCTTTAGTAAGAAATTGGAGGAGCATTTGATTCATATTTGCAAGTGTTTGATAAGTTGAGGGAAGAAAAGTTGTTGATAAACCTGAAGAAGTGCAGTTTTGTAAAGAAGGAGTTGGTGTAAAAGAGGAGTTGGTGTACCTGGGATATGTAGTCTTAGTAGAAGGTTTGAAAATGGCCTACTCCAAGGAGTGTGATAGAGGTAAGATCTTTTCATGGACTAGCTACATTTTACAAAAAGTTCATAAGAAGTTTTAGTAGTATTTGTGGAGCCTTGACTGAAACAATGAGAGGGGATAAGAAAGAGTTTATGTGGACTACAAGAGTAGATAAGAGTTTTAATTTGTTAAAATAGAAAGTTACTGAGCAGCCTATTTTAGCACTTCCTAATTTTAACAAGGTGCTTCAAGTAGACTATGATGCTAATGGTACTATAATAGGAGCTATTTTGAGCCAAGAAGGTAGACTTGATGCTTATTTTAGTGAGAAGTTAAATGATGCAAAAAGAAAATATTCTATTTATGATTAAGAATTTTATGCTATAGTTCAAGCATTGAAGAAGTGGAGACACTATCTTCTTCCTAAGGAGTTGTTTTGTATACTAATCATAAAGCTTTGTAATATTTAAATAATCAAGGAAAGTTGAACCAAAGGCACTTAAAATGGGTTGAGTTTTTGCAGAGTTATATATTTGTTTTGAAACACAAGAGTGAGAAATCTAACAAAGTTGCAGATGTTCTTAATAGAAGACAACTTTTGCTTACAAAAATGAAGATAGAGGTGGTTGGGTTCAAGGAACTTATTACATTGTATCCAAATGATCCTAATTGTGGTGAAGCATGAAAGGCTTATAGAAAACCTATCACACTTAATAGGTTGGATTTCATGATCTAGGATAATATGTTGTTCAAAGGAAGCTAGATGTGCATTCCTAGAAGTTTAGTGAGAGAGAATCTCATCAAGGTGAAGCATAATTGAGGATTGGGTGGACATTTTAGTAGAGATAAAACTATAGCTTTGTTTGTTTAAAATTATTATTGGTCACAGTTATAGCAAGATGTGAGAAAGCTTGTACAAAGTTTATGAGTATGTCAAATGGCGAAAGGAGTGAAGTAGAATATAGGGTTGTATCAGCCATTTTCTATACTAGAGAAGTCATTAGATGATGTCAGCATGGATTTTGTTCTTGGATTATCAAGGACACAGTGTGGGCATGATTCTATTTTTGTGGTGGTTGATAGGTTTTCAAAGATGGCACATTTTATTCCTTGCAAGAAGACTAGTGATGTTGTTCATATTGCAGCATTATTTTTCAGAGAAGTAGTGAGATTGCATTGTCTACCAAAGAGTATAGTTTTAGATAGAGATACCAAATTTGTTGGGTATTTCTAGCATACATTGTGGAAGAAGTTGAAGACAAATTTGAAGTTTACTTCATCAAATCATACATAGACTGATGGACAAATAGAAGTTGTGAATCACAGTTTGGTTGGAGATAAACCAAAAGGATGGGATATGATTTTACCATAGGTGGAATTTGCATATAATAATTATGTCAATAGGAGTACTGGTAAGTCACCCTTCCAGATTGTCTATGGGAGTAGTCCTAGAAATGTTTCTAAATTGAGGAAGTTGGATAAGGGAGAGATAAGTAATGTTGAAGCAAAAGATTTTGTTGAACATTTAAAGAACATCCATGAGGATGTGAGGAAGCACATCATAAAGATGAATACACAATATAAGGAAAAGGAAGATGTGAAAAGGAGATATAAGGAATTTAAGATTGGAGATGAAGTCATGGTTCATTTGAGAAAGGAGCATTTTCCAGTAGTACATATAATAAGTTGAAGATGAAGAAGTTTGGACCATACAAGATAGTGAAGAGGCACAATTCTAGAAATGCATATGAAGTGGAGTTTCCTGCTGAATTGAATATTTCACCAATATTTAATATTTTAGATTTGATAGAATATTATGAAGGAGGTGATGGAGATGAAGTTGCAAAAGCACAATAGAGCATTCTAGTAGCTAGTTTGGTTACCAAGGAGATTGAGGAGATACTAGATAGTCGTATTGGAAAAAGTATTAGAAATAAAACTTATGAGGAATATATGGTCAAATGGAAAGGGAGACCAGTTGAGGATTCATCATGGCTAGCAAAGGAAGAGGTCAACCATCTTGGTTTTCCTCTAAACACCTGAGACATGATGAGGTCACTTCTCAAATTACCTTGAGTGTTTGATTCAAGAGCATCCTAGGTGTAAGGGAAATCTTGCATCACCCAAAAATATTTTATTTTCAACCTTTTCTATTTTAATAAGGACTAGTAGATAGGGTGGTTACTATTTATGGGAACTTACAATTTTTAGTAAGTTTTTCATACGAGCTCAAAATTTTCTCATTTTCTACAAGAAGGTTCATTTTAGAGTTGTAAGCCTACCATAAAAATTGCATTTCTCAAGAATTAGTATCAGAGAAGTTATAATAGATTTTTGGTGGAAAAATTTGCAAAAAAATCTTTAAGCTCATTGTTGGAGGCCTTAGAGTGCCCAGATGAGGTCCAAAAACTTGATGGAAGGGCACTAGAATAGTTTCAAGCCCATAGATAAGGAGCTGGCATTTCCAAAAAGTGGCTATAATAGCCAATCAGAGCAACAGTTTGTGAGTTATGGCCTTCGAAAATTGGGCTATTAAAATTTCTAAAATAATTTGTCAAAGATGTACTTAGCTAACTCTATGTGTATTGCTAGGGTTTTTTGGCCCTAGGTATTGATTTTAAGCATCTAGAACCTTCCCAGGTGGCATAAAACTACCTATTTAAGAAAGGCCCAAAGATTGTTTAGGATAGCTCTGGGTGATAGTTCGCAGCACTATCTTGTAGATTTCTGTAATGAAGGCACCCATTTGGGTTAGCATATTATAATTGAAAATTCTATAATTCCACATTCGTGGCAATAATAAGAAGTCCATATTTTGTTTCTTGCATTTGTTATTGTTTCTTTGTTTTTGTTATTGTTTCTTTGTTTTTGTTATGAGTTTATGGCATTAAGGGGAGTCCCCTGCATCAGTAATGATTGATTATTAAATGCATATAATTTTCTTGTTAAATTCATTTAAGTATCTTTCATTAGTACAAAATAATACTAGAAATGCTTGAGCCTAGGATAAATCACACCAAAGACTCCTCATTTCTTTGTTTAGAAATGTGTTGCAATATTCCCATGTTATATCTATGTGAAAATAGATACTAAAATCAAGGACTGAAGGTTTGCATTTTTGCAATATATTTATCTTTTCTTATTTCATCTCTATTTAGCTATATTGGAGCTAGGTAATAAATAGGTAGGGGCAACTGCATGCCAAAAAGGACTAAGTGCTCAAAGTGGGAAATAATGTAACCTCAAATCAAGATTGGTATATAATAATTTAGATTTATGATTTCTTAGAGAGGGGTTGCTCCTCCCTATAAAATGATGAAACTAGAGAGCTGAATTGTAGGCCAACATAATAAGAAAGCACAAAGTAGGAATTGACTGGTATATGTCCTACTGACATAACTAGGAGTACAAGTTATGATATCTCAATGGGCTCAAATTCCAATTATTGAAAAATATGAGCTTATATGACTATATAGATGAATAAATAAAAGTATAGAAGCATTGTATATCCATGCAAAAACAATTACACATGATTTAGCATGACCCAACTTCCCAAAAATGATATTTTTTGTTTGGATATTTCTTCAAACATTTTAGCTTTAGATTTTGGTTTCAATGCTATTGATAGAAGCTTCACTCTTGTATGAACATTTATTTAAGCTCCTTCCATTAAATAAATAATATATTATTGCATTATCCATTTCCAAAACTTACAAGGTAGAAACCATGGCTTCCTTGTGGGCATTCAAAAGTTGCTTGAATGTTTCCCCTATTGCTAGTATTTGATGATAGCTCCCTACCTGCTCTATTTCTCCACCTTCCATCACCTACACAGATGACACTATTCAAATTTATGATATCTAAATAGCCATTGAAATGGGAAATTATAAAGGATTTTCTTTGATAGGCTACAAAAGATTGATGAAACAGAGGTGGGTTATACATAAATACCAAGATCATATCAATAGCAGGAAGGAATTCCACTTGATGAGTCACTAAAACTACTATTTCGTCAGTTAATGCTGACATCACAGAATCTTGCAAATATACCTTCAGACATAGTATCCTTAAACAGTATGGGGATTTCAATGTCCAGATGTCTTCTCCCATGCTTACTATGCCCTGCAATCCAAACTGTAATCCTCTATGAGAACTTCTCCTCCTATATATTCCTTTTGCAGTCCTCTCTTGAAGACTACCCTGAACTCAAAAGAAGAATGCTCAACCTACAAGCTCACATAATGAAATTGAGGCAAAAGATTTACATTAATGATTATAGTTTATGAAAAAATTGGCTATCATGGTTGGGTGGGTGTTTTTGTTTCCAAAATGTTATGTGCTCCTTGGCAAGAATATGTTGATCTCCACTCTAATTTTTCCTCTTTCCTACTCTGATTTATGAGAGTATGGTTTGGTAGGTGTTTGTATTATGAGAATGTGTTGAATGCCCAGGATGATTTATACTATTGTTTGCTCTAGTTTGGTGGTGTTTGGAGTGATTTAGTTCTTTATCTTACTTTCGTGATCCTTCCTTCTAAAAGTAACTAGGCATTGTAATTCTCTTTGCTGTTGCCCAATCTCTAGAATCTATAGTGAATGTTGTTCTTACTTAAAGTTCTTGTGGGAATAATCACTATTTTTAGTTGCACTGATCATATCATTTTTTGTTCCTCTCCTTTTTTAGTTTTCTCCTTTCTCACTTCTTCTCTCATTCAAGTTTTTTAATGTTGGGTCACTTCCTTTGTAATCTATTTCTAAGCAATATTTTCTATTAAGCCAATAATAAAAAAATTATGATTTCATGTAGAATGGATCTTATTTTCTTTGGATGATCATCAACTCAAGAAAATGTAAGGATGCAAGGTTCCAATAAAAAAATTTCAAAGAGCACAATGAGCAAAATGTTCTTCTAATGAAGTTCAAGTAGTTAAAAATTTGCAACATATATTCATTAAGAAACCAAGTAAATTGGTTGTGTCCAACTATATGCACATCTAATATAACCTTTATCAGGTGTATGTCATGAGATCAAGGACATTTATGAAATTCAATGGTTCAAGAACATAGTGGCAGAGACAAAGGAGGTGGTCATGCTTGTGTGGAACCATCATATCTCCTTGACATTGCGTCAATCCTTTTCAATGAAAGAATTCCTCAATCCAGTTGAGATCTGGTATGCTTCCTACTTCATTTTTTGAAGAAAATGATTGAGTTGTAGAAGTCCTAGAAAGTTATAATCAATACAAAAGACTAGACTGGGAGTGAAAATTTTATGGCAAGGGAAGGAAATGGGATAAGGAGGTTTTGGTCAGAAATATGTTTCAATCAAGTCTAAGTTAACTAGGATTTGTGTGCAACTTTCCATTGGCATTAGATTTGGGGATTATTAAAGCTGCATGTACAAGTGTCTTGTTAGCATGTTTACCCAGAATAAATTTGCAATTCATGAGAGTGACCCCACCTTAGAAGCCTAATACAATAATATTCAGTAGAAGTGAGAGAAGTTGAACACACATTAACCATTGACAATATATGTAGTGAATCCAAAATGATGTGCAAAAAAGCCCAATAGAGATGTTTCGATTGATAACAGTGAAACAAAGAAGAGCCTTGTAAAGACCTCCAAATAAATTAGCATATACAAAGAGGGCCAGCAAGGCACACAAAAGGCCAAATGTGTGGTGGTGACTTTATAAGCCTTGAAGATTGTTTGCATCCACATGGAATTCACCTTCTCTACAAATTATTTAGATCCTTTCCTGTGAAAAAGAGTAGACTAACATATAACTTCAGCCACTTTGCTAAGAGGAACATAACCTATCTCTTGAAAATCAAGGAAGCATATGTTCATACACAATGCCTTGAATATCATGCCTCACAAGATATCCTATTATAGGTATAGCCTACCAACATAACAGAATGTAGAGCCAAAGAAGCCAATACAACTTGATAAGAACCAAGATGTGTAGGCAATGGAGGCCCCATTCTAGAAAGTGTGTTTCTTTGAACCCCAAAGTTCTAACAATGAGTAACTACCAACATATCCATTGGATGATACCTATACTTTCTAATCCAGTGACTCAATGTTCCCACTAGCTATGTATCATGTATAATGCAATATTTCTTTTCTTTCATATGTCTATAATTATTAATATCAGTTTATCATTTGGATTCTGAGTTCAACTAACTTCCTTACACTTAAACACTTCAACTTCTTTTGATTTCTTCAAGCCATGGTCAGGTATTTTAAAAATATTTTTATTTTGAAAATTCAAGTACATATACATTGTATATGATGTATTAAATAAAGGTTGTTGAGTCCCTCATCCATAAAAGGAAAATCCTAGAACTAGTCTCCCAATCATAAGATAAAAAATGAACAACTCCATTACAAAATTGAAAGCCCAAAATCTAAAAACTACTATCTACCTATTATAATAACTTTAGTTACATTTTTGGCTACAATATCACCTATACAAACCAAAACTAGGCAATATAGCTGACAAGACACCATAAAAAACTCATCCTCCTACTTATAGATAATTTGAATCCTAAGTAAAGATTAAAAATTTCATCCTCTGGGTTCTATAAATTGCCCTCCAATACAAGCTCTATAGTACCTCCATCTTCTCAATGTTCATTCCCAACTTTTTTGGAAGAAAATATTGAATAAGCCACTAGAAGTCTTTCCAACACCCCATCAAAAAAACTTCCTTGTTGCTTACTACCAAACACAACTTCTCTTAAATATTTTTTTATAATAGACAACCATGTTTGTCTGAATTTCCTATTTGCCAATCATTCAAATCCAAACATGCTTCTAACCATCTAGAAGGTATCTAGATTCAAAATGTTGGACATGTTTTCTAGGTCACAATTTGAAAGAAAATTCCATAAGGGAAGTCACAATATTTTGATAAATACATGGATACTTTCAACCATGCAAAACTAAAACCAGTTCTTACACAACAAACAAGTCTCCATGTTTGAACTAAAAAAAAATTCCAATTATAGATAGAATGGAAGGAGGGACCTTTAACCTAGTCCTTAAGAAATGGGTTTCAATAGAAACAATGTGCGAGTATCCCTTTAATTTATAGATGATTTGGTATGAGTGGGTGGGTGGGTGGGTGTGTGTGTGTGTGTGTGAGAGAGAGAGAGAGGGATCATCACATTTGAGGAACCATCCATGTAGAGAAAAATATATTGAGATTATTTTGTTTGTTGGTGATGTCATTTTTCTCTACTCCTAGCTACATTCTGTAACTAAAAATAGTTGAAGCAAAGGAATATTCTATATAGATATGATCTAAGAAAACCAACATATACTTTCTAAGCCTACAATAGTATCATTAGCACAAAAATTTTAAATAACCATTTCTTTGCAAGGGCTGGCACAAGCCATATGCCTAAGGTGCATCAAATTTTTTGAATAGAGTTTGTCTGAAAGACAATACCTCTAACATTTACTTGCACCTTTTGAAAGACTTCTCTAACACTCAGCATAAAGAAGCAAACAACACATGACAGCGTAAACATTTACTATTCACAAAAATTGTTTCCAAATAGCTACATATTTATCCCTTAATAGTTTTCCCCTCTCTTTGAAAAATCATTGCTTACTTTATATTCCTTGCACTATACCTTGTATGATAATTTTCTAACTCATGAAACATAGGGATAGTGCCAGCATTGATTGACTATTGTAGAACAGTGAGGGTTTTATGAAGAAATTGATGGGTACAATGTAGTAGTGGTAGTTTATCCTAAACAAGGAGGAATTTTTTTGATTTATATTATCTTATATGATCAATGTTAAGGTGTATGATCAATCAATTCGACCTAGAAGTTTGGGGAATGGTGATATTGGTGATACTCTAGATTTGAGGGTTTGAATGAAGGTAATTTGGGATTTTGGGGTTCTAAGAAGTTTGGAACAAATTTCTTGGGAATTTGGTGGTTATATTCCATGAGTGATGACTGTTGAAAGTTACAAGGTGTGGGAATCAATTATACTGGGAGTTGCATTGTTAAATTAGTCATTTTCATGCTCAAAAATAAGGCATCAGTCAGAAACAGGGGTGTTGGTCCAAAATGACCATATGAAATATTTTGATATGTTTAATTCCTTTGAAAAGGGTATCCATAAATATAAGTATCTTGATAAGTTCTTTAGAAAAAGTTTAAGTTATTTAGGCTTTTATGCTACTGCAGGGCTACTAGTTTTCAATTAGGTCTCTTAAGGCACCTTGGAAGAATTAGGCATTGGGAGTTGGGTCTAGCCAATTTGGTTGAATCTGATTGAAAATAATTTATAAGATCCTTATTTAGCCCTTGGTTAAGTCTTTTGCATATTTGGAGCCATGTGGGGTTTGTAGTTGTTTTGGGCAACTTGGGTAACTTGCTACTTGAAGAAGCTTAGAAGTAGAGTTAGCCTTTTGGATTCAAAGGTGTGGAGGTCAATGTGTTAAAAATTTTACATTTTTATTCCTTGATGAAAGATTGAGTGGATTGGGCCATTGCTTTAGTTGCAATTGAGGAAGATATATGGGAATTGTTTCAAAACAAAGGGGTAGTTAGTTGTCTCGTGCATCAAATCAATGGTTGATCACTGACTTTGCATGAACCAGTTAAGTAGATACTTGGATATGATTATTGTAATATTTTTTAACAAGTTACTTCTAAAGTGATTGATATGCCCAACTAGTTGTGCAAGTTACATATATGCAATAAAGCTAACAAAACTTCACTCAACATCAAATGAGAGATTTGTAAACCTCTCAAATTGATGAGATGTTAGTTTATACTCTTAGAGGATTTTGTAAACAAAAAATTTAGAAGGATAAAACATAATGCACAAAAATAATTTGAAATCAAAAGCTATGAGGACAAAACATGCTTGATATCAAGTAATATTTTAAAATTCTAGTCAGAAAAACAAGAACATTAACTATTTACTTGTAAGAAAACACAAATTACATACAGATACTTCTAACTTCAAATTATAGTAATTACCTCAATAGCCACCTTGTATTGAACATTACGGAAGTCAAAGCTTCCTTTATTTATGGAATTCAATCTTTCAAGGCTACTCAAACACATGCATGGATGCAGACATACATTCATTTGTGCACTTATATAAAAAGTGTTTTATAAAATGGAATTCAGCAAGGCAAATCTGGAGTTCAGAATATTTTGCAAAAAAAAAATACTATGTCAAAGTCCAAACAAAAAATTTCATGGTATCTTCTCTTTCTAAATCAATTTTTTTGGCATTTTGGTATCAAACAGAACTTTTTTTTTTTTCAAAATATGGAGTGAAGTGCACAAATATAGCTATTGCAAGCAATTCATAAAAAATATAACCAAAATTATCTCCCACAGAGCATAAGTTCAAATAACAGTAGAGAGACCAGTAAGACTAGGTCCTAGAGAGATTAAAAAATATTGAGTACACATATTTGGCAAATTTACACAAAACAATAAGAAACTATGAACCAAGATACAACACAAAAGAACAATAGAAGTAGTAACAACAAGAATTATTCCCCCTTTTATTTTTCATTGCCTTCTCATTAATAGGTTTGAGTAACTTCATCATTTCTCCAAAAATTTGGTTTCAAACTCTCTAAACTTCCTAACCCACCTCTCAGGATAGGTACTAACTACTAACAATAACATCTGGAAATAGAGTAGATGCATCATCCATGTTTCCATTGTTGGATTTGTCATCTACTAAAGTTTGTTGAAACTTAGCTGCATCCAAAATACCCACGTCACCAGGAGCCTTCTTTTTTTTCTCTTAAACAAACTCCATCCACATATGTTGGAGTAAAACTATTGGAATTTCTTTTATCTTCAAAATCTACTTCATGCATTGGCCAACCATCTGATTCATGGCTTATGTTCTAAGAATCAACTCCTCAACATTGCCCCACACTTTAGGAATGTGATTTGGAATGGAAGGGTCCCAATTTAACAAACTTCTTTGCATCTTCATGGCATCTTTTTACCTGAAAAGACATAATGGAGATGACAACTTCTCTAGAGAAGTCACCCAGTAATTTTTTTGTCCTATAACACGTATTTAATCCTTTCCATTCAAATAAACAATAAGATTTCAATGGAGAGAATTAATTTCAATTTGGGGAAAAATAAGTTTATCATCAGAATTAATAGTATCCAAACACAATATCCCACCATTACATAGTAGTCTTGTTGAAGCATGCAATTAGAGATGGAAGAAAATACTTCCAAAGATGTTTCAATAGAGAACAATTTTAAAAGGAAATGATAGAAATAATTCATTTAACCAGAGGCCACACACAACATAACTTAGTAGCAAAACAATAGACAGCCATAATAAACTTTTGATGAAATTAATAAAAATTAAAACATGGCTTTTTGCAACTAGTCATTTTATCAAAGTGTGCACCATTCAATCCCAATTAATTATTGTGTTGAGTTCAAATATTTTGCATCCAATCTTTAAAGGGTGACATAATAGTTGCTTAAAACAAAATCTGATTTTGTCTTTACATTAATGATTAGTATTACATCTTTCCTATAAATAATAGATTTGCAAAGATTTTTTAAAACCATTCTCACATATGTTCCTAGAATGACATGAGTACAATAATAAGCTAATAACATCTTCTAAATTGCTACCATGCAAATATTCTTACAAGGTTGAATGGTTTACTTTTGGTGCATGTGATTGTTTTTAGTATTTCTTTTATATTAGTGAGTTTTACATTGCAGGCCTCTCTAGAAAAGGAAAATATTTCATGCTAGGACTTACATATTAGTTTGAAGGAGTCATTGTGCTTGTGGCAAAACAAATTTCCATTAAATGCAAGGTAAATTCTAGTTTTGTACTTGGTTCTCATAAGAAGCATTTGCTTGTGACTCCAAATCTTATGATTTCATTTTTTAGTAGCCTTTTCAACTATCTTATGCAACAACAATACTATTTTTATATTTGATGTTACAAGGTTGCATTCTCAAAAATGGTAGATGAGGTAGTCATGCTACTTATGTTAGAGAATAAAAGCAATGCACAGGCTCAACCCTTGCAAATAAGTTGTTTTGACACAATAATTGATGCTCCAATAGTAGAGGAACTTTGCCTCTACCATCTCCAAGATGTTGTTTCAATTTTCACTTCATGTCTTTTAGAAGTGTCATCATAAAGGTTTTCATTGCTTAATTTTCTTTTTTGATTACTCAAGTCTTGAAATTGAACAATGCACCCTTGTTAGTGTGCAATATTCAATTTCTTAACTGTGTTATATGCATTCCTTTGATCACACTTGTTTATGTATTTCATTAAACTATAGATTATGGTTGATTATTTGATTATGTGCAAATGAATACTCAAAATTAATGGCTATTTTCAGTTGTATGCTTGATATCAAGGCCTTTTTTTGTTAATTATCTTAATCTCAAATATAATTATCCAAAGAATTCTTTTGATTGTATGTTGGTTATCATATACTAGATTCGATTCTGATGTACTTTTATATAGCAATCATATTTTGCAATTAGATAGATTTGAGTCATCTTCTCTGTGTTCATCTCTGAAAGTTGAACCTACCCAATCAGAGGTACTTAAGCACTCCCTTACTTGGAAGGAGGATATTATAAAATATAAATGAAAATAGAAAAAGATTTAGCTTAAGATTAATTTTCTATTCAATTGATAATTCAAATTGGTCTGGCTAGTATTTTATAGGTGAGTTCTTTATTTGGTCTTTGCTGTTGAAACTATGATTATCATGGATTCCAAGCATGGACATGGTCATTTTACTATTTTCCAGTTTGGTTCATGAACTGCAAATTTTATTGGCATAAATTTATAGAATTATGTAAGGATGCTACATTATAGATTCACACTATTGAAAAAAAATTGTTTTTAGTTCCATGCTTGGGAGTGTAGTCATCGACTAAAATTTTAGACATGGAGTCACATCTGTATCAATCTATCTCATCCATTTTGGGAAGGGAAGAATGAAAAAATACTAAAGGATATTTATGCAAATTTTTTAGTACAATGAGATAGAGATCTTACTATTTTCTAGTTTGCTTCATGAACTTCAAATTTTATTGACTTAAATTTATAAAATTATGCGAGGATACTACATCATAGATTGACCATGTAGAAAAAATTGTCTTTAGATCCATGTTTAGGAGTCTAGTCTTCAAGGAAAAGCTTAGACATGGAGTCACATCTTTAACAATCTATCTGATCTAACTTGGAAAGTGAAGAATGACAAAATACTAAGGATATTTATGTAGAATTTTATACAATAGTGAAAGAGATCTTTCTTATAACTATTGTTATAACTATTTTATTGAAATTTTGTTATCTCTTTTCTATATAAATGTTATGCCCTATTCATTTTTAGTAAACTACAAAAGTAGTTGTTCCAATGCTAAAGTTCTTGTGGGATAAAATGCATAATTTTCATATAGTGGTGTTTAGTTTAGGATATTTTTCTTCTTCAACTTGTGTATTGTATTGTACTGTACTTTGAAAACTGACTGTCATGAATATGAAATTCCTTTATTACTTTGATTATATAATATATCATTATTCATAGTTCAAAAAATTTCTGTCAACTTTGGCAATATCAAGAGTGCATAATGAGGTGTGCTACACTTCAATAGTTCTACTTTTTCTTACATTCTTGGATGCTTTGATTTCAAAGAATACATGTCCATGTTATATGTTTATGTTCTTCTTTGTTCCATGTTGTTTCAAGCAATTTTTTCTTATCTAAGCCATTTAATTTGCAACCTTTTAAATCTCTGCAAAGATAAAGTTGGAGCAGGAGAATTTTTCTTCTCAAAGATATCCTCTAATTGTAAAGTGTTCATTCCATTATCTATTCAAAAAACAAGACATATCTAGTTCAACAGATAATGGAGCGGATGCATTACAATTATAGGACACCTTTGAGAAGAAAAATTCTCCTACTCCAACTTTATCTTTGCAGATATTTAAAAGGTTGCAAATTGAATGGCTTGGATAAGAAACAATTGCTTGATACAACATATATAAAAAAAATCGACCAAATATTGGTGGAAATTTTGACCAATTCTTGATAGTTTTCTACCAAGACTTGGTTGAAATTTACACCAATTATAACAAAAATTCAACCAAACATTAGTGGAAATTTTGACTAATTCTTGACAGTTTTCTACCAAGACTTGGTTGAAATTTCCATCAATTATAAGAAAATTTCAACCAAACATTGGTGGAAATTTTGACCAATTCTTAGTAGTTTTCCACCAAGAATTGGTTGAAATTTCCACCAATTCAAAAAAAATTTGACCAAACATTGGTGGAAATTTTGACCAACATTGACAAATCAGAACTAGCAAAAATTAAATTTTTTTGATGAATGTATTGGTCAAAATTTTGACCAAACATTGGTTGGTCAAAATTTTGACGAGAAAAATTAGCACGAACTACTTGGTTGAAATTTTGACCAACCTATGTCAGATTTTGACCAATATTCATCAAAAATTTAGTTCAAATTTTCTAGTGAACTCATCAAGTATATCCCATGGGAATCTTTATGTGTTGCACATCCATCTAGGTACAAAATTACCTAATAAAATCAAATAATACAATATAATAATATTATGCAATGTGTGCAACGTCCATTATTTCATCAATCTCCCACTTGTTGTGTACATTGCATAAGGTCAATCCATAGCCACATAAATTTTTAAGGGAAAAATCCCTCCTAGCACATCCACCATCATGGATCAAAGTACATGAAGTGCTCCATCCTAGTACCTACAATCAAATCAAAGTATCGAGCATCTCAAACATGAATGATCTCACCTCTTATTATGCCACTACCATTGAATATACATAGAAACCATCCAAAGAGAAAGCTACCCAAATTGCCGCATTAGAAGATCATAAAATATTATACCAATTGAAATGCCAAGAACAAAAAACATGATCCAAATGTAATCACATGTATTCGTAGTTGTAAAAATATCTATAGCTAAAATAGTACCCACAACAAGTCTCAAATCCATCCATACCTCCAAAGGTATACCAAGTGAATCTCACATCAACATATCCAATCTATAACCTATAATGACAAGCCTCAAGAGCAATACATGTCCTATATATACCAACAAGCTCCCACTGCAAAAGATAATGTCAAATCTATAACCAATCTACTCACAACATCTCAAAGAAGTGAATCCATGTAGTCTCAAAGACATTCACAATGCATAAACCAATAACCTGCAAGAACAACTCTCATAAAAAATATCCAATAGTTTTCCAAGCTCTCCACAACCAATAGAGGAAAGAGATAAAGGAACAACCATGTCATCTCTCACATGACATACATGAGCACAATCCAGTGTTCACAATCTGTTACCAATCTTTAATCCAATGTAAATGAAACTAAACATCTAGGAAGATAACCAAGACCAAAGAGAAACCATGCAAATCATAACATGTATCATGTCCTTCTACACACACATCTAGATGTAAATTGTGCAAGTGTGATATCCTCCATAAAACCCCAACAAGAAGCCTCAACAACACCCACACCATACCATATAATTAATCGTGGATGTAAGCCTCTCATAAGAAGATCAAACTCATAAACCATTCTTAAATCAAGGAATAACCATTACTAATCCAAGGAATATGCCCAATATAAAACCATCTCCCAAAATCAACTAGCATAACAACATATGCACATGGAGATATTCAATGCTAAACCATCTCTCATATGAACCCTCTAGAACTAACTCATGTACCATAGCTCAAGATCAATATCCATGAAAGATAAGCATAAATATAATGCATTTGAGAGAAATAATGGGTTGTACCTCTCAAGTAGCAAACCACCAAGTAGACTAAGAGTGGGGAATGAGAATTCTCATCAAGATATCCAAGTCTCCAACCAAGACTCATCTAAAAACAATCTCCTCTCAAGTCCATATTAGGTGAATGCCCCTTGGAGTCTCCTACTAAAACCATTAGTTTCCCAACAAACACATCACTAATCCAAGAGAAATCAACATCACCACCATCTCTAAGTATCCATGAGAACTTGTAACCAATCAATCCATGCCAACTCCAAATGCAACATAGTAATATCATGAAGTATCTAGCTTATGATCAATGTACTCCATACCAAGAAACTAAAACAAGATCAATGTCAAAGTTCCAACCATGGCCTCAGGAATATAAACATGACAACATGATTTAAATCATCTCAAGTAAAGAGATAACATGCTCCATATGAACATACTATAACATGTCAAACTTCTAAACATGTATCAAGAGTATACCATGACATAATAATGAAACCATCTTAACACCGAGGATAATATATCAAATAAAAGCATAAACCACACCTTTACAAAGAACCCCATTAGTCCTCAAGACGCAACCATCTCCACACACTATGGAGATAACCAAGAACCCCATGAGTCCTCAAGATCTAACCATCTTCACACACCATGAAGATAACCAAGTGCCCCATGAAAATGTCAAAGGTGCTTTTGGAGCAAAAACATCTAAGACAAACTTCAAACATCTGCAAACACTTAATAAGTATATCAATGCCAACAACTCCCACTCAATCATGGTACAAAGGCATCATAAAACCCATCTCTTACATGAAGATCCTCCAAGTCTACACTCACAACCAAAGTATCAATACCAAGTGAAACAAAGATCTCCAAACCAAGAAGATACAAACCAAACCAAGAACTAATCTTGCATTATCACCCCATCACTACCACAAGCTCCCATTAAACCATGTATCCAAGCTATCCATGACATCATGATGAAAAAAAAAAACCATCCTCTAATCATGAGAATCAACCAAGGCATCAAACCATCAAGAAACTCAAAGTGCACATTATGAGCTCCTCAAAATAAACCAAATAACCATGATCCTCAACCAAGAAGATATAACACCATAACCAAATCAAAAATTCAAACTAATGAAAATCAAGGATGTACTTGTATATCCAATCATGTCACGCGAAAATCTATGGTACCATGATGACATCCATGAATTGAGCATCTACTCTCAATATGTCCAACCTATCAACATAAAATAGTCAATCATAATCCTCCACCACTACTGTACTTAGTAACAACATCTCATCCCTTCTACATGAAGAGAAAAAATAGCAAATCATGTGACTTAGTGCATAGACAACCCAAATCCAAGCCACCAATCTGAATATGCATTAATAATGAAAGATCAATGTGCAAAGATAACCCATATCCAAGCTATAAATGCAACTTATAAGTATAGACCACTTACAACATTGCACAACTTGTAGACCGAAAAAATCATCATACATATCCAAACCAAACACTGATAACCATATCATCATGAAACCAATTTGAAATATGAACTGAGTATATAATGACATCAAATATTAAATATCCAAACATACAATGTCACAAACTCACAATGCTACCATAGTCAATATATATCATAAATTGTTCAGATCAATATATCACCAAATAAATCATTCTAAACCTACACCAAATTTGAACCAATGTGTACAACTCTACAAGAGCTTTCTGTTGACTACTTGAAGTCCAAAATCTAACTCTATATGCCCAAGTTATGCCCTCATCTATGCTTAAAATAAATAATAGCTAGTTTTTAGGCTCTTAAAATCTAACAAAATGTCAAAATCACAAAACCAAACCTACTCTAAGTTATAGTGCTCTGAATAAGTTTTCCATTGCCTATAAGAAGTCTAAAATCCAATATCTTGAGAGAAATTTATGGTCATTTTACTAAGACGGTCTTTTTACCATTCTCACTGCAATTTTTTTTCGTGATGAAAATTCTGATGAGATTAAATTTGATGGGCATCATGGGTTGAAACTAAAAAACTCTTTCATTTCCTCTAAACATGGCCATAGTAAGGCATATTATATATCAAAATTTATGGAAATGTTGACCCGGATCCAATGGTAGGTCTATTTTTACCCAGGAGGCCATTTATGCAAGCTCCCTCCTAAAACCCTATTTAGATAAAACATCCAAAAAATCATTTTGTCCAACAATTTCAATTGCCCAAAATCTACCAATATCCCATCATAACAACAAACCCAAAATCCTTAGATTTGCAATAAACAAATCATATATCTTGCCTTTTCTTTTATCCTCTCATGCATTCCCATGGATTACATCTAGGGTTACAGTAATAAAACTATAGCTCTAATACCACTTGTAAAGAAACTTGAAACAAATAATATAATCATTTCCACATAACTCATAATAGATCTAAAATAAATATGTGATTAAAATCCACATGCAAGAGAATAGACAACATACCCACAAAAATTGTGACACAAGATATACCCTAGGAAACCCTCATTGAGGGAAAAACCCAGCCTCCAAAAGCATCAGTATTTTTTAGTGAAGTTAGAGCTCTATGTTGACATCTAAGGGATCTATGATTTATTTTTTTGGTAACTGATTCACCCCTCCCCTCTCAATTACTCCCCTTTTATTTCCAACAATATATTGCTATAGAATATAGCAAAGTCTTCTATCATTATATGAAGAAGTCCTAATCTCAACATAGCGATGAGTGATGAAAAAACTATATTTCTATGACATATAGTGATCCCTTTTATCTCTATGTGAAGAAAATAAAAAAAAAATATAGTGATGGGTGATAAAGGAGGCTTATCCCTATAACATATAGTGATCATCGGCAAATGGAAAACAAATATAATCATTACAATGATGAGCAATAAAAATGTTGTATCGCTATAAGTCATGGTGATGAGTGTTTTCAATGATCGAAAAGGAGGAGATATTGCCATAGAATATAGAAAACTCTTCTATCACTGTATGGATAATTCTTAATCTTAACATAGCAATGAATGATGAGGAAAGTATATCTCTATCACATATAGAGATCCCTTTTATTGCTATGCAAAGAAACTACAAAACCAATATAGCGATGAGTGATAAAGGAGTCTGATCGCTATAACATATAGCAATAATTGACAAATGGAAAACAAATATAATCATTACACCAATGAGCGATATAGATTTCACATCGCTATAAGTCATGGCAATGAGTTTTTTTAGTGATTGAAAAGTAGGAGATATCGCTATAGAATATAGTGAACTCTTCTATCAAAAAGGATGAGATATCACTATAAGTCATGGCAATGAGTGTTTGCGTTGGTTAAAATTTTGATGAAACTTGATCAAAATTTTGACCAATGGTCTCATTAACAAGGGAGGCCATTTTCAACAAAGTGCATTGTCAAAATTCTAGCACTAGCAAGAATTGGTCGAAGTTTTGATGACAAAAATAACAACAAAATAGTTTTCTAAAAATTTGACTAACATTAGTAAAAAATTTGACCAATTTTTATCTAAAAATGAATCAAAATGTACTAGTGACACCAAAATTTGAGGCACCATCCAATTTGCCCTAATTTATCAAACTAGTTGAAACAGTCTCAAGTGATTAATGTAGTGCCTCTCATGTTTGTAGTCTGTACCTTGTTATTTTGATTTGAGAGATACTTGATACTCTTATTATTTGTACTTTGCGATGACTTGACAATCATATGTTATACTTTGATTCTAGTATCATAGATGCTATACTACTATGTTGTTTAGTTTATCATATTTGTATGTTGATGCCATTTTGAGATGACAATAGGTCTATGATGATATCTAGTTATCTGGTATTTGGACATATCTCTGATTATGTTATGTGATGGATTTTATGCTATGGTTATTTACTTCATTCTTATATCTTTATGCTTTATGTGAACTTGAGTGATGTAAATGGATTATTTAGGTATACTTGAATAAATGGTTAAATTAGTTATTTAATGCATTTATTACTTTAGCTATGATATTATATGCAATTGCATTTCATCGTGTGTTTTACTGTGTAGGATTTATATCCCTAGCAGCGACACATGGAGTTAGTGACTCAGCTATTCATATTTTACCAATGTCATCCATGTATGGTCAATATATCCTTATTTAATTGTTTAAATTAAACCTTTTGGTGATTATTAAATCCAAACACATTTACATTATGTGATTAGACTAGTGAGTGTGCCTATGTATTTAGTAGTTCGTATTAATGTCACAAAAGTTGTTAAGGGATTTTCTGTGAGTTTGGTTGTTTGGGCTTTAAATTTTATTGAATTTAATTTCCGGCAGCTTTTCCTTAGGTGAATTCCTATTATGAGGGAAAACCTATTTTCATTTGTGTCAATTTGGAGTTTAACTAGTTTAACTGGCTATTTACCCTAATTAATTATTCATTCAAAAAGTGAATAAGTATTGAAAAAAGAATTTTTTTCTCATTTCTCATTCTTGCAAAATACAAATCTGAGAGTTTTTTAGAGAATCCTCTTCTGGAGGATTTTGTTTCTATTCATTGTGAGAGCTATGAGCATGGGATCTTCATGAGGTCAGTCTAATTGGATTCGACTCAAGGAAACTTTTCTTTGCTATCACTTTCGGTAGTATCGATGGGTTATTTATTTTATCAAGTTGATTTCAGTTTAGACTACCCCTTCTATTGTCAAGTAGGGCTCTCTCATTTTCTTGTTTCTATTTCATTTCAGCTTCTGTTTCTAGTAGCAATTTGTTAGTAGTCTGAGAACTAGTTTTCCCCTCTGTTTCTATTTGTTAGTTTTGCCTAGTTGGTCAGGTATGAAAATTTTCCCTATTTTTGGGATGGGGGTTTGGGGTTTCATATTTCTATGCTAGCCATTTTTTCATACAATGTCTAAACCCAAATTTTATTGGATTTTTGAGGCTTTGGTACCCAAAGGCCAATTGGGTTTTAATTTCAAAGTTTTCCAATTTTGGGGGTTTTTATCTCATTTTACATGCCACCCTATTTTCTCAAGTTTTCTTGGCATGATGTTGGTTATGGAGCTAAATCATCCATTTGGATGTGAGTCAAACCATTGTTGCACTTTTATGTTATATTGGGATGTGTGTCACATCTTTCCTCCTGAGTCTATTTTTAGTTGAGTGTATTTTTGCATTGTGTTCTCATCCAGTCCATGTGTTATGATCTTCGTAATGGTGGTGTGCCATGTATGAGTATGTGTGCATATATTTTCAAGTGACTTACGAGGCCCAATCTCCCATATGGGTGATGCACAACTGCCTCCTGGATTCACATTCCATCCCATTGATGAAGAGCTTATAACACATTATCTCATTAGAAAGGTCTTAGATGGCAATTTCATAGGAAGGGCCATTGCTGAAGTGGACCTCAACAACTGTGAGCCTCAGGGAGGGTTCAATTCCCTCCTTTATTATTCACTATGCATATAATCCCATACACCCATTTTATCTCAAATGATGATATGTACTGAATGTTGAGTATCTATGCTGAGTGCTCCAAAACCATCCATTTCATGCCTTCATCTCTACACAATGTCTTTCTAGTTTCTTTCTACTCGCACGCCCATTTCATTTCATATGATCATCTAAAAATTGTGTCACTCTAAGCTCTCAACTATTTCCTCTTGATTGATTAGACTTGCTAAGTTGGCTCACCAACTTGCCCCACTAAGTTGACTATTCAAGTATGCTTGCCAAGTTGACTATTTGAGTTTGGTCATGAAGTCACCCCACCAAAGTGCCTCATCAAGGTCAATCTTTAGGTCTGATCATTGACCTTTCTCACCAAGTCAGCTTGCTCACCAACTTTCCCCACTAAGTTGCCACTTTAAGCTCACTCACCATGTTAGATCGTCAGGCCAGCTCTCTAAATCAGCTCACCAAGTTGACAATTGAAGTACGCTCACCAAGTTGACTCTCTAAGTTCGCTCACCAAGTTTTCCCCCTAAGCCAAATCTCTAGGTCAGCTCACCAAGTCACCCCCACTTGCCCCACCAACTCGCCACTTTAAGTCAACTCACCATGTTAGCTCGCCAAGCTAACTCCTCTAGTCAGCTTGCCAAGCTGACAATTCAAGTACACTCACCAAGTCGACTCTTTATGTTCGCTCACCAAGTCAACTCACGAAGTCACCCCCACTTAGTCACCTCAATGAGTCAACTCTTTAAGTTAGCTCACCAAGTTGGCTCACCCAATGGTTTTACCACCTTGCCTCAACAAGTTGGCTCGTTATGTGTGCTTGCCAAGTTGCCCCACTGAGTTGCTTCTCTAAGCCCACTCACCATGTCAGCTCACTTGTTCGGCTCACCAAGTTGACTGTTCAAGTATGCTCACCATGTGGGCTCACCAAGTCACCCTACCAAGTCATGTCAACAAGTTGATTGTTCAAGTATATGCTCACCAAGTTGACTCTGAGTTCGCTCATCAAGTCACCTCGCTGAGTCACCTCAATGAGTTGACTCCTTAAGTTTGCTCACCAAGTTAGCTCTCCAAGTCATCTCACCAAGTTGACTCACCATCTCATCTCACCAAGTGGGGTTCTCTACATAGGCTCGCCAATCTACCCCACCAAGTTGCCTCTTTAAGGCCATTGACAATGTCGACTTGCTAGGTGTATTCCCAAATTTGACTCACCGAGTCAACTGTTCAAGTATGCTCACCAAGTTGCCTCACCAAGTTGACTCTTTAAGTTCACTCACAAAGTCTACTCACCATGTCAGCTCGCCGAGTTAGCTCACCAAGTCACCCCTCCAAGTCGCTTGAAGCAAAGAAAAATTTGGTGTCATTCAAACTTACCATATTTGAAGGGATATAGTGGCTGAAAGTGCATATTAGATTTGTGGCACTAAATATGATGGCTGGAAATTGCATATCAAACCTGTGTAGGATAATATCAGTCTTTTTGTTACAGATCATACTTCATATCATACCTTAAAGTGGTCATTTACTAGTCCCAAAGTGGTCTACAGAAGCCTACAATAGCTAGCTAACATCTGGATGTGATACATGTTGATTATATGGCATTAAAACCTATGGATTGAATTGTTACATTTTGATTTGTGACTGATAATAGGTCTCTAATCTCTCTTTTCAGTCTTCATAGTAAACAATAAGCTCATATTTTGCCATATCATTTAGCTGCACATGTTTTGATTCATTGCATAGTCATTTCCTTTAATTATTTGTAATGTGTTATCATAAACAAGCATCAAAGTGAGCTCATTCTCATGAAGAGGGAACATGAATACCAAAAATATCATTAGAACCATTTTCATTGGAGCTAATAAAATAAGCACATTAAGCTCTAAACCTTTTTTGTGTTCCTCAAGTTAAATGCTTGCAAAACCAACCTCTAATAACACCATTTTCAGGCTGCATATAAATGTCCATGGCACTGTCCTCACTGTCCTTACCAGCATAATCATTTTTCAAGGGTGGAACTTACTTTTCATTTCATCCTCATGTGCACCTACTTGCAACAGGGTGAACAATGACACAACATTCCTCAACAAAAGAAAAGCATTGGATTACACATCCAGTAGATGCTAAGTTTTAACTTTTTATTCTTTGATTGAAATTTTGCTTTAGTACTAGTGTGACCTTTTCACACCTTCATAACCATTGTTGCTTCATGGCACTGTCTTCACTGTCCTTACCAACATAATCATTTTTTAGGTCTAAACAAGTTGAGTTTTTTGACACTTAGTCAAGTTTCCACATCTGCTATAGATGGAGCCAGAGAGGAGCTTGATTAATGCCCTCCTCTTGAGGCTCCAAACCCAAATTTGTCACAATTTCTTTAGTCTTGATACAACAACTAGACACTTGCAAATTTTGAACAACATTATGTGTTCGAGCATCATCATTGTTAGTATTCACATAGCAAAAAATGTCCCTCTATTCACAAATTCATTTCTTGTAAAGAGTGAACAGAGAAAGGAACAGTGGGTGACTGATGAACAAACATAGTGATGCTCTTAAACAATGTTGTATGGTAAATTTCAAAATGATATCTAGGATGTGACCAAGCCTCCTTCATGATGCTCCAAATTTTCCTATTCGAATATTGCCAGTTTTTTAAATGCAAGGTAAATACCATTCAATCAACTTTGATTACTATATTATCCATATTAAAAGCTCTAATCATTTGGAGGACAAGAAGTGGAGCTTCAACACCTATTTTTCTGGGATGAAGTACTTCTATTTCTTCTATCAAAAATTTAACACCTTATTAGAAGAACCACAAATGACATAGCCAATACAATATTCCAAGTCTCCTCTAAGATGTTCTTGATTTCTTTAACACCAAGTGACTACCATTGGCATTGATCACCTTTTGTTACCATATTATCCATATTACAACTTTACTACTCTAAAATGACGTCTAATCAATACAAATTCAAAGCTAGTACTTTAAAATGAAGTTAAATCAGTCCAGGAGTAAATGTCAGTAATTTAAAATGAAGTTAAATCAGTCTAGGAGTTAGAGTAGCAACACCCTAGAAAAAGATTCATGAGAAAACATATTAGCATTGATCTTCAGCTAACTCATAATTTATTAATTAGAATTGCATAACATCTATCTTTTTCCACATCCTCAATCACCTTTTTTTTCTCATCCACTAGTGGGAGTGGAATCTACAATCAAGTAGAAACCAATTCCCATGTGATCTCCACATGCATTAATTTTTGTTAAAAACAGACAGGAAAAATAGTATACAATTTGTTATATCAAAGTTCATACCTTGATTCTCGTCATCTTATTAGTGAATTTTGAATTGACTTCGAAGACATCTGTTTGTGCCACAGTTTTTGTATTTGGCTCTTTATTGAGAATTTTATGTTTCACACATGAAACAGAATCTAGCAATCTAATAATATCTTCATCGGTCAAATTCAATTGAGTCTTTACTTCTGAGTAACTTAGCCTTTCGGATGCATTAAATAGAATGAATGTTGATGCCTACATATCATAACCATAGAGTAAGTTACACAAGGAAAAAGAAGTGAATTCTAGATATATCAATGAAACTGACACTGATAAATGTGATCTATTCACTTTGCATATTTATGGTTTCTATAACACACCAATTTTAGTTTTCCTTTAAACAGATAGCATACATAGAAAATGAATCAAATTATCAATGTATGGTCATTAATAATTAATGACATTAACCATTGCTTTAACTTATCCTACCCAACTAATTCTTAACCAGAAACTGGAAGAAGAAATTCCCAATAATGATTAGTACAAAATGACCTATAATGCAATTTTATATGAATCAAGGAATCTAACTATCAGCCAGTAATCAACCAAAAAGGAAATTACCTGGTAAGTAGTAACAAAAAGTTCCATAGGCTTAGGATAAAACTTCTCATTAATATTACAAGTACCCAGAGATTATATCCATGTAAGCTTTCTATGCTTTGTCTTTGTCTAATAGAACTGCTTGAACACCTCTACGCATCTTACCTACATTAAGTAGAAAAGGTCAAAATGTTAACCTACTTCAAAAATTGGCAAATTTAAAAGGTATACTGTATACAAATTGTGGATACCATTTTGGCTGGCAGGTTAAGATCAAATATTTGTAACTTGGCCAAAACCCAGTTGTCAAAACTGTCATAGTCAAGTCTATGCCAGGATGTGCTTGAGAATTTTCATTAAGATAATCGTCAAAATGCCCTTAGTTCTCCATTGCTAATGTTAAATCTGTGACCCATATACAAGCACACAGATTTTTACACAATTTACAATTAGATTAACTTCATTGATAAGAATCAAAGTGAGTTTTTTATTTATGTATGATGCAGCATACCATTCCCTCCATTTTAGAAGTAAACTGACCGCCACACTGTTGCTTTAGCTTTGTCAATATGCTTCTTTCATGATCATCATTTGCACTTTTATCAAACAAAAGTCTCTGTGCAAGCTTCTTCCTACAATTTTGACAAATATTAATTATATATCACAACACATAACAAGACAAAGTCCTAAATTTTAAAATAGCATTATATGGATGAAGATTGTCATTCACGTCATAAATTCTAGATGTGTAAAGTTGTCATTCACATCATGAATTCTAGATGTGTAAAGTTGCCATTCCTCATGCTTTATGGCCTTTGGCAGAGTCTGGGTTAATCTATACTTGATAATTCCAAACAATAGTCATTTAAAATTTTTTAAAGCAATTAAAACTAGACTAGTACAAAACGAAATTGAACCATATATTAAGAATATGGAGTAACCTGGACATACCAAAATAGAAAATGTATCATATTCTAATAAACATAACTCTATTGTTATAAACATTGGATTAGATTGTTTGAAGTAATAAAGGTGAACCAGCTAAATAATGGGCCAATAAAACATGCTTTATTGCTAGTGAGAAGCATTAAAAACTATATTAATGGTATGTTAGCCTGCACACCCAGATTCTAGGTCAATTCAACCATGGAGATTCCCAGGGTCCTGTCAAATGGGTCATACCAAAAAACCCCTCTATTCTACAAACCTCAATGGGTGGTCCACATTGACTGTCCAAGCAACTGCCTCCTCAGGGAATCGGCATAACAGATGCCTATGTACCAACTTTTGGTGCCTTCTACATCAAAGAAACCTATTTTGAAGATATTGCCTTGTACCAAGAAACCTTTTGGATAGAGAACTACCTATCAATTGAGTCAATCATTTCTTTTCAATTTGTATAATATGTTCTATTGAAACACACATTAATTACCTCTTTTGGTTGTTATAATTAGATGCCCTAGTCTTCCGAGGGTGACCTTGATGGCAACTCCCCCTATGCTTGTTTGGGGCACAAACATAAGTGTTCAAGATGTCAATCAAGTAGTTCAGCACTTTCTAAGGAATTTTAGGGATGATCCTTCAGACCTTGAGGGGAAATACATGAGGCTCTTGGAATAGGTTCAAATTTGTCCCTGCTAGCTTCTTATGGTTACCATCTAGTCTCATTTCAAATTATTGGTTGAGAACATTTGCTTTTGTATTCACTTCATTTAGTTGATTTCTCATTTAGACAATGGAAGTCAAAGGTGATTCGCTGAATATTGATGCAATGAACATCTTTGAATATGATGAAGACCTTTATGGCAAGATGGTCAGATATCCTCTTGAAGTTCTCACCATTTTTGACATGGTATTGATGGATGTAGCTGTTCACCTCAAGCCTTTGTGGGAGAAGCACATACAGGTGACTGAATTGTATTTTTGGAAAAATATGTTTTGTCAGTTAGTATGTTTTCATTTAATGACTTTGTTGTTTCAGATTTTGTTTATTTATGCACATAAATATGCCTCAGACTTACATATAACTGCCATTGCATTTAGGCAAGAATATTCAATCTTAGAGATACAGTTAACATGCAAGATATGAATCCATCAGGTAGGCTAAGCTTTATAAAGTTGCATCTTCATTGTTCAATGCTATTTGAAAAATATAATAAGGGGGTTTTGTTGTCTTTGAAATCTAGATATTGAGAAGATGGTTTCAGTCAAAGGAATGATAATTTGGTGCAGCTCAATTATACCAAAAATCAAAGAAGCATTCTTTAGGTACCTTGTTTGTGGATATGCTCCAGCACCAATACCTATTGATAGAGGTAATTCATTGGATTGCAATTGAACTCTTAATATAATAGTTAATTGTCTCTTCATTGTATGTTATGTTTGTTTCTCAATTCTATTTTGCATAAACTGTGGTGGAGAATCTACGACTTTAAACAGATTCATGCTTATGAAAGTGATCTCAAAAGCTTTTAGATTCTAGGATTTTGCAAATAAGATCTTACTCCTTATTGTGACATGACCACTATTGATTTTCTCTCTATAACCTTAATTGGAATTAATAGGACACTGTACATGAGGTTCTTCTCACATTGAGATGTTTTCTTGATGAAAGCTATATATGAGAGAGCACATTTTTTTAGTGTGAAAAAATCCCTGTATGAGAACTTTCACACCAAATTTTATTCTCATATTCCATGAGAATCTTCTACCAAATTTTGTCAAATCTATTTCATGTTTTTAAAAAAATATCATATCTTTTCTTCACTATGTACAATGGTACTTGCTGTCTAAAAGTATTTTTTCTGGATTTGTATTCACATCCTATTTTATGCTTCAAATACTCATGTCAGATTGATGAACCTACACGTTGTGCAAGGCCAGAATGTGCTGCTATGAATTCTTGAATTCTTTGACATTGATGCATAATAGATGCAGGTAGGAACTTGTTGATTTTAGTTTATACATGGTTTGAAGCTGCATTTTCAAGACTCTTAAGACAACTATATCCTTTTATGTTGTGGTTAGGTTTGTTGATAAGCAGATTGTAAGGTTGCAAGAAATGCCCGATGCCATTCCAAAGGGGGAAATCCTGTACATTGTTAGCTTGTTGATGCATGACAAACTTGTTGATGTGGCCAAACCTGGTGATTGAATTGAGGTATGTCTAACATTACATGATATACGAATTCTACACTCCTTTTTATTGCCAAGTGTTAGCATTTGAAGGTTGACATTGGTTTTTTTTTTGTAGGTTACTGGGATTTTCAGAGCTATGATAGTTAGAGTGGGACCAAACCAAAGGATTGTGAAATCTCTATTTAAAGCAAAGCTCTCAAGCCTATCTTAGTCCATTTAAGTTGGAAATGAGGACCTTAATGCTATATTCTATGATTTCTAATTCTAATTTGTAAATCATTTGCTGGTGCAGACCTACATCGATTGCCTTCATCTGATAAAGGAAGACAAGACAAGATTGTGAGCCGAAGATCCAATGGAACATGATACCAATAGTGATAGTTTTTCCTCTTTTCAAGAGGGTGATATGTCACCAACTAATTATGAATCTAAGGTATAAACTCATACTTTTTACCTTTTGTATATAACATGAATTTTGCAAGCTCTAAAATTGAATTTTGACTGCCAATTTCCAAATTGAGAAGTTGAAAGAACTATCTCGCATGCCTGATATCTATGAGAGGCTAACTAGGTCCTTAGCTCTGAGTATTTGGGAGCTAGAAGATGTAAAGAAAGGGCTCTTGTTCCAGGTATCTTTCTTTGAATTCATGTTTGATTAATTGGTAATTTGTTGCATGTTCTTTGAACCATATGTTAACCATTATGCTTCTTAAACAACTTTTTGGGGGAACTGCAGTAAAACTAGCTTTAGGTGCTACTTTTCATGGTGATATCAGCATCCTACCTGTTGGGGATCTAGGTATGAGTAAGTCTCAACTACTTCATTATGTGCATAAGTTGGCTCCTCAAGGCATTTATGCAAGTGGTCGTGGAAGCTCTACGGTTGGTTTGACTGCTTATGTATCAAAGGATCCTGAAACTAGTGAAACAGTAAGTTACTAACTCAATTTGTTGATCATTGAACTCTTTTGGCTGCCTACTCCCCCACTACTACCTACCACTTTATTCTATATAAACTACTTATTTCTTTGAACTCAATAGGTTCTAGAAAGTGGAGCATTGGTAATGCGTGATAGGGGTGTTTGATGCATAGACGATTTTGACAAGATGTTAGACAATGCTCATAGCATGTTATATGTGGTGTGATTTTTCTCTAAGCTCTTTGAATTATGTGCTTTACTAGTTTCTTGACTTCATAATCTATGTTGTTGGTTGACTTGTATACCAATGTTTGGTCATTCCTTTGAAGTAGGTTATGGAACAACAAACAATGTCAATTGCCAAGGCTGGGATCATAGCATCTCTAAATGCAAGAACATATGTTTTAGCTTGTGCCAATCCTAGCGGTTCACTCTACAACCCTAGATTGTCAGTGATTGACAATATCCAACTTCCTCCAACATTGCTTTCTAGGTAGAGTATGTTTGGTTTTAGAATTCAAGCTAGAGAATTTATTTGTTGTCACTCAAGTATAAAAGAATCACAAAAAATGCCTATAGGTTTGATTTGATCTACCTAGTTCTTAATAAAGCTAATGAACAAATGGATAGGTGCCTTGCAAGGCATCTTGTTGCATTACATTATGACAAGCCAGAGGTAAGTTCTGATTTGGTCAATACTATGTAGTAATTAATGGGGGGTCCAATGACTTGATATTTTTGATGTGAACTACATTATTATTCTAGGACCAAATGATGGATGCATTTGACCTCCCAACTCTCACTTCATATATCATTTATGCAAGACAACATATACATCCTAAGATATATGATGAGGCAGCAGAAGATATGATTCGTGGTTATGTTGAAATGCGTAGGAAGGGAAACTTCCCTGGTAGTAGCAAGAAGGTTAGCTCAATATATTCTCAAATTCAATTTCTATATAGTATGTTTACAAGTTACACACGTGAAAAAAGTAGTAGTATATCTCATACTTCTACTGAAGAATGAATCTAGATGCAGGGCAATTCTCATGTTATGTTAACTTGTTCTCTTGAATGAATTCTATAGGTTATCACAATGACTCCATGCCAAATTGAAAGCTTAATAAGAATAAGCGAAGCCCTCGACCGCATTAGATTCTCTGAGTGGGTAAGAAAATCCTATGTAGACAAAAGTGGGTTACATTCTTGAATGTTTTAAAGCCATATTGAGGCAATAAAAAGATATCTTACATTCCAATTCTGCAGGTTGAAAGGTGTGATGTGGCAGAATCATTCCGGCTTCTTGAAGTTGCACTTCAAAATCTACCACCAATCATTCAACTGGTAACCATTGTGCATCTTTGGCAATGAGGATTATCAGTTCATTTAGTTGTATATTGAATGCATTATCATCACAAAATTAGTCAGCTCTGAAAGAACTATGTTAATTGGAAGCCACTGAATGCATTTGAGTGCCATGGTTACAAAGACCATTGACATGGATCTCATAAACATGGGAGTCTCAGCTAGTGAAAGAATGAGACGAGCCAATCTTATTTCATCACCGAGGATTCTTATCATGGAAAGGATGTAGGCAGGGGGACCATCAACCCATATTACCAAGGTAACATTCTTTATACTGCCCTAAATAGTGTTGAGAAAATTGTTGGTATGGCACCTAACTAGATATGAATGAATGCAATCACAGTTGATGGAGGAAATGCACAAATAGGGATCCAAGGAATTCAGCCTAAATGATGTAAGTAATTCTTTTTTGTGGGTAAATTTCAAGCTATTTCTAGCTTCATTTTCTTGGGGGAAATGAATACATTATGAGTTATGTTGTTCAATTTCAGATTCGTAATGCAATTGGAAACCTTGTGAGTGAGGGGTTTGTTACAATTCATGGAGACAATGTGAAGAGGACCTGAACGAGTTTTGAGGATGATATGGCCCCTATAATAATTAGTAATGAAGTATCTGATAAGACTACAGTCAGTGTGTTGTGGAAAACTATTTTAATATGCCCTGAGCTTTATGCTCTATAGTACATCGATGGGTACTTTCTCTTGTAAAAAAATCCAAAAAATTGAAGAAATCCAAAGCCTGGGTGTACTATCTGTGACAAATACAACCACCGAGGTAATGATGGATATCTTATAATTCTTGCTTAGATAAGAGGATGATAATTATAAATTATGAGAATCATTGGTATTTTGTTCTATCAAGTTTTGGAGTGAGGAAAAAGTAATTGCAATTATAAAGGTATTTTTTTTCAACCAATGTAATGGAAAAAGTTCATTTTAATGTTCACAATGGCATTTGTCCTCTCCCTCTAGTTTCACATGGTTACCTAAATATAAAGAGAATTAAATATAAAAAGAGCAATTTATTTTAATCTATAATTTAAATTAAATATAAAGAGGAAAAATTAGAATCTAATCTTGATGTAGTGATGATTCTATGGTGGTGACTTCAACAATTAAGAATGTTGAATAGCATCAGTAGCTTGTCTTCCATACACACCAATGATGTCAATCATGGTGAAGTGAAGACTTGGTTTGCTATGAATAGCTACAAGGGAGAAACAACAAAAGTGTAGAATGCAAATGAATTTACTTGGCACAATGCATCATATGCTCTACTATGAAGCAACTACAAGATGTGCAAACACATAGCTATTATCTATTTCTCTAGATATGATCATAAGAAGTTTTCAAGATGTAGAACATTGTTATTATAAACTTGAAGCACTTATAAGGAAAAGGGACTGAAAAAAAGATGGCAAAGAATCATTATCAAATTGGGAAGTCATTATTCAAAATTTATGAATCAAAGGGAATCACAATGTACAAGATATTATAGAGGTGAATTCAAAAGCTTTATAAGAGTCTAGCAATCATGACCATGATACATCGCAAGGATAATCTCTAATAAATGCCACCCACAGTCAGTTTTAAGCCAAAGAATTTAGGAAAGAATAGGGATTGTTTGAAATTACTTGGATGTAGTACTGATGCAAATTCCTTCTACAATACTGATGCAAATTTAATTTATTCAAATATATATCTACTATTTTAAATTTACAGACTGAGATTTATATGCAGTACAACTAAATGTTTCAACTAGTATGCAGCTAGCCCCACCGAGCTAAAGCAATTGAGTGTCATGAATACATTATTGATAAGAAAATATAATTATCATAGTACATAGTACAACTATTTTTTATAAAACTCAAATTTATGTTTGAGATTACAGATTCTCTACCTGAAATCTAAATTTTTTGACAGGAAAATCAATAAAAACTGATTATCTGAGAGTCCGAGCTGTAGATCCCACCACGACACAAGGAATTATAGTTTATTTTTCTTCCTTCAATTGACTTTCCATTGGACCAATCTAAGATTTCTCAAAACCATTTTGCCTCCTCCTACAATCCAACAAAGAGTGTGTATCAAATCTAGCAAATTTATAAATAATCAAGTCATCTACACAATCATGTTCATCTCATTTCAAGATCAAAAAATTTCATAGTTAAATGTAATCGAATCATGGTGTCATTACAAACAAAAATGCATGTTGAAGGAGATTGTACTCCAAAGTTCAATCAAGGGTCAAGATAACTAATTGCCTTAGATTTCCATATTGGAAAAGATAATCCAAGTTTTGGGGCTAGATATCATTAGTGTCAAGTTTGTGCAGATTGACCAAATGGATAATGGTTAGATTTTTCTACATGGAACTGAAAGACATTGTTTAAGGGTTTGATGAAAAAGATTTGTTTTTGAGCATGCAGATTGATGTATCTTTGAATGGGATGTAGGAGCTCAGTGACAAACTATTTGCCAAAGTACAAAAGGAATGAGTTATTTTTAATTGCCTTAAATTTTCTATGTGTTGAGTTTCTCCTCAATATAGAAGTTGTTGTGAAAGTCCTCCAAGAATGAATAGGGAATGAAATTGAAGAAGTATAGGAATCTCTAAGGTAAGTTTATAAAGTTGCTATTGAATTTTAATATATTAGAATGTGCAAAGTAAAGTTTTGCAACAAAGATTTATACATAGAGTCGTTGTCCAGATTTGACAGTAAGGTAAAGATAGGATTGTGGTTATGATAAACCCATCTAATGATAATACAAGGAAAATTTGGAATGTGTTTGGTCATTAATAGGCTTAAGTTTTTAGAATTGTGCATAGAAGCTAGCATGTGGGAAGTCTCCAATTTTGACAACTTGATAGTACTAATTTCATTCAACTTCTTTGACAACATTTTTGAGCAACTATTTTAATTGTATTTTTAAAATTTATAGTTCGGAGTTTAGCTATTCAAATTATTTAAATAATCTTAAGTATAGAATTATAAAGAGTCTTTAGCAATTCAAAATGATAATTTTTACTTCTAAAAATCTCTACTGTGTTTACTTACCGTTGTTCATTTTCGACAGATTACCTACTTAAGTTTTCACTATGATGCATGAATAAGTAGACATTTTAAGCTTTAGTTTTACCACATTTCAAGCCTTGTGAACTACTTTTGTATCATTTGTAGTAACAAGAAAATATCTGCTTTCATTTGTTTCCATTAGGGGATCCAAAGGAGGTGAATTGTGTAAACTGATTTCAGTTGCCACTTGCAATAAACTTTCCTCACTCATTTCATCCATGGAAAATTGGATCTCACTCCCATTTTTTGCAACCGAATCAACTTCAATTTGAATAGCTGACATTGGATGATCTCTCGAGTGAGGCTGTGGAAGCTTGTCTGAATCCATCACCTCATAGCAGGCTTCACATAGATCAAAATCTGGGCAAACATTACGATGCCAATGCCGCCTAAGAATGGGAATAGTTGAGTAACCATCACAAAAATATTGAATAGATGAAGTATTGGTATCTTCTTCAATAATCCCCTGGCCACTACCTCCAGTGGCAACACTTGTGTCTGAAGGAACTGGCAAAGATCTGTTATTCTCTATCACATCATCTATTGCCAACATTGTCTAATTTGGGAAGGGAACCTGAAGCAACTTGGAAGACATGGCCAAGCTAGAAGAGAACAAAAAATAAAGAATTTTAGGCATTTTTGAATGCAATTATCCCAAAAGAGTCAGTTTTCCCTAAAGAAAATACAAACTAAGCATATTTGAATATCAAAGTAGAAACCTGCAGGATGTCTGAACTGCCTCATAAGGAGCAAATAGAATCCTTTTTAGTAATGCAATAGTAGGTACAACAGTAGAGCATGTGAGCATTCACTATTACTATCATCATCATCTTCTTTATCCATACTAGCCAGTTTACCATCTGATGTACCATCATCTTCATCTTCACCTGCTGATGTGGCATCACACTCCATTGTGGTAGATTGAGCTCCTTGATTTATTGGATTAACTAGTACATCTATGTTCTTTTTAGTAACATTTGACTTCAACTTACAGATAGCAGATCCACTGCTACAACTAGTATTTGACCAAGGTTTTTCTGTGGACTTTTCCAAAACATGTTTGTTAGCACCACATGCAACCAACATAGATATCAGGAAGCCAAAAATAAACTTCAATCCTTCAAGTTGAATTTCACAAGCAAATAGCTTGACCATTATATTAATTGCACCCTTGACAACATGCTTTATGGCAGGGTCACCATTTGCCAGCTGAACTAAGAAATTGAAGTAGGCTTTCATACTCGAAATATCAAATGATACAAATTCTTTCTCTAGACTGATAAGCATTGCATCCAGAAAATGATCAAGAAGCTCTCTACATTTTAAATGAGATGATGGTAACAAAAGAGTATTTATGAAAGCAATTGTTGAGTCCCTTACTGAATTGGCAATTCCATGTGTTGATGCAATACTTGATGATGATATAATGGTATATCCTAACAACCTTTTCTCCAACCATCCAGCTAAAGTAGGCAAATCCATCAATAAAAATTTTCGTTGCAAATCCTGCTTTATGTTGAAATAACTAGGATTGTTCGTCAAAAAGTTGACGAAAAGCTACAACACCTTTACATTTACTAATTCACTATGGCATCCATCCAAAGAATCAACAAGAGCTAAAAGGTTGCCATGTTCTCCCAGAAAATTTCTTACCTTCAACTCGTTCAACATATTTGATTCCCCAGCATGACCCAAATAATATTTAAGCACATCAAGCTTATTTGGATCCACCCTAAGACATTCCACTGTATCATCTACATTTGTGATTACATTCTCTTGTATAGCTAAGTATATATCCTTTGAGTTTATTTCACTTACCAAACCTTCCATATGCTTGATTACAAACATATCAGCATAGATGTGCCTCTCTTCATTTTTGGGAATCAAGTAATTTAGGAATGCCTCACATTTATCATGTATACCCTCAAACTGTCTGTCAAACTTCATGATCATTGTAACAATAGTTAATAGTTAATGTAGGAGGTTTGTTAGGATTTTACTCTAAACCAAAAACTCCCATAACTAATATGATTAAAAAGTGAAAATTCTCATGGGAGTAACATTTCCCAAAAGGTCTTCAAGAAGCTCAAAGAGGTAACGAATTCATTATCATGCATAATGAGAAAGAAAAAGAGACAAAAACTAGTGCTTCCCTAATAAAAAGGTGTTTATAGAGAAGGAAGAAGAGAACATACCCAAGATTTGTTGTTGCTCTTGAGAATGGTGATGTTAACTTCAAAGGCTTCAGATAAAACAACTCCTCTTCTTAACTGATAACTCTTTGTGTGTGATATCTTCTTACCTACTGCCAATGAACATGACATTGTAAGAAGGCTCTGAACAAAGATAATATTTCATGAATATCACGATGTGTTTCTACACATTTTTCCAACTGATGATGTAATAATGCCTACAATACTTCACCATATAATACTTACCCATAAGGGCAAATAGGACAGTGCAAAGAGAGCTACTGGATTGCTGCATGTAATTTGCCAAAAAGCACAAACCTACTGAATCCACTTCATTTCTGAGTTTCCACATATGAATATTATATCTTGTATCAAAATTTATATGGACCATAACTATTTAATTACTTGTAAATTTGGATTTTTTTGTGAAAAGAGGATTTAATATAATACATAATTGTGCACTAATTCCATGTTTCCCATAAATTCTATCCTACACATAATAATAGTTTTTAAAGATAGTAATAAAGAGGTCCTAAAACTGTGAGGGTTTAACAGACATTGTATATAGAGGGATTAACAACAAAGACTGTATTAAGAGGGATTGGACTTAAAAACAGAAAAAGAAGCATTTATATCTCTAAATTATTAGAGGATTGAACAAAGCCCATATAATTTTGGAGCTTTTGAGACAAAGTTCTAAACATATAAAAGACTAGGAATGTTAGCCAATCCATCTAAGTATATGGGTATTAAGGGTCGAGATATGTGTATCGGTAGTCATGAACATTTCTTTTTCTTTGTGTTTTTCCTACATTTGATACTTTTCTTATAGGTGGACATGTCTATCACAAACATCCAACATGTCTTTCCTTAGACTTCATGGCAAAAACCCTACAAACGACACAAAAAAAAAAGGACATGAACCATCCAAACATCTCTAATAGCTTGTGGATCTCCCAAAGATGCATAAGTGCATGACTTGTGAAAACCAAAAAGATAAGACTAACTTGTATAACAAGCGAATAACCAAAATGATTTTATGTTTCTATTATGTTTGACAATGATAATGATATTTGACTTCAAGTATGAGGAAATTTGTATCAATCAATTCATTAAATATTATTTGAATAAAAAGAAGATTTTAAGAGATTCAAGAGCATAATTATAAGCCAAATTTGTGGAAGACCTAAATCAAACCTAAGTGAACAGACATGTGAAGGCTTATTTTGAATATGATGAGTAGATCTAAGGCAGAATTTTTATGAAGGTATATTCCAAGGTTAGAGCATTTATTGAAAAAAACCATTTCAAATCTTAGTGGATTATTCATAAGTACAAGGCAGATTTGTTGAAGACCTTGAAGGAGATCTAAGGCAAATCTACCTACATTATAAGCACTTTGCATTTCAAAGGTCAGTTCCTTCTGCATTGTAGGATTTGAGGTTGGTGTCTCTCATTAATTCAGCCTACAAATTTGTTTGAAGTTATATACATACATACATGTGTGTGTGTGTACATACACACACAATTCACCTACAAGGATTTCCATGCTAAATATTATACGCATCTTGTCTTCTTTTGTTAGACGTCAACTATGTGAATGCTTTCTACATTGCTTTCAGTTGACTAAATATATATAATAAAATATGCAAGTTTTTATGCCAAACTAAATCCAATGTGGAAAAATATCTAATAATTGGAATTTAAACTAAGCAAGAACTATATGTTCAAGGAACCAAAAGATGACTACAATGAGGCTATTACAAGCGAAAAAACTTCAGTCTTGTTAAAGAGAATTGGGATGTGTGTTTGAAGACTTAACAAATTTGAGCTTCACTTGGTTTCAAGAATACTATAATATTCTCTATTTAAAAAGGCCAACCACGTGAAGGTGGAAGCTCATCTGGCCTCACCCCCCTCCCCCTAACATCAATCTAAAGTACCCATTATCATCTAATTACATACTTCATTCATTCATTCATCCATTTATGAACTATAGCATTCAATCAATACAATCACATAACATTCATTCATATGATATAAAATTCATTAATACACAATACTAATCAAAACTTCATTAACACATAAAAATATTCATTCACATAAAATAAAAATCTGTATTAATGCACATCATTCATACATAATTACTTAAAACAAAGTTCTTTCATTATCCAACAAGGTTTATCAAAGAAGATTTTTAAAACATTATTTCTTTTTTTTGTTTTTCTGAGCTCTCTTAAGAAAAGCGCTCATAGGGACATCCATATTTGCTTCATTCTCCTCCTCTTCTAGCACGTGTAATGTCAAATTATGATGGTTCCTTCTCTTTGGAGGAGCAGGAGATTGTTGCACTAAAGGGGGCTCTGTTGCAAGAACAAGTGAATGTGATAAATTGGCATACTCTTTTTCTTTTTCTAACTATTACAAGTTTTTAATTAAGTAGGAGTACAACATAAAATGCATTTTTCTTACCTAACAATGCCACATCATGTACATTAACATTTTGATCTACACCTGCGTCAACATGTTGAACACTTGGAACATGGTCCAGTCCTTCAGCATGATGTTCAACATGCTTTGAAATATTCAAAAAAAGGATACATGTCAAATTCTAATTGAAGATATTAAATTGTATTTATAATTGCATAATTAATTTCCAATAGAAAATTAATACCTCCACCACTATAATGCACATTATGGCCTTTGTTAGGAGTAGGTTCTGTGGTAGGATATAAAGGTTGCAATAAAATGTTATGCACATTGTTATGTAGTCAATTTACATTTTAAACTAATACCAAAAAAGAATCTTCTCAACTATTTAATTTCATTTACTTTTCATCTGATCAATTTACCTATGAGATATCATTTGGTGCACTAGATTCTTGGGCAAGGCTTACATATTCTTCACGTAGGCGTGCAACCACAACTTTATAGTCTTCCTTCAAGGCAATTTTTCTATCTTCATTTGTGACCTCCACATTGAAATTTGTGCCCTGTGTTTTTTTCTTGATAACGTCAGTTTTCCATGTATGGTTTCATTACAAAAAACTGTTTGCAACATTATATTAAAAAAAAAAAAAATTCATTGCTCTACTTACAAGTCGAGACTACAGATTCATTTAGCCACCAGAGCCAAGTTTGTGTTGGCCAACCTTTTATATTCTCGCTTTTGTAGCCATGGATGTGTCCTACAATCTATGAACAATTTCAAACATCTTAGATTATATATTTACAAATATCAATAATTAGTCCATGATTACAATGTACTTAATACTATAATGACATACCTCTTTTTGCCATGTGCTGCTTCATTATCTCTATCTTCACATAGTCTTTTCTCCTTTGCATCTTCTATTATTTCATTCCACTCCATTTGTGGAATCATAGGAGGATGGTCGTACTTTGGGTTATCCTTAGGACCCCTTCTATATTGATCCCTCATAGTCTTTATATGCTTTTCTACTCTTTTCAGAAGAAGGCCAGTGTCAAAAATGTTTTTCCGAAATTTCTCCTCAATAGATGCAATCAGTTGATTTTTTAATTACACGGCTTGTAAATTCCACCTTTTTAAAAACAAATAGATTGTTAGATCAATAACTTTAATATATTACAATCAATAGAAGAAGAAAAAAAGTTATGTAGCAATAATATGAAACTATGTACCTTTTACGTATGGTGGGTCCAAATAGTCTCAATGTCATATGAAAAAGATGTTCAAAGAAAGCATTATTACCTACAAAAATATAAAGGATTTATCAGTCCAAAATGAGTAATGTAAAAGTAAACTAAATTTACACTTTAAATAATATCAATTTTAAAGCACCTAGAAGCTTTCGTTCTCTTAATGGAAACATAGTTTTCTTATTCAACAATAATGTCCCTTCATACAAAAAAGTACTAATCACATAAACTGCTCCAGGAAATGGATCAGCTTCAATAGTACTGCTCTCTGTTGCTCTATGAACTAAAACATCATAACAATTAAATGACAATTTTAGTACTGCTCTCTGTTGGTCTACCTCCCTGCCTATGCCCATGTCTCTCTATGTGTGGCTATATATGTATGTATGTATGTGTGGTGTGTGTATGCATGTGTTTGTGTGTATGCAAGCTTCTATAGACATCATTTAAGAACTAATATGCTACTTCATTGTTCATCAACTTGTAGAAAGATATTACAAAATATAGCACATTACAAAATATAGCAAAAAAAGGTTTTACCAGTTCTACTAGGCATAGACGATGATGTTTGCATGGTCCTTGTTGCTGACAATGTAGCAGACAATAGTGGACCACCAACCAAAGGAGGAGTTCGCACTTCATCATGAACTGAAGAATAGAATATTGTTAGCAAAGACATTTGCAATGGATAAAGATCAAATGGGATACTAGCGAGAAATGTCAAAAAAAAAAAAGGTAAGTGTTATAATGTTGATCAAAACAAAAAAAGTGTTACTTACACGAAGGTACTGTGAAACAACCCTGACCATGTTCAACATGTGATGTCGCAACTAGCACATATGTCTATACAAGAACACATAAAATCAGAGATCATGATCCATAAGATACTATAAAATATTAATATCTATTGAACTTCTATTACTGCTTTAGTCGAATTACTGCTTACTTTCAAAGATTGGATTCTACGGTCCAATTCTGTTCTTAGTGCCTCTTTCTCCTCACTTTTTTCACCCTTGATGATAATTTGAACAATCTCATCAATGTATCTTTGTGATACAGGGTCAGTACTAAGGCCAATGTCATGTAGATATGATGCCCATATTTCAGATTGCATTCGATTAGCGATCATTGTAGCTTTTTCCTATCATTTGTGACATCAAATGTTCATATACTTTCATCAAAATAACTCCAAAGCCATAAAGAAAAGAACATAATAATAGGACATTTTTTTCTATATCAACATTAAAATTTACAATAATTAATGTTTACCTCTACTGAAGGTGTTTGACATAGTGCATCCATATCGCCTTGTGAAAAAAAATAGTAAGTCTTAGAAATTAGCAGTGAAATTAAAGTAATAGACTTACCAAAAAAAATATTAATAATAAAGTAGATTGTATATGTAAATCATTTTTCTTAAGTTAAAAATTTAGTGTAAGTAATGTTTATATCTAAAAAAATATTTGACATGTTCTACTTAATATTTATATGTGCACATATGGTTTGGAAAGAAATATTTGGTCATACAAGACCCCATCATAGTTGATATTGATCGTACCTAAAGATTTCATTGATCATCATGATAGTCATCCATGTCATCATTATCATCATCATCACCATCATCATACTTGTCACTTTGATTGTCGTCGTCACCACCACCATCTTCATCACCATCATCATCCTCTTGATCACTATCATCATCATGACCATCATCGCCATGATCATCACCATCTTTGTCACGATGATCATGATCGTCATCAGCATCATCATCATCATTATCACCATTATCATTAGCATGACCAAAATCATCACCATCTTCTTCTTCTTCATCACTGGGTAACTATCATTCCTGATAATCATTTACTTCCTCTTGTGCTTCTTCAATATCTTCTTCTTCGATCACATTATACTTTACCGACCTTCCTCTTAGCTCATGTCTAACAACAAATGACCAACCTAGTTTGTCTAGAACACCAAAGTAAAACACTTGCTTGCATTGACTTAAAAGAACATAGGGCTCATCTTCGACTGGCTCAAATGACCTTGTATTAATCATAGTAAATCCACTGTCGTGTTCAATAACAGTCCTATCGGGGTCATTTCAATTCAGTCATAACCTAAACCATTTGACGAAAAATAGAACTATTTTGAATGAATTAAAATTGCACTCAAGTATATCATCCAAAATTCTATAGTATTGATTTTCAGATTGTTGAGGATGTATGTCAGTTCTAGATGAAATATTGGTGACCGTGAAGACAGCACTTATCCCAGAATCACACGTTTTCTTCGTTTCATCTAACTTTTTTGTGTAGAATTTATAGCCATGGTAGTACATAGCTTTGTGGTGCTTGAACTGCAATTATTCAAACATCTCAAGAATCTTCTCATTGATCTGTGAGTTGATATTAAACTTATGTCTCATGATTAGTAATCTTATGCATACCTTTGTATCTATTAAGCCATATATTAGATCAAGTACCATTGGCATAGCATTGGAATCTCCATTACGATGAGCTTCTTTAATCAATGATGCAACACCATCCCATATTGATGAGCGACCATTTTCTTGAGACTATTCAATCCACACTGTCATCCAATCAAGATTGTTTGCAATATACAAGTGTACTGCATCCCACTCACGACCAACTATAAAGAAGACAATTATACCAGTTAGAAACAACTTATATATATTGATGATGGATAAGAATTGTTAAATTACAAAAAAAAACTTATAAGTGCCTCTCACCCTCCTCAATCTACCTTCCCCCGTCAGGTACTCCACTTTGAATTTGTCATTACAGTTGGGATCCCAAATGCAATCTAGATGGATACCTGCTATAAACTTTGGAAGATATTCATTGATATACACCATGGTCTGGTATATCATATATCCTTCTATCATAGAACCCTCAAGACATTCTCTTTGTTGAACCAAGCCCTTCATAAATTTCAAATGCCTCTCAACCATCCACATTGATCTAGCTTGTACAGGTCCACACAATTCAATCTCCTCAACTTGATGTATGAGGTAGTGTTCTTGAGCATTGAAAAATGTTGGAGGTAAACACTTTTGCATTTCACACATAAGCTATGGAATTTTTCTCTTCTAATATTTTATATCTTTTTTATCAATTTCTTTAGATGATAACCACCTAAATAAGATTCAACATGCAAAAACACATAGAGGAGATTTCAAATAAAATTATACAATAGATTTCAGATAAAAAGCTACGAATCTAAGAAAAAACACTCTTCTAACCTCATATATTTTTCAAGATCATATATAACTTGTTTAATACTATTGTCAAACTGTTGTGGAAGGGATAGAGGTAGGACAAACTACAATCATTAAAAAATGATCATTTCAATATATTATTAAATAATGCAACTAGTACTACATTCAATCTTACAAATATACTATAAATAGAAAACATGACTTACCTTGAGGAAGGTATGCCAATCATGTGTCTTCAACCCTAGCCCAAAATCACCTTTCTTTGATAGAAGAGTGCTTATATTTGCAGCAAATCCTATTGGAATTTTTTTTTTTTTTATGACTTCTTTTAATGCATCACTTTGTTGCTCCGTTAATAACCAAGGAAGGGCACTTGTATTTATGCGATCTCCATTCCTATTTGATTCAATGAAAACTTTTAGTGCATGATTAGATTCATGAATGTTAGTACAAATTTTAGCAATTTGTTCTCTATCACGCCTTCCATCCAACATTTTCTATAGTGTCTCTGTTACATTATTTCCAATATGCATAGCATCAAACAAATGCGCGATTGGGAGATCCTTGTAGTACGGTAACCCACTAAATTGAGTAGGATAACTTTTCATTCCTCTAGGAAGTTGTTCATTGATGCCTTGATGACCTTCATGAGCATCAGTTACAGCATTAGTAAATATAAGACAATATCAAAATTAAAATTGTAAACTTTAGACAACAAATTGAACATTACCTCGACGATTTAGTCGATCGCATTCCAAATTTCATAAATGAGGTGTCATTCTTCGTGGCCTTGATGATGCCTCTTCTTTCCCATTGAAAATATGTTTTTTGGCAATTCGATACCTATGATTATTGTGGAGAAAGTGTCTAAACTCATCAAACACCTGCTTTCCTAAACTTTTCGAATGACGACATTTCATCTTCGGACCACAAACTAGACATGCAAATTTTCCCTTTGTCTGAAGACCTAAAAGATCATGTATAATTAGATCATGTACAATTATCATGCGCAACTTAAACATTTGATAGTATTTGTGTAAGCACTATAACAGACCAAAAATATGTGATCTTAACAATATAACATACCGCAAAAATGAGTTATCCCAGAGGCATCACGTATTGTCCATACAAGCATTGCATGGAATTGAAATTGTCGATGTCCTATTGGTCTAGAGATGTCATACATAGTGATGCCATTCCATAACTTCAACAACTCGTCAATTAGGGGCTCAATATACATGTTCATATCTTTAACTTGGTATTTACCTAGAAATTGGATGAACATAAACATTACGTAATTATTATAACCATTTTCATGCACTATTTATAAATTAATTTAGATAACTATAAAATTAAAAAAATACCTTGCACAATCATTGACAACATTATGTGCTCCCTCTTTATGGACATCCAAGGAGGAATGTTATTGTTAATAACAAAAATAGGCCATACTGAGTAAACAGATCTCAAACCTCCATATGGATTGACACCATCTGTCGCCAATGAAAGTTTCAGATTATGAGGTTCTTCTTTAAAGTGTGACCATGTTTCTTCTATCTCTTTAAATGCAGAACCATCAGTAGGCATTCGCATAATGTCATCCTAACTTCTATTGTGTGCATGGTAATCCATAAATTTTGCCAAGCTAGTACACCTGAATAACCATTCAAGATGTGGAATAATGGGCATGTACCAAAGAACCTTGTGAGGCACTTTTTTTGTTATTTGATCTGACCGATATCTACTAACATGACAATCAGGACATTCTATTGCAAATTCATGTTGTTTATGATATAGAATGTGATCATTGGGACATGCATGTATTGTTTGATACTTCATTCCAATCTGATCCATAATGTTAGATAATTCTCAGTATGAACGAGGCAAAATGTTTGATGGTGGTAACAAAAACTCACTAATCAACCTACAACAACAAATATGCATTGTTAATATAATGAATAGTAATTGTATGCTAACATTGAAGATGACAAAAATGACATACCTTAGCATATGTGACATTACTACATTGGATATACTATTCATAACCTTTAAGTTTACCAACAACACTATAGCCGATAGTAGAGTTGTTTGGGAGCCTGGGTATAAGGGCTCGTATGCCTTCTCAAGTAAAGGTATATCAAGACCATCTTCATCATTATTATCAGATTCACTAGTACCATCATTATGAGCCTCTTCATCACTTGCCCCAATACCATCTTCTTCAATCATGTCCTCTGGCACATTATCATCTTCTTCCATGGGAGTGTTATCCTCAACTTGGATATTCACACCTCCATGTTCCTCCAGTAGGAAATCCACACTCAACAATGGATGAAAATTGTGGCCCCCTTCAACATGACCATATTGCCTACAATGACTCTAAGCTGTTGTGATTAGAATTCTTTGATTCTTTAAACCCTTACACTTTTTGCAAGGATAATAACATTTATCAAGTTTTCTTTGAAACTGAGCCCACAATGTAGCCATTGTCTCATTATTTTCTTCTAGATTCATATTGTTAGGCGTGGTCTTTCTTGACAAGAAAATATACCTACAAATAAATTGGACATGTTGTGATTAATGTTTATATCTGTACATATGGTTTTTGTTAATTAATGTTTTCAAATGTAACTGAAATGATTACAAACATATCAAAAAGGACCTTCACAGGGTCTTATTACATCAACTATTCTAACATGGTCATGTTGGTTATCTTGAGACCTTAATGTCTTCTCACGCCTTCAACCTTGACCTTGATGCTCCTGCATCATTCTCTCAAGGATCAAGGAAAGTTGGATCATCATGGAATTGAGTAGGCAGACCTTCTAGGAAGTTGCAATACTTCAACCTTGTAAGTGTCATGTTAATGCAATGGGTACTAAACAAACAATTTAAGTTGATAAGAAATGGTTGTTATGAATTTAAATTGTAAGCATCACCTCAATGCATTGGGTATTAAACAAACAATTCAAGCTGATGATTATGGGTTTTTATGAACCACAACTCATGAAATATGCATTAAGTCCATACCTGTTGTTTACAACGAGTATGGTTTTTTTTCTAAGAACATACCTATTGTTTACAGTCAGTAAGTTTCTATATCCTCTAAGAAATTTGAAGCAATGAGCCAAAGTCACACGGTTGAAGATGATCATTGTCCCCTCAAAGCGCCATCGTTTGATAAATTGTTGCATTGAAATATGATCTAGAAAGGGCCTTTCCACATAGTATGTTGGCACTATTTGGCAATCATCAATCATGTGGTTATTGCAAATTGGCTAAGGACCAAACATGGAATCATGGAGATAGTGCATGGATGTACAAGGAAAATTTGTTACTCTTTAGCTACTAATCTTGCTTTGTGCTTGTCAATTAAAACATTATTTTTAAACTTGATCTTAATACTTTTTATAATCAATGGCTTTCTTTCCAATGTCTATCTCTCGACTCAACACATTTTTTCATTTTTCTTTGCTTCTTGCTTCATCATAAATACTTGGTTCACAAGCGCTTATGGTGTTCTTCTTGCTAAGATTATGAAGTGGACAATGACTTTCAATCTAGATAATCAAGTGTTTGGCTCAACTTTTTTGGGTAAGTGTGATGATATGTAGTGCACTATAAATTTTATCTTCAATGAAAGGATTAGCACCTCTAATTTTCAAATGGCGATCAACCAGAACTAGTTGACAATCTAACCTTAAAAATATATTTTATGCCAAATTCCAATCATAGATAAAGACATTTAGCTATTGGAAAATGGAAAGATTATGTCTTATTTCAGATATGCAATAAAATGGGCAAGAAATGTGGAAGAACGTTAAGTTTTTATCCACCAAAACATGAGTAAAATTGTATAAACTGAATGTATTTTTAAAAATAATGTCAATTCCCTTCAAAAGAAATATGTTGCATGCAACTTACTTACTGAAGATATTTCAAGTTCAGCAACTCTTTAATCATAGGATCCACAATAGTTGGAAGCTTTGACTTGTCTGTCAACTATGGCTTGGCCTGCATCAACAAAAAAATATTAGTATATGCATCTCAACATTTAAAAAATACATCAAGCAATTCAGGTTAGTTATAGTCTGTAAATTAATTGGCATTTGTTTCTTCTTTAACATATTCGACAATCAAGTACAATTAATAGGAATACAAGAGCAAAACTTGGAATTCTACTAATGTCATCAATGTTAATCTTGGGTACTAGTACAAAGCCAGTAAGAAATCTGCAGTTGTACCAACCAAGATATTTACAAGACTTGATCACAAAAGGTTCATTTGGCACAAAACAACTTTAAAAATATTGTATATATACACTCTTTGACGTTATCAAAGGGAAAAATTATTTTAATGATGTTTTACATAAGAATTGCTAGAGGAAATGATAAGCATGAAATATATTCAAGTTTTGACACTAAGGAATTGAAACATCCGCACTCAAGAATTGCCTCAAGTATTTAAATTCACTCGAATTATGCCTTACAACTTCTTTGAAAAATAGTGATTTAGATATTCAGTGGTATCTTAAGTACTATATACTAGTGCTTGCACCAAGCATAGGTGCAAGAGTATAGTCAATAGTGGCATGTAGTTGATCATTTTAGAAATGTGGCAGCTAGTAGCATTGTTTTATAGAAAATCACTATACTATTATTTGGTAGGAAGATAATTAGAACCAAAGTAAACATGGTGTGCACAACTAGCATCATTTGATTGTTTTCTATTTTGAGGTGTAGAATATTTGGTGGATCTTAATTTTTGTGGAAACTATTTTGAGCAAGGATATGCTAAAAATGAGTTCTTCTTCTACAACCATAAAAACATTATCAAATTCACCATCCAAACTATTGAGTTTGAACCAAATATCAATATGTAGTTTATGAACAGTTGGCCTAAATGGTTGTTGTTATAATTGAGAATAACACTGAGCTTGATTTGATGAGTTTTTTTATTGACTCATAAATTTTCTAATAATAAAATAGATTAACCCATTGATAAAAAAACATGGAAACTCATTAGCTATTATTGTGGAGTTAGATCTCAACATTGGCTCTAGTATTTCTTTAGTTGGCAATCGTGCATTGGTTACATCTGGATTATCATCAGCTATTGCAGATGATGGAAGTGATACTATGTATGAAGCTTCTAATATAGGAACTCCATGAGAAGCTAGAGATCATTTAATGGAGATTTGGTGATGAAAAATGGGATATCTAAAGATGAATAGGGCTCGTTGAAGTTAAGAGGGAGAAAAATAATCTAATGAGATCCCAGTTTTCTATATTGATAGCAATGGTAATGAGGCCAATTCCTCCAAAGGAAGAGAAATATCTAATGTTGATACTGTTACTTCTTTTAAAGATGGTCTTGTCTCATTTCAGACCTATATGGTGAGCATGAAATTATAGGCATAAAAGCATAGAGACTTAGAATCAACCAGTCTTGCTAGAGAAGGAATGAGTAACCCAACTACAATGGAACTTAGAGGAGCTTCGTGAATTAAGACTTTTAAAGAAGTAAAGAAAGGGTCAACATATGAATAAAACCATTTGGTTAAACTTTGTAAGAATATTCAAGGAAATTTTAAATATGATTTGTGTAAATTTAAAACTATCTTTTTGTTTGCAGTCATGTTACATCTTGTTTTCATGAATTTATTGTTATGTTAATGGATTGATAAATAAGTTCAATCTATTTGGAAGTGAAGTATATTTAATCCTCTTTCATTTGAAGAGAATTAGAGGTTTTGGATGAGAAATATGTTGACAAATCCTTTGGTTTTTGTAAAAATTGTCTTGAAACTCTTATTTACAGACCTAGTGAAAAGGGTTTGATCAAATAACACATTTTGACCATGGAAAAATGATGAGTTTTACCATTTGGGAAATAAGATTCATGCATCTTTCAAATAAATTTGTTTTGATATTGTTTGGTTTTGTATCTTGGAAGTTATTTGACATTCTAGAGGGCAGAACTCATAATTTCTATGACAATAATAATTGGTCTCAGTATAGAGGCCATAAATTTCTATCTAACTGTTGGATGATTCTAATTTTTGGATATGTTTTAGAAAGGCTGAATATCCACAATCCCACCACTGTGATTGGTGTAATAATGTATATTTTAAAAGTTATGAATAACAAAATCAAAATTATCAAAACTACATATGATAGTTTCATGGCAGTGAGTAGGTGAAATGTTATCATATTATTTTAGGTTTGGAGAATCTTTCAATGTAGCTTATAGAAAATAGATCTCAAATGATTAATAGAATGAGTATCAATATCTATGTTCAAAAATATAAGGATGACTAATATTTGGCAGCAATATAATACATGAGTGTGTGGAACATCTTATAAAAATGGTATGTTTGTACATGGAACACTAGAAAATTTGATTCACACGATGTCCCTACATGATTACCCTCCATAACACTGAACTCCTAATTTACAAGGTATGGAATTTTGAATCCATTCTCTATATTGATTTCCATTTCTATAAATTGACACAATCAACATAAAAATTTCCAGCTAACAATCTATGCATTGTAATGTCATAAAATATTTTGAATCTTTGAAAAGGCCTGGGTCAACATACCTATTTTAGCAAATAACCCTTCAATGTCTTTAATAGATCTCTCCAAATCAGAGAGAGGTATGCAGGCCTGCTCGGTCAAAGTGTTTATGCTCACCATACAACATCCCAAATGTAAGTCTCATCTAAGAATATCCTATAAACTACATCTACTAAATAACACTACTAATAGACAAAATGTCAAATAGGTTAGTATGGAGAAAAATAATACTAAAACATATTTCAAAAGCCTCCTTGTCTGAATATTAAATAAACAAATATCATTATTGAGAAATTTCCACCATGCAGATAATTTTAAATTGAAGTTTGTGTTTACCATGTCCAGAGAAGAATGATCTAGAAATTCAAATGCTGAGATGATCTCCCCTAACTGTTGTTTTTCTGTAGAGAGTAGTCTCTGTAAAAAGCAAACGAATTTTTTTAATTTTAATACAACTATTAACTTGAAAATAGTTCTATGCTCCACAAAATCTGAGGTATCAATTCCTATAACATATCATCTGTGCTCAAGTTTAAAGTGAAAGAGACCATACAAACTATTGTAAGTTGTGCCCAACTGGGGCATATTTAAAATAAATTAAAATACAAATTTCAATCAAATTCATGTTAGAATTAGTCATATAAATCAATACAATTGTTCCCTTGTTAGCTCCATAATACTACAGAAATTGGTAATCATATCAGATCAACCATGGATTACATTATTTGAAGTGTCTAAAGTAACTAGCAAAAATCATCATTTCAAAAGTAAACATGAAAAGAAAAGTGAGAGAGATTCTCATCCACTAACAGGAATGCTTGAACATTTTTCTCTATATGTTGAGCAAAACTAACCTGAAATACATTCTAGTGTATTTATAAATATCATAAGTTATCCCTCTTCAATAGACCCCTCTTGTACACTCTCCAGTTGCAGTAGCCACATGGACTCTTGTAGCAATTGTACAGGCACAAAATCCAAATAATTGCTTCTCTAAAGCAAATAAAGTTTGAGTTGGGAATTCAAGAGCTTTTATGCAAGTATTTTCTCAAATTTTAAGGTATTTTGGTCTTACATATCCACTTTGACAATTTTATGATAACCAATCTCCAAATTATACTCTTCAAAACATTAGAAGCAATGTATTAGCAAACAGTATTTAATACATTTGTCTTATAATTGAAATCTCATAATATTAATAAAATATTATGACTATCAAGTCAAATGGAATGACCTTGAATGCTAAATCATAGAGACTTTCATAATGAAAAAACGTGGTCAAATCACAAGGATACATGTTACATGCCTAAAATGCACAACTATTGAACATCGAATTCATGTATAGTATTGGAAAGTGTTTGAATGTCAAATTAGATTAACCATGATATTTGATTTGAGAAACACCAAATGGACATTCCTTTGCCAAGAGTTGCTTAGATGTGTCATCATACCTTTCCCGTGGTTCCATAATGTGGTCAAGTTGCCAAAAACTCCTAAAGGTATTTAAGTCAAAGTGTTTGTTGAAGTGTCCTATGTGTTTTTTGACAAGTAGGATTGGTTATAAAGTGTAATGTCCTCATTTTAGCTCGCCATGGTTTATGTTTGGATTGACCTATTATTGGCACTCATAGGTTAAGGCTAATGGCTAGAGGGCCCCATCTGGAAAAACAAGAGGATCTTTCCCTTCTATAGTACAAAAGTGTTTAGGATTTCTCCTCATTTGTTAGTTAGCTACACTTACAATTTATAGTAAGTTATGTATCCAACATTTCTACATTTGGCAAGGCACCTAGACCAATCTCAACGTAGTGACGACCCTTGGAACTACTGATTTTATCAAATATTTAGGGAATTACTAGTTATAGTAGGCTAGGAGTTAATAGAAGGAACCATTAATATTTTTAGTAAGGCAGTTGGTTGTGTGATGGAAGCAATGGTTGACCAACTGGTTCAAATGAGATAGAGAGATGATAAGTAATCAATGAGATATTAAAATTATAGTAACAGTAATAAAGCTATTTATAATGGTTATATTGTAAATTTGTTACTTATCTTCATAAAGCATTATTGAAGAGCCATTATATTTAATGGAAAAGTATGCCTTTAATAATGACATAACTTAATTCAAACATAAAAAATAGTTATATAAGTCATTAAAGTGACATATTGGTGAAGCCTCATGAGTCAAACTTTATTGAGGAATTATAAAAGCCCTAGAAATGAAATTGATTGATTTTTTGTTTATGAGTTTTGACTTTTATATTGGATGTTCCAGGGAAGAGTACAATGTGACCTAGGGTTTTATATTGGATGTTCCAAGGAAGAGTGCAATGTTGAGTTACAAAACATTATATGACTACTCTGAGTCTTTATTGCATTCAAAGCATGAAATTTAGTATTGGTCCTAAGTTTTCATAGCAATCACACCATGGATTTTGTATTGATTGATTCTAAGACTTTATATTATTCAAACCATGGATTCTAATGTTAATTCTAGGTTTTTATTGCATTTAAAACATGAACTGTAGAAGAATTTATATGGTCTGAAGGGATGCTGCCCCACACTTCTTGCCACCACCCTTGTAGTCAAATGTTGTTCTTGGACTCCTGGGATATTGTTATTGGGTAAATCTTAAATGGTCTTGAATTTTTTTGTTCGCTTTTGCTATTTGGGGTTCTTTGGAAAGGGAGGAGATCCTGGCAGCGGCAAGCCCAAACTTTACATTGTTGTTCCTTCTACGGCTTTTGGTGGAGCATTAATAAGTTTTGTACTATGCCTAGGAGAGTTGATAAAGGTAACAAGAACTAGACTTTGTATCTATTGTATGTATATAAATTGAACTCTAGACTCCATACCATTGACTATTTGTTGTTTTGCAATGTAGATTGCAAGTTTAGGAGAATGCATATGTGTATTTCAAAGTGAACTTGAATTTTTGTTTTCTCCAATGATAACGTGGTAGTGTGGTATTTAATGGAAGGCATTTACAATTGATTGAATTGCCAATGATTTGACATAAGTGGCTGAACATATTGTATTTATAAACAAATATTGTGTGTGCATGGAGTACTGTTCTAAGTAATATATGACAAGAGAGACTCAAGATTCGAGGTTGTCGTAGAATTGTGCTGAGGATTTGGTAATGGTATTGAAATTATTATTGAAAGTTTCTTGTAATAGACACCTGAACAGAGCTGAAATTACTGAAACTTTCAAAGAATGAACATCAATTATTTTAGTTTTGAGGAATTCCATGATTGGTATTTATATCCCTTGTTATAATGGTTCCACATAGTAATTCTTTAGCACTTCTTTTATTATCTTTTTGATCAATCAAATTATAATATTATTATTTAGATAAATATTAAATAACAATACATAAAACCATCAGAAAGCCCATCGCAGAGCCTCATGGCTTTGGTGAACCATCTGAAGGGAGAAAGAACAATATGGGCATGTCGAATAGGGGTGACAGGACACATTTGTTTACTCTTTATGCTCATGTCTATTAACAAGAAAATGTCAAATACTGCACAATATGCATGAAGATTCATGCTTCAGTTGATCTCAAATACAATTTGAGATCAATTTCTAATTTAGGATCAAAACAGTGAGATTGCAAGATCTTCAACTGAATAGTGACTTAAGATTCATGAAGGTAATGTTAATGATGTCATGTTTCCACAACAAGACCAAATTGCTAAAAACCATTCAACCAATCTTTGGTAAGTTGTTCTTTTCTCTTGGAAGCTTACCATCCCAGACAAATCACATAGTGTTAATAACTCTCCTTGTGAAGATCAAGCCAAATTTTTAGGTCATTGATCCAAACCAAACCAAAGTTTGGAGTAATCTCCCTATAAATCTAATTGAACATTTGATTTGTTACATCAATTTATCTTCAATGACTTTTTAAACTGATCAAAACTAAGTAAAAAATAAAGCTGTTTATAAAAGGGGTGTTTAAAATTAAAACATCAAACCAATATTGCATTGAAATGTTTGTTGAAAAAGAAACTACAGAAGTATTAGCTAATTCTAATCTTCATGAATAGGTTTAGTTCTCATATTATATGTGTAAATCTAATACAATTCCTGCTTCTTTATGCATTGTGTGGGTGTTCATAATGTTAGCAGAAAATATAGCAATGTGGAAAGATGCTTAATGAATAGATTCCTCTATTACCAATGTGTGTTGTCCCCGGCTTGAATTTGTTAAGGAAATTAGGATCAAATTTAATACCTTCTTAAATTATATGAATACCCTTAATGCGATGGATCCACTAACTTGTATCTTCTTGATGATGTGATTAATCAATTTTTCTTGCAGGTTTTGCATATATAGTTTGACTGCTAGAACTGTAAGTATCTTCTTGAAATCACTTTCAATATTGTTTTTTGCATTTTCCAATCGGCAGCGATCTTGATAGTATATATAAGATGCTATGTGGGTGAAGCCATGTAGGGACATGGCCCTACATGGGGCATGTCAGAAAGATACGATTATATTCTACTAAAATTTTGCAGTAAAAGAAGTCTTTAATTTCATGGAGTTTAAAGCACATCTGCAACATGAAGATTATGATAAAGATGATTATGATAGAGAAATATCTCCATGTGTGAAATGAGTCTTACGTTGAAGGCAATATGTGGTGCACCAGATATGGATGAATGGAATTTGCTTGCCACATTCACGTGGAAGAGGAGTAAAGATTCTACACAACAATGAAGACATCAAATATAAATATACAACATAGATATAAGATGGTATGTAATATGAGAAATGACATGGATTGAAAATTAGGGTCCACTATTAGAGATGAAATATGCGGTGATAAAATAAGACAAATTGTTAAGCTAGAGATAAAATAATCATGTTGTACTATGATAGCATTTTTGATATAGCACAAGTTTATTAATAAGAAAATGATGCACCAAAATAGCAAGTCCTTCATGTCATAACATCACTAATAGTTGTGTCATTAAAATTCTAGATCATACCTAAAGCAAAGTCGCAAGAAAAATTAACAAAATGCACTAATTTATTGATGCACTATAATCTAGCTTTGTCAATGTTAGTATTATCTCTTTCAAAGGTTTCAAAATTTTTGAATATCTTTAAGAAAAAGGACCCATGCCAGATCGTGAAACTCTAAGAGTCCCCGTATAATCCCTATCTCTTACAAGTTTGAGAAACTCAACCTGTATATCATAACTAGTAGTCTAAAAATATCATGATTGTGAACATAGAAATAATTGACCATCCTTTTATATCAAATATACTAAAAATTATAATCAATGAGAACATCTCAATACTTTCTTTAGTTGAAATAGAAACACAAGATTTTCCTCAAAGAAGTTTGAATTCCACTGCTTGATATTTTTAACAACCATAACATATATGCCTTTATTTACTAGTTCTTGCACCTCCAATACAAATTCAATTTTATCAGCATAATTGTAATTCAAAATACCCTAAATAAAAGATCAAAAAGAATTGAGGGTAAGTATCTAAGAAAACATGATCTCCTTAAGGGAAAATTGATCTTTTTTTGCTCACATGTACATGATCAAGAGTCTTACTACTGATTCCAGAAAGAAGTTGATTATGATCTCTATATGTTTGGTAGAATCCACCATTAAATTCCCTTGTGATTCACTCTCATTATGTCTCCCTTTCCACCTAGGATGATTTTCTAGATGTACTCCTACTTTATCAATATGAAAAGTCTTGTTGGAGCTGCAAGCTTCACTACCATGAACATGCTCAATTGGAGATCTCAATTCAACATCTTAATCATGCTTATGTGAGAAATTTAATGGGAGTTCATACATCACCACGTCGTTTGAAATGGTTTTAATAACTACCTACTCTTATCCACTCCTAATGTTAATAGTAGAAAATTCCTTTGAGCATGTATTATCTAGATTGGTATCATCTATAACTAGCTTCAATGATCTACTTTTGAGAGATGTCTAAACCTGTCAACAAAAGTCACAGATTATGACAATTTGAAGTAATATCTTGCTGAGGATAAATTATTTATTTCAATAATTATTGGTGTCTCAAAACTAACAAAAGACACCCTTTGAAAATGCATCTTGCATTTTCCTAAATCCATAAGTGACCTTATATGAGGGAGAAATTATACTAGAATGTACAAGGCCTCTATATACACAATATTCTTGAACTAGGTCATCAAGCATTCACATGTTCAGCTTCATTCGACTAAGTTCATTCTATGAGTAGAAATACACATAAGAAAATAAATTCATTCAAAAAACCTGTGACAACTTATCATGACAGACAAAATGGAGATGATACCTTCTATTTGGAAAATAAGTAAATATCTCCAAGGAAATACCAAATTCGAACTTATGCTCAGGTTGCATGTGTTAACATTCCCCATCGACCTTAGTCACAAGGCTAACTAACTTATCAAGAGTGTGTATCCCACAAATGAAATTGGTATAAATGTTACAACCACCAAATTTGGAGGGCATGGAAATTCAGTCATCACTATCCTATGTAGTACACTTAATTTCATATGTTGGAATCATTTTGTGACTTGTACACATGATAGTCCAATAGGTTTTAATGTCATCTTCATCACAATTTTTCTATGATAGTCTAATAGTTGCAAGTGGCATCTTCATTACAATTTTTTCATGATAGTTTTGTTGGTCTAAATTTTTGCATAATCGAATTCCTTTGTCCAAGGTATAGAAGAATTTAGATTGGGATCCACCTATGGTGAATAGTGTTTCTAGCCAAGTCATATTTTGTAGGTCTTTGAAGAAAAATTTTGTTGAAACCCTAGGTCTTGTTTTCTTTTAAATTTTTAAGGCGTGAAACTAAAAATATGCGAAGATTCCCATCCTTTTCAAATTTTTCGCGTCCTGAGTCACATATTTTCTTTTGTGTTTCTGACCACCCGATCCCTAAAAGATCTACAACAATCGCTATCTCGTTATGAAAAGATACAAGTATTTTACACTTAGCGACATAGTGACCACCGCTAAGTTGAAAAGCGGTACCGTCAAGTGGAAATATGATGACCGAAGATTGTATTGTTTCAGAGATAATTCATCACGTTTATAACAGACATGTCAAAACCTAAAAAGGAATTACAACATTGAGGTACAAAAGGCATCAACAGAAATCTTAGCTTTTTCGATTAGTTGCTTTGTTGCTATCGGAGAAATTGGGCACTTCACCATTAGCGACATGATGCCTTTACCAAAAATAATGGCCGGCAGTCACTTTTAAATTTTTCGATGATCATAAGTTTTTTTAGGCTATGTGGTGCATGTGCTATTTTATTATGTGTCAGATGCATTAACGAGGGTAGTTATGACTTCACTCACTTTTATCTTTTCGACCCTGAATTTTGATGAGTCACCAAAAATCGCTATGTCACTATCAGAGAATTGGTGTCTCTCACCATTAGCGACATAGCGCCCAGACGGAAAGTAGTACTGTGGCAACTTTTTAGAGTAAGTGTGTCCCAAAAAGTACTCCATCAAATATCAATTATAAAGATTTGGAACATGCTGGAATCTAATGGGCTACACGTATATGCTGAGAAAAGAAAAGGCACCAAGATTCTCTATGTCGCTATCGGGAACTTGTTCTTCTCGCCATTAGTGACATAGTGACCGACCAAGAAATAAACAAATATGAGCCCCAAGCAACATGGTAATATAGCCAGGTCTTCAAAAATTTGAATCCAAATGCTAGCGGGGTAGGATTTCATCACGTCATCAATGATTTGACCCATGCCCTATTCACAAAATATATGAAAGACTCTGATCATCAGATCTATTTCAAATCCATGATCATCACTACCTCGCTATGGCAAGTTGCACAAAGGTTATGAATAGTGACATGGCGACAAGGGGCCCACCATATTTCTTTTGAGCAATGCATTGAATGTCATCTACATGATCAAATCAGGATCAATGACGGGCGCTATCTCGCTATGGCAAGGTGCTCACTCTTTATGTATAGGGAGATAGCGCCTAAGTGACATTTGTCCTCAGAGTTTTGTGGGTCTAGTTTAGAGGCACCAATAATGAAGGAAAGGTACACATGTCACATTTTCATTGGGTTGACTACCAGCTTGTCAAGAGGAACATGAGTCATCTTTGCTTGCATCCCTGGATCGTAGGATTTTTTCGTAAATCCATGGTGTAAATTTGAATATAGAAGGTGATGCCACCCTATGCATTTATGAGAGATGAAAGCTTTGCGTGTGAAGAAAAATATAGTATAACAAAGAAGATTTTCTTAATTCTACCATACTCGAACAAAGATTCAGAGCATTTCTAAGTAAAAATAGTTGTTGAGAAGACTGTGCTAGATTCGATAAGATTATGAAGTAGTTTGTTCGCAGAAAGATTGCAGTAACACTAAGAAGAACTAGAGCGAAATTCAAAGTAAGTACTTGCATTATAATCCTTGCGCTATTTCAATTCCTTCGAGAGTTAATTAAAATGGCTCCAAAATAGAAAGCATTTTCTGGTCAAGAGAACTATTTGGATAGGAATGTCAACGATGATTTTCTTGAATTGCTCCCTTCTTCCACTGTTGAAAATATAGAAGTTAAGAGGCTAACTTCATTAAACCCTAGGCTGAAAATAGTAGATGGGCTACTTCATAGACTGGTCTTGTTTTATTCAAAAAATGGTTTTCAGAGAGGAACCTTTTTGCACCACATGCCAACATCTGGAATTTTGGTCTAGCGAAATTGGTGGTTCCCAGTGTTTTCATGGATTATGATCTTTTGGAAGATTCTGTAGCTAAGAATTACAACCAAGCCCTTAGGGTAGTGAGGACAACTGATGGTGAAATCTTGATTACAATCAGCACAGAGGAGATTAGGGAAGTTTTCAGTTTAGGTTATGTCACTAATTATCATGTGCCCATTGATTTGAAAGGGTTAGAAAATGAGTATATGTCTAAGAGAGATGCAGTTACGCAAGGAGTGTTGAGTGCACACATAGGTAGAATTGGAACACTGCCAGCAATAACAACATCCTCCAAGGAGCCTTTCAAAAGGGCATACTTCAATTCTAGGGCTATAGAAATATATAGGTCCTTGTGTAAAGTTTTTGGGAGAGATGAAGAAGAGTTCATGCCTGTGGATTTTATGTATATGATTACTCAGATTTCCTCTTTTGGTGTGGATATAATTTTTGATTTTGCTTCTTACTTAGCTGAGGAGATTCACATTGGACTGATTGGAATTGCTAAGAGTAAGGTGGAACAAACTTTTTGCCATTATTCTCTGTTAATGCACATATTCTTATTCAAGGGAGTAACATATTTTAGTAAAGAAATGGAATTAGACAGAGAAGAGAGTGGGGAAGCATTACCAATTCAATTGTGGACTACAGATATGACTTGGGATGCAGAGAATGCCAGTTTTGTCAGGTTTGATAGGTATTTCGCTTCAAAGTTGAGATGCCTCCTATTAAGGGACAATCCTAGAATCCCCAAAGCATTAATGAATCTCATTAGGCCTATGGACAACCCAAGTGGTTTGAAAGTTTTACATAATTGGGGAGATGTCATTCCATATTATGTTTCTATTATATTTAGAATATATGGTTTTAAAGGAAGCCCTCGTGTACTACCCTACCAAGTGCCTTTGAAGGTAGGAGTTGCTGAGATATTGTAGCAACTCTGAGGAGTGGATGAAACCCTTCTATTGAAAAGACAAAAGGGATCAATTTTCCTACTTGCACAATGGCTCATCATTTTGTAATCACAAAAGGAGGTTGGCTTTCTCTGCACAAGATTTTGAATCCTTATAAGATGGCCAGTTCCCATCCTCATTTTTGTGATTCTAAAAGATTTTATCATTTGGCTTTGAGGCACAAAATTAAGCTTTGGTAAAATTGAGCATGAATTTTATTTTCCTAAAGACTTAATAAGGAATGAGTACTCCTTGCAGGAGCAAGAGACTAGGAAAGAAAAGTGGAAAGTCTTTTCTAAAATTTTGGATTTCATTCATTGTTTTGATCCAGATTATAGTCCTTTGGACGATGTAGTTACAAATGTAGATAAGATGAGAAAAATTATGAATACTTTTCCTGAAATAATAGAGGCAATGAATGAAAAGAAGCAATTCTTTATTAGGTTCTACCCAGATAAGGCCAGGGAAGTAATGGGAAGATTGGGTTTTACTCCCAATATAAGGGCAGTTCAATTAACTGTCCAAAAAAGGCCAGGATATACTATTGTTCAAAATAAAAAGAATACAGTGGACAAAGGAAAACAAATAATTGAGTCCACTAGTAGGGTTTTGGAAGAGAGGCCTACTGAGCCGTCCCCTAAGAGGAGGAAAATAATAAGAGAGGAGGATTCTCATGTTGAGGAGTATTCACCTTCATAGACCCCTTTGAGAACCGAGGAGGAGCAGCTCACTATTGAGCAAATTGAACAAATTGGATCACAAGGGGGAGTTTTTGTCACTCAACCAGAGATCGATGAAGGGAACCCCCAGGAACCTCCTGTGCTAAGCCTCGAGATGACTGTAGCTAATTTTAAGGGAAGGGAATTGGACCCTATTTTGGAACAAGCCAGCTAGCAATTTTTGTCAGATGACAGTTTTGTAAGGTCTAGGGCTTTCCATCAATTTTCTTGGAGGGCAAACATCCACAATTTTGAGGAAATATGTAAGAACATGAAAACAGAGCATCCAAAAATGGATGAAGCCTCCATCCAAAACCAAATAAAGGAGAAAATGATGTAAGAATTCTAGAACATTACCCCTGAGGAGGGAAGGCAAATGGTAAAAACTTCTAACATACTATTGTTGCCTAATTGGGATATTGCAGATGCATTGATTTTCAACTTTGTTTCTAATAGAGTGGAGTTACAAGACCCAAATAAAAAGGAATTTGCAGGGACTGCTTTTAGTGAAGATCAAGTTGCTCTTGTTATGTGGTCATTAAGAAGAGGATCCAGGATTGTATTAGCACAGCCTGATGGTTCAAGATTGATAGGGAAGATTATTGTGAGGAGAGTTGTTGATACCTCACACATACAGGCAGCCCACATGAATGTGGATTATTCTCAGTTTGCCTTGGCTACTACTAAAAGGGAGGAAAAGGAAATGTTTGAATTACAAAGTAAATATGAGGCAGTTGTGGATGCCTACAATAAAGAGGTAAAAAGGAGAGTTGAGCTTGAAAACAAGCTACTGGGAAAATCCACCAGGCCTAAAATAACATACTCTCACCCCCTGTTGAACTTTTCAAATCTACCCCCCTCATTGAAATACCAGACACACCCCAAGGGCCACATTATTACACTGCTGAGGATTTTGAAGAAGAAAAGAGTAAACTGTGGGCCTTACATGTAGAGCTGGAATCTAAATATGAAGATAAACTAAGAACAACTCTTACATATCTAGGAGACAAGGTTGAATGGCCACTAATCCATATCAATTGGTCAGGGTAATTAAAATCTGGGAGGAGTTAAAAGTAGATGATGAGGCTCTAAAGTCTATTGTGAACAAATGGGTGACAAGGGAGAAAGCAATAACCTTCTTGTGTCTATTTGTTATAAATAATTCTCATGATCAGATTGAAAAAACCTTTGACATTGTTTCTGATCTTGCTGATTTTGATAGCAAAAGGATACATTTATAGAAGATAATAATAGGCTACTTAGACAAATATAAGAGCCAAAAATTCAATTTATTTCCTCATGCCCTAGATAAGAAAAATAGTTTGAAAAGCAAAGAGGAATGGGCGAAGGAACTTGATGATTTATTCTATTTAAGAATGAATCAAGTCATAAATGAAACAGGGCATGCACGGTGGGCCACCACAACAGAAGAAATGGTGAAAATCGACATATTCTTTGATTCTTTAAAACATGAATTTGTTGATATTGATAATGAGGCTGATTATATAATAAAGAAACAAAAGGATATTTTGCAATTCAATTGGCCAGATGACACATTATTTGATAGGTGGATGGAAGAAATGGCTTCTAGTGAACAGTTTGATGTAGATGAAATTGACAGTGATGAGGTGCAGGGTGAGGAAGTCCAAATCATTGATGTCATCACTACTCAAACCCAATCAGAAGAAGAGGACAAGAAAAACCTATCACTTTCAGTTGCAGAACTGGGACCACAAGATGCCAATACAATTAAAGAAAAAGAAAAGGTAGAAGTTGTCCTTACCATGCAGAGTGAAGGTGGTGGAAGCCTATAGGTGGAGGTTAATGTGCTCTCGTCAGAACAAGCTTCATCGTTGGCTAATTTAGCAATTACATATGAAGATAAATCAGATCAATAGCCAACTCAGCAACATCAGAACATGTAACAGAAGCTGACCCACTGAAAGGAATGATTTGATTTTGATATCTTCTGTTACCCATAGTTTTGTCATTTTTTGATAGGTGTATGTAGATATTCCTTGTAAAAGACACCTGTCAGTTTCTCTTAGCCTGAAGCTTGTTGCATTTCACACTATATAAGTGAAATTCCAGGGCAAGAGAAAAGGTCCGAATTCTATTTGCTAAGTGATACACTTAGTCTGTTTTTGGTCCATCATTTTTTAGCAAAAATTCGTGATGTATTTTCTCTATCAGATATTGAGAATACATGAATATAGAATGATCTGTGTTTCTTTCTGAAGGTCATTCTGAGTCTATTGTAAATTGTATACAATTTTCAAGGAAAATGAATACAAATTATGAATTGTCCCCATATCAATTCTTTCTGAACTTTGTCTCCTTTTGATTACTTGGTTATCTTGATGTTGTATAAGTAAAGGCTTGTGCAATTGAATGCAGTTCAATTAGGTTGTATATCTGTTTATCATGGCTGTTAATTCAATGGATTAAGTAAAAGCTTTGATGAATTTGATAAGGTTGTTGTAGTAGTAGACAGGATTTTGAATGATGATTTCTGATAAGAATTGTTGATAAAAAATTTTGTAAGGCAACAAATTAGATCTAGAGATTTGTAGTAGACTTTGAACCCCAATGGATTAGGCATTGATCAAATTTAATCCAGCTGAAAGAGAAATGTGTCACACATGATTGTCAAAATGCAGAATTATAATCAACTTTACTTTTATTTCCTGTAGATCTTCAAAGTTGGCCTCTACTTGTTTGCATGGAATGTTTTAGCTTTAGTTAGCCATTATTGCTAAGAACATCTGCAGACCTATAGAAGATTTTTGGCCATATCTATTATATGGGATGTGTTTATTAAAGTATCAAGAATTGTACATGTATTGGAGAATTTGAGATGAGATTCAGAATGAAACTAAGATAATTCTCATATAGTTTTCCCAATCTTGTATCATTCTTGGGTATATCCACCCTGGTTTTGCAAAGCCAAAAGAGTAGAAAACCACCATTGCTTTTGTAGAAGTTGGGCCCAAATGGTGTGCACATACAATTGGTAATAAGAATTGGCTAGTCTTTAGACTGTGTGAGTATTGTCATCTTGGTATTAAGCATTTTGTTGCTTAGTAGTTTTAAAACACCAACAAGTTTGTTATTCATCCAAATGGAAACCCTTGTAGGGAAGACCTAATTGCAATGCAACAATTAAATGTAATGTTGAAATATAGGAGAGAGATTCTTTTGGTTGAACTAGAAGATAAATCATCTTCTAACAAAATGACAGAGACTTTCAGTGAAGAATCCAAAGTACATCAATTCAATTATAGTCTAGTAAATTTAGGTGCCATCTTCATCATAAGTTTTTGAAGATAGTCAAGTATTTGTAGGTGTCATCTTCATCAAAAAGTTTCCATGATAGTCTATTAGTTTGAGGAGTCATCTCCATCACAAGTTTTACATGGCATACTTGTAGTTAGAGGTGCATTGAAGACCTTTTATCACTACATGAGCTAGTAGTAGATGGTGATTATTCATTATCATCATCATCATCTAACATAGAATCACATGAATATCATGTTTTATAGCCCACATGGCCTAGGTATTGAGGGTACAACTCCAAGCACTAAACACACCAGATTTCATATTATTATTTGTATGTGTTGATGTTTAAGTTGAATGTTCTAGAGTTGAAGAGAGAAACACACTCAATTTTTTTTCTTTTTGTTCTTTTTTTTAATATGAAACTATTGTCTAAATTATACAATATAATTATGTATTATCAAAAAAAAAATACAAGAAAAATATGATACCAACACAACTATATTTATAAAACAAAAAATTTGTCATTATTATTTCTTCTAAGCTTTTACAACTACAGCTTTTGCATATACATTTCCTTTCTTTTCTTTCATTACTATAACAAAAAGTATAATAGTTGTTACAATAGACCAACATTCCAAATGATAAATCTGCATCTACACACTTTCAATAAAATGAAACAACAATTACATTACATTCTTTTTGCAACTAGACTCTTTTTAACACTTATCATCAAAACATCACAGAGAAAAAACACTTGAGCGGAGACTCTCACATTTATATTACACAACAATGGCTGAACTTTGGCATAAAAAATAATAATGATAGTAATAGTATTCACTTCCATCTTCAATATTATCATAAAAACCTACAACAAAAATACATATGTACCTGTGGAAATATGCTCGAAGAGAAATCCCTCTCCTCGACCACCAAAGATACAAGTGTGATTGGAGTTTGTGAATGGAAGAGCTTTTGAAGTCTAGCACATCAGGAAGAATGAAAGAAAGACAATATTGAGAGTTTCAAACTACTATTCCGCCCCCCCTATATTGATGCAAATGCAGGGCCCCCTTTCATATTATTCCTAGGGCTAGCAGGCGTCATTAATCAAGTGGGTGGAGAAAACCTGAAACAAAACTGGGCTCAGAGAAAACCATGTGAAAATGTAGAGCTAACCATGCGAAAATGCTCCAAAAATGTCAAATGATATTGGGTGCGAGAGACGTAATAGAGCAAATTTTTTTTAACTTTGCGGATGTATAAGCCTTGTGTTGGTCAAAATTTTGACCAACACGGGTCTTATATGTAAAAAAATAAAATTTTTGCCTTTACATTTCAACCACCCTAAATTTATTTAGTTGATGGTCAAAATTTTTGGTCAAAAAATGATGTTAAATGTAGTAGTGAGGGGGGCAGAGTCCAAAGAGGCTGCCAGGGTAACCTTAAAGTTGGCTTATGCAATGACACTTGCCCACTTACAAAGTAGATTTCCTACGCGTTTATATTGCCTCTAGGATTAGTTGATACTTGTGTCTTGGTACCCTTTAAGATAGTGTATTTTCACGTGTTTCCTCAACCTATATGCTAGTTTTGACTTGTGAGTTTGTTATCCTGTTTGGGACTTGAGACTATCTCCTCAGTGCGGTGGGAGTAGACCTTTTTGGGTTCCACGAGATTGGGTGGTAGTGCTTTTTCTTATACCATTGAGATCCAACTGTCAGATGCCATTGTTGGATGTGTTTGTACAGATGTTCCTTTCTATCCATTCCTATATTTCTATGATGGATGGTTATACTTAATGTATTGTATATGATTTCATAGATTTTACAAAATGATGTAATTTATTTCATGATGTATATTAGTTCAACCCTTCATACCCTATGACTTGTATAGTAGATGAAGGTGCATTATGATTATTGCCAAGTGGTATTCGAGATGACTGTATATTATTTAAATAGATTCATACTTGTATATTATTATTTGATGTGAATTTATTATATATTGGATTTAGTGTTAATTAAAATCAAATGTGATTCATTGTCATGGGACCCTTAAGAGTTGTAACCTATTTATGTGTTGTTGATGTGTGAGTGTATGCTATTTACTTCCACTATTTTATCTCTATTGTTGTATCTTTAACTTAAAAAATATATATTTGGCAAACTTAGTGAAACTTTAGGTTAACTTCTTTTGGGTCACATGGTGGGGTGTTATAGAGATTATGAGAGATAAAGAGACGTAAGAGGGAGAGAGACATGAGGTATGTGTGTGTGTGTGTGTGTGTGTAGAGAGAGAGAGAGAGGGGGGGGGGGGGGGGGGGGGATTGGGGAGGGAGATGGTGTGAGGGGGTCAAAGATAGGAGAAATGGAGAAGAGGGAGAAGATATGAGGTGGAAAGAGACAAGGGGGAGGGGGAGTGAAAGAGAATAATTAGGGAATCATATGGACGAAGTTGTTGATGTGTGTGTGTGTGTGTGTGTGTGTGTGTGTGTGTGTGTGTGTGTGTGTGTGTGTGTGAGAGAGAGAGAGAGAGAGAGAGTGATTAGGTGGAGGAGATAGTGTAAGGGGCTAGAGATAGGAGAAAGGGAATAGAGGGGGAAGAGATGAGGTGGAAAGAGACAATTGGTAGGGGGAGAAAAATGACACAGAGAGAAACAAAATAATTAGCGCATTAAATAGATACAGTTGTTGATGGGGTGGTGGAAGAGAGAGATCGATGTACATGTGTCAGGGGGGGAGAGAAGGGAGCGAGGATAAGAGACATGAGTTGGAAATAGAGGGTGAATAGTGGGTGAGAAATGGTGATAGGAGAAAGGGGAGATAGTATGAGAGAGAGAGAGAGAGAGAGAGAGAGAGAGAGAGAGAGAGAGAGAGAAATTAGGGAGGATATGAGAGATATCAGGGAGATGGTGAGATACATGAGGTAGAGAAAGAGGAAAAATAGAGGGAATATATATATATATATATATATATATATATATATATATATATATATATATATATATATATATATATAGAGAGAGAGAGAGAGAGAGAGAGAGAGAGAGAGAGAGAGAGATGGGGGAAGGAAGATGGTATAAAGAGAGGTATTCATCGAGGGTAAATAGGGGGAAGAGATGGTGAGAAGAGAGAAGGGAGAGGGAAAGGGAGTAATTATGGGGTGAGAGATGTGAGAGAGTGAATGCCATGAGGTAAATATATATATGGTAATTAGGGGGAAGTGGTGATTAGAGGAGGATCGAGATGGAGGAAAGATAGATCGGGGAGTAGGGAAAGATGATGATTAGGACCTAAAATATATAAATATATATATATATATATATATATATATATATATATATATATATATATATATAGAGAGAGAGAGAGAGAGAGAGAGAGAGAGAGAGAGAGAGAGAGAGAGAGAGAGCTTGGGGGTTTAAATATGCAGTGACACAATTTGTTTTATTTTTAAAGGAAATTTGTTGCATTAAACATATTTTTGAACTATGAAAGCTATAAAAAATATCTTAAAACATTATATATTTAATAGGTATATTTTATTATTGTAGATTAACTATACTAAACTCTACTAAAATAATAATAATATCTTTCATTTTGTGCTGTGAGTGCTACTAGCTTTATAGAGAGAGAGAGAGATGCGCCTATTTTCATTAATTTTCTGATAGGCATCTCAAAAAGGATATCTCTCAACTTATTTTAGATATATCAAATATATAAGCTTATTTGATAAAAAACAATGTTATTTTCAAACCAGGGACATATAATAATATGACCTTAGCACTTAACTTTAATTTTACTCATTTTAATCTTCAAAATAATTTTGAGGCCTGAAAATTGCACACCGACTGAATTTTCTCCATGCACAATTTCAATCCGCGTACCATCGCCGGGTTGAGTATTTTTCGTTCCATTGAATCATCACGAGGTTAAAAAGAAATAAATGTACCAGGAAATTGAGAGAAGTGATCAGCCCCGGCGCCAAACTCATCACTATTATTAGCAAAAGCTAACAGCCAAACCGGTGAAAGGAAGCCTGGGTTAATAGATGCTACTGGCAAGTAGATATATGAAAATCATGCCGATTCTGTCGCCACCAAAATATTCAGAAACCATGCCAAGTTTAGCATGAATGATTAATGTGTAGAGATTGGTTCAGGTTTTAACGCGACGTTCAATCTTTTTAAGGTAAGTAATCTGAATACTTATTGTTTTACTTTCAAACTTTGGTTCAATCAATGAAAATCTTAACTTCCGCCAGAAAAAAATGAATTAAAAGTCTTAAAATGTAAATCCTACTTTTTCGCCTACATCACATCCAGAAGCTTTTGAAGAATTGTGGTCTACTGTTCTGGAACATTCATATGTCGAGGATAATTTTTTTGATAATTTCTGGCGGAGGACTTATGGATTTGATGTTTCTTACTGTAAGTTGTTTCATCAACCCATTATTTGCATTTTGATGATTCAAACTTCGTTCAATCAGTAAAAATTTCAACTTCCAGCTGGGAAAAATGTGAGTCTTAACAAGTAAAGCCCATTTTCCCGCCTATATGATATCCACAAGCTTTTGAAGCATTGTGATCCTCTATTCTGGACCATTCATATGTCAAGAATAAATTTATTTCTGTCAGAGGGCTTATATATTTTTACATCTCCTTACCACTCTCTTGCTCTGATGATGGTTCACATAGTGTGATCCAAAACGTTAGCTCAAAAGAATATAGACAATCTGAACCCAGAAGCAAAAAATTGATACGATGGATTCTGGAAACACATTTACAGTTACTGTAACTTGTTAGAACAACCCATTAATTGCGTGAGATGGTGTCTCAGTTTCAAACCCTAACCAGCTCAAAAACAAAATTGAATCTCTGCTATGCATTTGGGATAGAAAAACATGAGGTGCTATTCAATTATCTCAGTTTCGATTTTCTATATTACCATTCTTTACCCGGTTGTTTGTTTGGATCCTCAAGAATTGAAAGCCCTAAAATCCATAGGGTATCAATTGAGTTTAGATGATCAAGATCTTAATGCATGTGCCTGGGAAGGTATAACTTGCATTGATGCCCATGTCACTCAAATTTCACTACCAGGCCAGTACTTGAAAGGAAAGAGATTTGCCAGCTCCCATAACTTGAACGGCTGAACCTTGCCAGCAACCTTTTTGAAGGCATTCTTGATATGACTGGTTGCATTAACTTGACTCACCTGGACCTCTCTTCCAATTTGTTGTTGGGCAATCTCTCTTCTCTTGCCCGCTTCCGGAAATTGTGTGTCCTTGATTTATCCAGAAACAGACTTGGGGGAGACCTTTTTGAACAGATTTTCAAGTTCACCAATCTTCGATCTCTTAATTTGTCTTACAACCTTTTCAGAGCTTTAAATATTCAATCTATCAGACATCTCACTGAATTGGAGGAGATTAATTTGTCACATAACCTTCTGTCTGGTAAACTCCCTGGATGGATATTTAATGGTCTCACGAGTCTGAGATATCTTGACCTGAGCCAAAACAATCTGAGTGGACCAATTCCTGAGATTTTTCTCCCCAATCTCACTGATCTGCTGATTTCTGACAACAGGTTCTCTGGTCCAATGCCTTCAGGAATATTCACCAGACTAAAGAACTTGGTAGCTTTGATAGCTAATAATAATGAACTCAGTGGAACAATACCAGAGGACTTGGGTTCTATTGCTACTCTTAGGTGTCTGCACCTCGGCAATAATAATCTGGTTAGCAAGATCCCTCAACAACTTTTTGTTAATGCCCAATTGCATAGTATAGACTTTTCATATAATTATTTGGAGGGAACAATTCCAGAAAGCATTTATAAATGCAAGCATGGCAGGGAAATTATTTTATCAAATAACAAACTCGCTGGAATCATCAGTTCGAAAGACGGGGACTTGTCTGAGTTGAAATATTTTGAAGTAGATGACAATTTTATTCACGGTGACATTCCACAAGAGCTGAGTAGGTGCAGAAATCTTACTTCGCTGAATCTTGCAAGAAATAGAATAAGTGGACAGATACCTATTGAACTTGGATCTCTTGGAGCATTGCAGAGACTATATCTACAACAGAATCGCTAAAATGGGAAAATTCCAAGTACATTATTAAACTGCTAACAATTGGCTTCTCTAGATCTGAGTTCAAATCACCTCTCAGGCACCATTCCTTACATATTATTTCTAAAGATGAAAAATTTGCAATCCCTGCGTCTCCACAACAATGGCATTTCGGGATCTATTCCCAGTAGCATTGGGAATTTAATGTTCTTGAGAGATGTGAATTTGGCTTACAACAATCTTAGTGGAGAAATACCCAAAGAAATTGGCTTGTGTGCCAACCTCCAAATTGCCTTGAATCTCAGTCATAATTCTCTAGAAGGGAATATTCCTGTAAGAGTTTCTAGTTTGACCAGATTAGTGTCTTTTGATCTTTCACATAACAGCTTCTCTGGAGAAATTCCCGAGTCATTAGAACAGATGCAGAGTCTGATAGAGTTTGATGTCTCATACAATCAGCAGCTGACAGGCACCTTACCACATTTCTGCAAGGCCACTGTCATCAACATCAACAAGACTTTTGTCTCTGTACCTTTGGAGAGAGTAACATTTTCTGCTAGGGAACATATAAGTAAGCCTAACCTCATTGCAGTATTTGTAGGAGTGTTAACTATTGCAATTGGAATCACTTGGCTGACATACAAATACAAGTGCCCTAAATATCTGCATGAAACAGCAGAAAAACAAGAGTATTCAATATTACAGTGTCATATCAGGAACGGCTTAAACATCACACACTAAGGCTTGATTCCTAGTGCAAAAGTGTTAAATAGTCAAAGTTTGACTTACTTTTCCAGGCTTAATTTCTTCCTTAGTGTGTGATGTTTAAGGCTGGCCGTGATATCATGGATCCACAGACTATACACAGGGAAAACATTGATTTTGAAAAGGCCCTGAAAGCTACACTGGACGCTGCAAATGTTATCCTGACAACCAATTTGCATACATATTACAAGGTTGCGATGCCTTTGGAACTGCCTACACTATGAAGGAATTCAATTGGATGATGGGTGAAATTTTAGAGGAAGTGAGCTGCGACAAACTGGGTGCAGCGTTCCAGAAGCATGGCAAATTAAGCCACCCTAACATCATGATGCCATTGGCGTATGCTTTGAAGAACAACTTGGCTGTTCTTTTGTATGAAAGTGTTCACAAAGGTAGCCTTAGAGAGCTTCTTACTGAATCTTCCTTAGATTGGTCGTCTCGATACAAACTTGCGTTAGGTATTGCAAAAGGTTTGGCCTATCTGCATGAGTGTTGTCCACCCATCATACATCTTGATATCAACTCCAAAAATATTGTGGTCAAATCCCCAACCGAGCCACAAATAGCAGAGACCGACTTTTGCTTGATAATTAATCACTCTACCAGAAGTAATGAAGGGATTCTCTCTGCAATTATTGGCTCAATTGGCTACATCCCTCCGGAGTATGTCTACACAATGAAAGTAACTCTTGCAAGCAATGTTTACAGCTTCGGTGTTGTTTTGCTGGAATTGTTGACTGGTAGGCCTCCTATAAAAGATGGAATGGTACTGACACTGGGTGCAGGGGACTCCTTCAAGGAATGAGAATTGGGAGCAAATTCTTGATCCAAGGATCACTAGATCTTCCTTTCAAGAAAGGAATTGCGTGATTTATGTTCTTAGAATAGCTCTGGCCTGCACCGATTCTTCTCCAGCTGCAAGGCCTAAAATGAACGCTCTAGTGGGAACGCTTCAAAGTTCAGCACACACTTAATTAGTTGCTCAAAACAATACTCTCTTCCTTACGTGCAATATTGGCATATGCACACACTATAAAACTCAAATAGATAAAGGGCTTATGAGGAATCTGGTTGTGATCTAACTGTGGGAATTGGTGGTTTGTTAGGTAGGCCATGGTAACAAATTTTTCTGTCCACCAATATTAGCATAAATGAAGGCAGGTGCAGAGCTTTATTGTAAGTTAGTATATTATGGACGAGTCTAAGCTTAAATTATGGATTTGGTCTTATTTCCTCCATTCTTTCTATGGAAGCCAATAAATATTAATGAAAATTGCAAACTTAGTTAGCAAGTTGTTCAATTTTGCCCGTTTATGTAACTAAAATGCATGAATTACATGGCTCAAGCTATCAATTGCGGTGACTGAAAACTATGCGAAATTTTCTAGTTAGTGGAGAAGATATTCAACTAATGGTTTGCTGAGAAAAAGGGGTCACATTCGTAATCTGCATTGCTTTTTTTACATGGCTTTAATTCTCTTTCTGATAGCGCACATTTGAATTTTGCAATCTGTCTAGATGGTTCAAAAATGCAATCAAATCTAGAGATTTACAAACGTAATCATACTATTTTTTTCCTTTTATGAGGAGATGATTTAGTAATCATCCATTCTAATTTTGCATCTTTTAAATTCTTAACTAGTAAGACAAGTTTTGGTAAATCTTTCAGCACAACAATATAGCTACATTAATGATCACCGAGTCGTCTAAAAACACCCATTCAAAGGTAAACTGAAATATGTTCATCAAAATATATATTATTGTTCCTCTTTGTGTCATTATATAATTGATTGTTTCTTTAGTGTAATTTGTGACAAATGGTATTCTTTCAGTTTTAAGTAGACATGTAAAAATTAGTAATGCATAACTTAATAAATTGAAAAATTAAAGAGACCGTGATTGCCCTTTACAGTCATAATAATTATTAGAATGTATGCTCATCTGTTTTTTCTTTCTTCTCATGGAGAGGATTTTGTAGTTTTACATTCTAAGTGGACATCTTTTATGTTATGAAATGGTGAGTGAGTTTTTTAAAATATTAGCATATCTTTGTAGGGGAAGATATCCAGTAGTGAATTGGGGTCTAATGGTGGTTCACTCAGTTTTAATTATTGAATTTATCAGTAGCGGATCATTTATATACCAATTGTTGGTCATTTTTTGACTTTTTTTGTCTTTTTGGATCTATGATTGGCTCATTTGTTGATTTATGAAGGACTATTGGAGATTTGTGAACCACTAGTAGAGAATTGTGAAGTACTACTGAACATTTTGTGAACCGTTATTGGTGATTAATTGAATAATTATTGGTGCAATGGGGTCAAATATTGGTGAACACTTTTTTTGGACCACTTTTGAGCCTTCCATGCATAATGTCTTTTGTAGAGTGCATTGTTATTGGTGAGAAGCTAAAACCTTAGCTTTAAGCAGTTAAATCACAGCTGAGAACAACAAAACTTTTTTGGGAAATTTCAACATCATTTGGTACCTCAATTGAGCATGCAAAGTTAGTATAGCCACTATTAGGTATCTTCCCTTAGGTAAGTTAAAAAGTTTAATATTATTGTTTGGGATCCTAGGCACCAATATCACAGCTACATTAACGATCACTAAATTGAAAAATGTTCATCAAAATACATAGGGAAAAAACCCAAATACCAACAGGGGGTCCAATAACCAGTATGGTTTTTGTCATAGATATCCCTTAGTTACAACTTTTAAGAGAGCCCAAAAAATAAAAAACATGTGTACTAATAGTCGATCACTCTTTAGCTTTTTTGGTTGGTGTTTGGCCCATTTGTGCACCACTCTAGGACATTTCATAAAGACTACTTGGACATTTAGCCACAAGTACTGACATTTTTTAGTGGACTATCGGTGCATGAACATAGCAGGTATCAGGTAAATATTTTGAAATGACACTTTTGGACCAATTTGCACTTCACAATCCCTACATAAAGATTTCTAAATACTCAAAAGTCCAAACCAGAACTTTGAGAACTTCACTCACCTACAGAAGTACACCAGAAAATTAGCAAGATCCGTCTTACAAGTTAGGAGTCCTAGATGTACAAAGTTACCCTAAACTACTCTTGGATGTACACCTACTGACTCCTACTGGATGTTTCTTTGACGTAACTTGTAAAACATGATATTCTTTTATTTTTAAGTGTACGTATAAAGACTGCTAAATCATAACTCTGAGAATAGAATAAAAGATGCATATTTTATTTTTTTCAAAAAAAAAATTCTGTCATTTTATGGCTGCTCAAGTCACACATTAAATAAAGTTACTAAATAGAATCTGACGATGGCAGAATGAAAAATAGCCATTTCCTTGGAAGAATCACGACCACACTTTTCACAACTCTTTCATACTTCCTATTTACTTTTGGGGCAGCCTTACTTGTACTCGTTTATCAATTCGTCTGAACTCCATATTAAAAGAGGATGTCTTATCATATCGAGGCATTTCACATGGAGGGGCCTATTTATAATTTTCATGAGCTCTTACAAAGAATAAATAATTTGATTACACGACTAAAGGGGATTAAAAAGTCCTAATGGAAAAATATCCGATGTTTGATCTTCTTGCAAGTAATTTAATGCTCTTTTTATCAAAGAAGAGAAGGGGAATCAACTTTATTTACTTTATTAAAAGCTATTGCAATCTGATTACCAGGCCCACTTTTATTCCATCCCAAAGGAATGCAAATCTCATTATTATAACTCTGCATTTTACCAGCAGTTAAATAACACACACATGAAGACATAAAGCAGCCAAACATATTGAAAGCTATGAGAATGGCAGGCATGCAATGTACTCAAATCAGATATATGTGTATTACTGCAATTATTGTGGTTGTTGCTTTGGTGACATGTGAATGTATAACAAATGCAACAGCAAAGGGAATATGCAGTAAGCCCAATAATGTCACAGTTGTTTCTTCTGCTGGAAGTAGTTATAAACTCACTTCTCCAAGCAGAGGAGGGGGGAAAAAGAAGGCACCACCACCACCACCTCCTTCAGATGACAACAGTCTAGGTAATGGCTCATCTGTGCAGAGGACAGCTCTTAACAAGTTCTTAAAGTTTCTTATAACTTTTCTTCACTTCCTTGTTTAGTTCTATCTAGATTTTACAGTTGTCAGTGGGCTATCCACCAGTTTAGATCTTTATACACACAGTTTGGCTGATTTGTTTCAGAAGGATTTTAATGTGTGATTTGATCAGCTATGTTGAGATTTAGGGTCTATATTTCTGGACTGTCACTAGGTAAATTTAAAATCATGGTTTTGATTTAGTGGTGAAATCCACAGCAATATGGGTTCATTTTCATTTTTATGTTCTTGTTTTTTCTTTGGGCTTATTTTGGTTCTACATATTTCTATGATTGAACTAGGGTTTCTTTGGGCTTGTTTTAGTTCTACATATTTCTATGATTGAACTAGGGTTTCTATGGGCTCATTTTGGTTCTACATATTTCTATGATTGAACTCTGGGTTTGGTTACTTTTATAATGTCTATCACTTTATCATGACATGTGATTTGATTAGTATTAATAGAACATATATCCTTATGAGGGAGTATCATTTTCTGTTAGAAAATGTGCAAATAATGTCTCTAGTAGGGTTTCATAAGATTCTTATGAGAGATGAGTTATTGTGAACCTTTGCTCATGAAACACGGATAAATTTCTTTGGGCTCACTTTAGTTCTACATATTTCTATGATTGAACTAGGGTTTCTTTGGGCTCATTTTGGTTCTACATATTTCTATGATTGAACTTTGGGTTTGGTTACTTTTATAATGTCTATTAGTTTATCATGACATGCAATTTGATTAGTATTAATAGAACATATATCCTTATGAGGGAGTATCATTTGCTGTTAGAAAATGTGTAAATAATGTCTCTAGCAGGGTTTCATAAGATTCTTATGAGAGATGAGTTAATGTGAACCTTTGCTCATGAAACAAGGATCAATGAGTTTGACCAATATCAGAAGGGTCTATTATTTATTATTTAACTATTATTATTTGTCGAGATAAGTTATCATTATTTGTTGGGATTAAGTATTATTTTTTAAACTTGAGTAGACTCCAACTCAAGACCTACTAGATAAGATGCTCACAAATCTAGACTACTATCCGACCCATTACATGTATCTTATTGCATTCGTTCCACACAATTTCTACACATATTTCAAGACTACACATCTCATGTTGCATTGAGTTTTGAACTATTTAGAATATAACATTACTTTTGACTTGATCTAGTGTAAGGAACTCCACAGTCAATTAGGAAACTATTTAGAATATAACAGTACTTTTGACTTGATCTAGTATAAGGGACTCCGCAGTCAATAGGTAATTTGTCAGCTATAATTATGATATTTTTATATTTGTTTTGGAATATATTATGGTATTGAATTTGTCTTTTGTATTTCTGAGACTTGTCAAAGTTGTAGTTTTGTCAAATTATACAAGTTTTATAATTGGAAATGGTCTGATATTATGTATTTTTCTGATATATTTGTGTTAAAATGACCATTTTTTATAATTGTATTCTAATGACAATTTATTATTTTATTAGCTGTCTACAGACAACCTACCTTTAAGCCTAACTTAAATGTAATTTTATTTATGTACTCATTCAATTCAAAAAAAGACTTTTAGATATCATTCTTTTCTTATTATTAAATAGAGTGTTCATTATTAATCTTAGATTCCAATCTATGGTATATGCACTAAATAATACCTTTTTACTCTAATTGTCCACAACCTTATTGTGAACTTTTGAGTAGCAAAGAAATCCTTCACAATATTTGAAGTGTAGATATCAAATTTGGCATATTAGTCTGACAAATGGGAGGATTACTTGCCTGTGTTACCAATATTCCTGAACTCTGAAATGGGCTAAACTAAAACAAGACTGTTTGTAGTGCTCATCATGCTCTTATACAAATCTGTGCATTTTAACATAACCAAAATAAATATAAATAAGTGAATTGAATTATCGAGTTTATCTAAAAATTGGAGTTATGACTTGCATCTTTGGTTAGATTGTGAGCCACACTTTTAGTAGAACTGGTGCAAATGTTGCAGTTAAGACAAACTTGGAATGTATTCTTAAGACTTGTAAATCTGGTTGAATCCTACCATACCTTCTTTGGAATTTAATTATGAGCTCTTTAATTTTACTGTGAAAAAGATTTGAACTTGGGTTATGCCGCTATTAGCTTTCCCTATTTGATCAAGCTGCATTTCTTTGTAGGCAGCTCTTGCTATGGTTATAAAAGACATTAATATAATGATAAGAGCCGGCGTATAACTTTTTCAAAATTATTACAATTACATCAATCACTTGGTCACTTGATCTTTTTCTACAAGTAGAGTTTTCTTTTAAAACCCTCTGTATAAAAATATTAATCAGTTTGGAATCCATGTATTTGATAGGGCTTTAAAATGTACTGCATTGCCTTTTTGCCATGGTGGTTAGATTTGAAGTAGCTATGCATCCCTACCCAATATTGAATGTTGGTTTTAAGCTATCAATTTTAATTTCATCTCACATAGTTCTTTATCAGACTATTTGCATAGTAGGGTGCTTATTCTATGGAAATAGGCAAAGAAATGATGGATCAACTGTAGCATATTGAAACCAGTCCTGCATATGTCATCTGGCGATTTTATTTTTCAATTTACATCTAACCAGTTTGCACTTGAATCTTGAGAATGTTAATATGATTTTGTCTCCTGTTTAGCCAGAGATATTGATATTTTGTTTAAAAGCAATGGAGATCTACAAAGCCAGGGTGATCGAAAACAACAAAGATAATGAGTTGGTTGATTCTACCGTGATAGTGTGATTTGTGTTGAACTATAGTTGTTCGTTTTTTAAGCAGGTCTAGCAACGTCCAATAGTATTCATTTGATACTTTAACTTATGGATCAAGTCTTAATGCCTTATGTATAAGCAATTTTCACATAATACAACATATTTTGAATGAATTGTTTGGAACTTTATGGTTCATACATATTAGTAAGGATTTGTACATTATAGAATTTTTGAGTCTTATTTCGTTAAAAAGAGAAATGCACATAAAGAAAGCAACAGTGGAAGTGATCAAAGGTTCAATAAAGAACATCTAATTAAATATTTTCATTTTTTATAAAAAATTATTTTAATAAATAAGATAAATTTAATGGGAAGTTGTCCTTATCAACAATATTCTAATCCTACAAGTTTTCGAGTAAACTATTAAATATATAGAAAAAAAAATCGTATTTGAGAATTCACGGGCAACAATAAATGACTTATTTGTAATGAAACAACTATTTGAACTCAATATTTTTGAAATGTAATTATCAAGTAGAGCAATTTTGAAATGTAACTCAAGTGGAATAATTAAGAATATTCAAATTAAACATTGTGTTTACATAACTAAATGCAATCTTGTGAAGCTTTAGGATAATGAATTTAGATAGTGCTAATTAAGAATATATAGGAAAGGGGATCAAATTGATAAGTGTATTATTACCATGAGCTAATCATGTGAAGATTGTTTTGAGCACTAAGTATGAGTGGCATTAAGCCAAAAAATGATTATAAAATAGAAATACATATTAAAGATATTTGAGAGTAGTGATCACTATTGTTATGTTTCACATGAGATTTTTGTAGTATAGATATACTTTTTGTAGGATTTTGAGCTCAAAAACTTGTGAAAGAAGCTAACCTTTGAGATAATTATTGATAAGGATACAGGTTGTAAATTCTATAAGCTATCCAATATCTAAGACATGAATCCTTTGAAATTGTTTATTTATGTGTATCCTTAGGTACTTTAGCGAGCTATAACTTCCAAGCTTTGCAAAGTTTCCACTAGACAATTTTTTTTGTTCAAATAAAATCGAGTCAAATAATGCAATAATCTAAAGAGGCCAATGTGACCACATGAACTAATTTTGTGTGGCATATACCACAATGATATTGCTGCACTCATTCAACTCCCTCAATTATTATCAAAATGATCTATTCATATAGCTACACAATATTGGAGATAGGTGATAGTGTTGGACCATCAAAACAATTATAGACCAAACAAGATTATATATGTGATAATATAGTCTTCAAACATTTCAAACAAGACAACAAGAAAATTGTGAACACTAAACATATGTCACCAAGCTACTCTTATATTGGGACTAACGATTTCATTCACTATGAAATGTATATGCAATAAGTGGAAGCTCAAGTATTGCCCTCAACAACCAAGAGATAATTTTCCCTTAAAATCCCTATTTTCAAGAAAATAAAGTCTTATGTTAAAGTCTTATGTTTGATATTAGATCCTTTCACATAAATAATATTATAATACTTTAAGATTGCATTTCAAAATTGTCAAGGGCTACTCTCTATTTACAGTCATCATCTCCTCCAACTTTGTGAGTCCTCCAACTTGGAGATTTTGAATAGTCTCCCTTGCTTGGTTCTGAGTTGTTTACTTATAGGCCCTGTGGTGGGGGTGCCAATGTGGTGGATTATGCTCTTGCTTGTGCCCCCTTCATTCCCTTCATTCATTGCTTTAACGTCACCCACCTTCCCTTGGCGGACCACGCTCTTCTCAATCTCATGCTTTGCTTCTCCCACCACCTTTTGCCCCCTCCTGTGTCCAACAAATGCATGTTTGTACCCCTGTCTACTTCTGCTTCCTCGAGAGTGATGGTGGCTTTTTCCTCTTCCATCTCAAATGGCTCCTTCCCTTGGTTATTTCCCTCTTGTCTCGTGAGGTCTCCTCCATGTTTGACATTTTCGCCACTACGATTAAGGAGTTTTCTCTCCTCTCCATCCCCCATTGTCCCCATCGTCATTCTTTCTATCATAGCACTTGCCCCATGAATCGTTGGTTTGATGATGATTGTAAGTCTTTCCACCACCATCTGCACTCTACGTTTTATCACATTCTGCTGATTTCATTAGTATTCAACGCTCCTATAGCCGTTTTCTTGGCTATAAGAAGTATCTGGTCATTTCTTCCTAATGTCGTTCCCTTTGTGACACTTTATCCCACAATCCAAAGCTCTTCTAGTGTACTTTTCTCCCTTGCTACTCCTCCCCATCCTCCACCCTCGACCTTCACTCCTTCACCACCCATGCCTCTACTCTCTATGATATCCCTAGTTAGCCTCCTCTCCTCTTTACCTTGCTTCCCAGTCATCACCTCTTCACCCCATCCATCATTCGTGAGGCCATCAAATTCATGAGCTCCAGTAGAACTGCACATGAGGAGGGTTTTCAGGTCGAGCTCCTCAAGCTCAATGTCCCTGTCCTAGTTTCCTTTCTTCCTATGCTCTTCAACAATGTTGTTTGCATCGATTTCCCTAACTCATGGTCAAGGCACATCATCTATCCGATTCTCAAGATCAACTCAACTTTAGATCTAGGTACCTACATAACTATCATGATTGGGCACGCCTTTGCTAAGCTCTATGCTATAACTTTGGACATTATTCTTTCAAGCGAGCTTGACTAGGAAAGCATGTAGAGTTAGTGGTCAGGCTAGCTTTTAGGCTGATTACCAAACCATGGACCATATTTTGACATTGCAAGCCATCATTGAGGAGGCTCATCATCACTCTAGGAAAGTCTATTGTTGCTTCATGGACTTTCGTAAGGCCTTTACCATCCCATTGGATGCCCTTTTCTAGAGATTGAGAGACATCAATATTTCAAAGATTTTGTTGATTGCCATTATGAAACTATATGAGAGTGTTATTGGTAGATTCAAGACGCTAAAGGGTTTCACAACCCTTATTTAGAGCACTATTGGGGTGAAACAGGGTTGCCCTCTTTCCCCTACCTTGTTTGGTATTTATATTGATGAGATGGAGACCTTCCTTAGAAACTCCTCACTCCCTATGGACAATTGCTACCTGCATCAAGTCTTGATCTCCATTCTCATGTTCGTTGATGACGTGATCCATCTGGCCTCCTCTCCAAAGAGTCTTTAGAGACTTCTTGATGGCTTGGCCTCCTTTTGTGACCTTCATCAGCTCTTAGTAAACCTAAGCAAGACGAGTTATGGTCTTGAACTATCTAAAGACCTCTCATCTACACTTCTACTTCTAGGGTCATTAGATTGAGATCATCACATCATATGTGTACTTTGGGGTCAACTTCTCTAGACCATGCTTCAGTTCGAGACCTTCCATCTAGCCTAGGGTTAGGAAGGGTATGGTCTCCCTTGCAATGCTTGAGAGACAATGCTTCAGACATCACTTCTAGGACACTTTGTCCAAGTTGTCCCTCTTGGACTCCTTGGTCCAACTGACAGTTCTCTATGGCTCAATGGTTTGGGGACCCTATCTCCTTGATTCTGGCTAGGCTTCCATTAAGCGTGTCAGACCCTATTTCTTTGATGCATTATCATATGTCATCGGCTCACCCCCAACAACATTATTCTGGCTAAGTTCAAGGCCCATCCCTTTAGGTTGACCGCTATTTTCAAACTAATTTGGTTTCTTCATCGTCTTCATGGTTTTGCTAACTCTGTAAGTGACCGGTGTAGATGTTGTTACTTGGCTTATTGCTCCTCCATCATTGTGGTGGATTTTGATCCGTCCTCCTAGGCTCGTTGCTACTCCACACAAGCTTCGTCTTTGTTGAGTTCAATTGTGATTGATATTGACCACCTCCCTCCCTTTCGTTTTTCTCTTGATGCTCCCTTCCACCTTCTCCCCGCATAGCAGGAGTTGAAGCAGCATGTCAAACCTGACATTTATAGATAGTATAGCACCATGACTTGGTATAACCTTGCTAGGAAGTTACGCCCAAAGGTGGCCTTTTACGCTGAACACTTTCTAGTTATCAAAGATGGTATTATTGTCCCCCCTATCTACTTGTCTCAACATTGGTGTCATGACTTATGTATCTCTTTGGGCTCCTTTAGGATTGGATCCCACTAGCTTTGGATTCAGTTAGATCACCACATGGACAGAGAAGACTAGACTTGTCACTTGTGTACCTTGGGCACGATCGAGACAAAGATCCTTCATTTTTTACTGTCCTACCTATTATGAGATTTGTGGGAGATTCTATTGCTTATTTAGAGAGTGCAACTCCCTCACTACCTTCTTCTACTACATAGACCAAAGATGCCTTACACTATACCTTAGAGAGACTATGCAGCTCCACGACCACACATTACAACTTTTATTTCCCCAAAGAGTGACCCTGGTTTAGCTTATCACTGCTTTCTTCTCTCCCTCATCTCCATCACATGGGACAAGAAACCTTCCAGTGCCACCATCACTAGTCACTCTAGATCTATGAGACCTCGTAGTTATTATACTCATCAACAACACCCTCTCAGCTTTTCATGATAGTAGTTCAGGGTACTTGCTCACCCTAGTCCATACCCTTCAGTACTTGGCTTCTTTTTATCAAGGAAAGACCCTTAGTTCTTGCCTTGTTCTTGTTCTCCTTCTTCTTACATCTCTTGTTTTGCATGTTTGCTTTCTTTCCTTGGCACTGTTTGGTGCTCTAGCAGCTAGTGGTCTTTTATCTTGTACGCTTTTTAGTCCCATAGACCCTTGTGGTCTCTTCTTGGACATTAATAAATTTATCTTATCTTATCTTATTTTATACATAATATTATGTAAAATAAGTTAATATATTATTAATACACATTAAAATGTGCTCTCTAACTTATTAAACTATATACTATTTCTATGCACATAACAATTGTACCTCCTTTCAAGTAGAAATGTATTTTAATCTCATACCAAAATTGGTCTAACGAGTCAAACTTTTAGAGATGATGTCATTCCAAAATATTTTATTTACACTAGACTAAAACAAATGCTCGAAATGATGTCCCTATTGCATGTCAAAAGCTCTAACAGAGTTATTAATACACTTATCTTAAAGTGGGTTGCTTGATGAATTGTCTTTACCTTACTTCTCGGTAGCTAGGATGAGGAAGTTGAGAGGACCCCATTGTTGGATAAGTGGATAATGGTGACATTTTGATCCATAGTAAGACTACGCAAGACCACAAGGATCATCTTATGGGGGCATTTAAGTTACTTTGAGATAATCAACTCCATATTTTTTTAAAAAAAAGTGCTCATTTTTAAAAACCAAGGTAAAATTTATTGGGTGAGTTGTGGTCCTACCTAATTTGAAAAAGATCATTCCAATTCAAGAATGGAACCACTCCATAATATTCATGAAGTTTGACATTTTTTTTTGGGGTGGCAAACTACAAGAAGTTTATCTGCAACTACTCCAAATTTACTAGGTCACTCACACATCTACTTAAGAAGGATAGAACTTGGAAAGTGGGCACCCATTTGAGTTGCTTATGAGATAAAAATAGGACCTCTACTATCTTTTCTTAGATATGGTGCACACTAATGCATTTTAATTTTCCATCGATGAAGTGTTGATGCAAAATGGATATCTCGTTGCATTTGATTCAAGAAAACTTGAAATGTCATAGTTAGACTATTCAACTCATAATAAAGATATGCTAGCAATTTCTCATTGCTTCAGTATTCAAGACATTATTTGTTGGGATTATTTATCATTGTGGAGACAAATAATGTGAGTGCTACCTATTTCGTAGATGACTTAAACATCATACACTAAGGCTTGATTCCTAGGCTAGAAGTATTAAATAGTCAAAGTTGACTTATTTTTCCAAGTTTAATTTCTTCCTTAGTGTGTGATGTTTAAGGATGACCCCTATTTAAAGGCACAAGTTGAGTTGTCCCCTAAATAAGATAGGTTGTAGCAATACCTATTATAGTTCAACTTTGAGCTCATATACAACCTAGGAAGACATAATATCAAGCTCAATTACAACTTCAAAATTGTCTGCAACTGTTAGACATTGCATAGTTTGAATACAATTTGATGAAGAGAAATGTCATTTACTTCTTCATGTTTCCAACTTTGGGCTTTGATTTCATGGGGTTTTTATTCTAAATTGGTCAATTTTCTGTATCCAAGCATTATCAATGATGTTTGACTTGGACGTCATTCATGGTCTTATATTTTGAGATAGATTCTTTTCATGGAAAGAATGAACTAGCTCCAAGTTTGTGTTCTTGATTATTTGGTAATGCACACTAACTTCTTTATGTTTGATACTTTTGTTTCTCAATTTTTCAATCATGTTGGTTCATAGTACTTTAAATGTTTATCTTTCACATGTTGCATTTGTTAGTGTTAGTCAATTCTAACATTTAGTTCGTCTTCTATTCCAGCCTATAACTTGTGGATCATAGTTAACCTTCTATTTAGTTCACATACAACTCTCTTACAAATTCTTTCTTTGCCATAAGAAGTGATTATTTATTGCTTCATGAGGCAGATCCCTTTGTGAAACACTTATATAGTGTCCCAAGATGTTTTAGTGCATCATGTTCCCCCAATGTCCCCAACCCCCATCCACCCTTGAACTTCACCTCCTCACCTCCCATGTCTCCACATTGTATGACATCCCAGGTCAGCTTGCTCCCCTTTCCATCTACCCCCCCATTGTCACTTGTTCTCCACCTCTAGCGTTTACGAGGCCATCAGGCTTATGAGATGCAGCAGGGTGGCTGATGAGGAGGGTTTTCAAGCTAAGCTCTTCAAGCTTAGTACCACAATACTAGGCCCTTATCTCTCTACACTCTTTAATAGAGTGGTTTGTTTTGTTTTTCCACACTCATGGTCGAGACACGTTATTCACCCAATCCATAAGTCTAGGTTGGCTTTTGATCCTAGAAACTATAGGACCATCATGATTGGACATACATTTTCCAAACTTTATGCCACAATGTTGAATACTATTTTATCCAGTAAGCTTGATAGGAGAAATTGCAGGGCTAAGGGCCAAGCAGGCTTTAAGGCAGACTACCAGACCATGGATCATATCTTGATGCTATAGGCTATTATCGAGGAGGCTCGACGCCACTCGAAGAAAGTCTACTGTTGTTTTGTGGATTTTCGTAAGGCTTTTGATTCTATCCCTAGAGTGACCCTTTTTTAGAAACATAGAGATATTGGTATTTATGAGATCTTATTGACGACTGTTGTGAGGTTATATGAGACAATGGTTGGTAGACTTAGGACAACTGAGGGCCCCTTTGACCCTATCCAGAGCACCATTGGGGTGAAGCAGCGCTGCCCTCTCTCGTCCACCTTGTTCAAGATCTACATTGATGAGCTTAAGGCCTTTCTTAGTGACTCCTTGCTTTCGGGTGATGACTATCATCTACACTAGGTATTGATCTCCATCCTTCTCTTTGTTGGCGATGTAGTTCTTCTTGCTTCTTCTCGTGAGGGTCTTCAAAGGCTTCTAGATAGACTTGTGTCTTTTTGTGACATGAGACAACTGGTTATGAACCTAGAGAAGATTCATGTTATGGTCTTCAATGGTATGGAGACCTCACATCTCTATTTTCACTTCCAGGATCAGGAAATTGAGATTAGATCATCTTACACATACCTTGGAGTTAAGTAGTTTTTATGTCATTTCAGCTTGAGATTAGCCATTCAACTTTGAATTAGAAAAGGGTTAGGTTCCCTTGCCATGCTTGAGAGATAGTGCTTCAGACACCACTTTTAGGACACATTGTCTAAGCTATCCCTCTTGGATTCCTTAGTAAGAGCCACAATGGTCTATTGTTCAATGGTATGGGGGTCTTCCCTTTTGGACTTGGATTGGGACATGATTGAGTGCACCCAAACTCTACTCCTCCATTAGATTATCAAATGTCATAGATCTAACCCCAACAGTGCTATTTTGGCTGAGTTTGGAGCCCACCCATTCAGGCTTACAACCATTTTTTACCTGATCTAGTTTTTCCACCATCTTTGTGGATTTGTAGAGTCAATTGAAGGTCAACACATATACCATTACTTAGCCCATTTCTCTTTAGTTTCTATTGTAGACTCCGATCTGACCACTAGAGCTCATTGTTAGTATGCTTAGGCTACTATTCTATTGAGATTAGTTGGGATTGAAATTGACCATCTTCCTTCCTACTAGTTCTCATTGGACACTCCTACTCATCTCCTCCACTCCTGATAGGAATTGAATGGGCATGTTAGAATTGACATCTACAAGCACTATATTAAATGAACTTGGGTTGATCCTCCAGGGGGTCCATGTCCAAGGATGGCATTCTACATCAAGCACTTTTTAGATATTTGGGATGGAATTATTGTATGCCCTGACTACTTACATAGATATTAGGCACATGCCCTATGTATCTCCCTTGGTTTCTTTTGGGGGGGCTTGCATTGACTCTTGATCTAGGTCGATCACCATATTGCAAGAGAGGATTGGATTTATAGACTTTGTACCTTAGCAAAGGTAGAATCTAAGACCCATTTCCTTTTTAGATGCTCAATATACTACAAGATTAGAGGGATATTTTATTGTTCTTTTAGAGATTACAGATCCCTCTCAGACTTTTTCATGTACATAGATCACCATTGCATTGTGCTCTATCTTTGTGAGTCCTTACATCGGTCATACTTTATAGCTATCATTCCCCATGAGTTAGACCCAGGAACAACTTATCACGACCTTCTTCTCACCCTTAGCTTTGGCTCACAGTGTGAAGCATCCATGTAGTTTCCCTAACACAGGCCATTCTAGATCAGTGAAACCCCGCAGTGGACCTCTTTTCCAATGACACTCCTCTCCTAGCACTCAACTACACCATAGGGCCCCTGGTAGCCACCAACCATATCAGTTGTTGTTGGATTTTTTCCCTTTGAAGATAGATACTTAATCTTTTTTGTGATGTCACCTACTTTCTTATTCATTTTTTGTGCTTGTTCTTTTGTGGACGCTATTTGGTGCTCCATTTGTTTGCTATCTTCTTGGTTGTAAGCTTCCAATCCTATAGACCCAAGTTGTGGTCTTTTGTTGGACATTAATAAAATTATCTTATCTTATCTTATCTATCTTCCTTCTATATACTTGAGTTTAAAGCCAATTTAGAACCTACACCATTAGTTTCGTTCCAACATTTTCTCCATAATTTATTTTGGTGTTGGCTATATCTTTGAAATATTTGCGTCTTGATAATTATCAATGATTAAAATAATTTTATTTTCAGCTCTATATTTTATTTTGTATTTTATTGTTGTAAGTTTTTGTTCTTCTTTTACTTTCAGTTAGATCTATCTATGTCATATCTTACAAGTGCATAAAATCTTAGATGATATAATAGTCTAGGTGTTAGGATGACTAATTCTTTTTTTGTAGGTATAAAACTGTTGGGATAAGGCGACTCAACCATAGGATGTTTTATTGGTTCATTATTTATGCATTTTTAAAAAGATGCTAAATGAGTTCAAATCTTCTACAAGGATAGACTAGGAGAAAAAACTTAGAAAGTTATATTTTTGTCATATTCTCTTTGACTTGTTTTTGTGCAAGAGTTGTCTATAAAGGAAGTTTCTAATAAGTTGTAAATACATTGAATGTAGATGCTTTAGAAGTAGTTTTTTTGTATTAAAACTCTATAAATACAATGTCTTGCAAAAGAGATGTATGAGAGAGAGAGATGACGAGTTCATTACACATGATTATGCTACCAAATTTTATGTAGGATAGAGAAAGATATAAATCTCCATGTGAAGGCTTAGAGTCTGAAAATATATTGTAACTTGCTAATAAATACTACATTGACTCAACATTTTGGGGTGTGAGTATGCTTATTGTTAGCCATATTTTCCCTCCCACCAAAATTTGAGTTTTTCCTATCAAACACACCCAACGGTCATATTTTCAAATATTCAAATGGTCCAAGGTCACAAAAGATATATTTAAAACCTTGGGTTATGTTTTATATCCTAAGTCTTCAAGTGGTCAAGTGGTATAAGGATCCTAATAGGCCTACATTTTCTCATCCATCTGATCTCCCAAGATCTACGACCATCGCTTTCTTGCTAGTAGAAAGTGCATGAAGAATATTCATAGCAGTAGAGTGCCACATTTCCAAGGTGGGCTTTTCTTCTTTGCGGTTGGTGGAGCTATGAAATGAGGTAACAATTGGTAAAGGTTTATTCATTCTTTGCAAAGGTGGGTTAGTTTCTTAATGTAGTCCTATCCACCATGGATTTTGAGATGATCAAGGAATATTGCTTTATAGCTATAAAATGTTGTACAATGATTATGCATAGTGAGATAGCGACAATGTGAAACGTGGACATGTGGGACCTATTTTAGTTGTGGGTCACAAGAAAAAAAGGATGTCAGATGAGTTAACATAAGGTAGTATTTTGATTGGTCAAGTTACTGACATGGGTCAATGCATATTCAAGACCATTAGATTAAAAGTGGATTGAGCATCGTCATTATGTTGCTAATCAAAGATGCAAGGCCATTATCCATAACAACATAGTGATGGGTTGAAATGTCTCCTTGTGGGCCCAGGTGGTGAGTAAGCAGTTAGCGGTGGTGATTAAGTTCATTTTCACAAAGTCATAGGTATTTCATCTTAAGTCAAGGTTTAAGCTGTGACAACATGAATGATATGTTGGCAGTTTGGTCCCCATGGTTCGCAGGGTGGTTGACATTTGATGTTAGCCACAAAAACCGTGGCGATAATGCAAAGGCTTAGAATCATGTAGTCACTGGGTCATAGTAGTTAGTAAAACTTTTTGGAGACAAGATGAAAAGCAACGATAACAATTAGTTTTCTTGAGTTTACGATTTTGCAGGGTAAAGCAATTAGTCAAGGTAAAAGGTGGCAAAGCTACGACTAAGGTAAAATCAACATAGGTTGAATGTTAGCAGGGTGGCATAATGGTAAAATATGATTGGTCCATGAGGCAAAGCTTTAAGATTGACTCTAATTGACTGATGACATGGCTGACTTAGTGTGTTGATAACAAAGGAAGAAACTCTTTAATGGTGAATCTGATCTTCTTGATCATCGTCAACCACTTTCATTGTTCTCCATGCTTGATAAATGCAAAGTACACTCCATTGCCACTTGGTTATCCATCTACTGGCTAGTCAGAATGTTAAAGGCCACCATTTCTATTTCTCAAAATCTATTTGCATGATAGATATGATTTTCCTACATCTAGATGTGTACCATGATCAGATTTTCTTTAGATTTGTAGTGATTGTTCTATGCAACCTTAAATACAGTGGTTGATCTGTGGGTTTTTGATGAAGTTATCTCAATTATGCTTGAACTATAAAAGCAAATTTTGTAACCCTTCTTAGGTTTGATCTTTTCTTTGATTCAATAACATTGTATGTCTATGCTCTTATATTGTAATTTCCTTTGCCTTTTAGTTAATATACTCCTCTATTGTATCTCTTTCTTCCATTAATATCTTGAGCAATATCTTCTTGCCTTTGTGTTAATGTATTGTCTTTATTTCTCAATTGAATGATTGTATCTACTTGGATTTTTGAATGATATAAAGTGAAGTCTCTTCCTTATAGCATTCTTTTAGTTTTTGATCTACATATGGTTGTTGGAATGAGTAAGGATTGAATCTATATAATTTGATGTTACATTGATGAACTGTGCATTCCTAGGTAGAGATAAGATTGAATATACTATTTGGTGTATCACCTCCCTTTAGATTAGATTAGGTAGTTTTCTTTGATGCATTCGTTCCCACTTTTACTCTTAAGAAGTAAATTAGACGCATCCTGATAATAAGGAAGTTGACCTTCTATGTAGTCTCAATCTCATAGTGCAAGTCCCATAGCTTAGAGATTGTTTCCATGTTACTTGGCACTGCCTTTAGGTAAGACTTTAGGCAAGGGTGCAAGCTTTTGCATCAAATTTTTTTGGCAAGCCGAATGCGATCCTCATATTGAAGCATTTTAAGTTCACTGGTGTTAAAGAAGAGAAATTCAAATACATCCTGAGAAGATAGTGTTGCTCTTATCATTTCAAGCCTTTAGAGGCCATTTTTCAAGTACTTGACAACTCCAACTCCATATTCTGGTTCCTAGATCAAAGTTTCTATTATTAATGCCCAGAGCTCATACAAGAGAATTTTCTAGAGGTAATTTTCAATATGCTAAGCTTTCATTTTTAAACCCTAAAAGAAAGAGAAATAGATTATCTCTATCACTAGTTAGGAGTGCAACGGTAATAAATACACCTACAAGATCTCTTTCCACTCCCCCTATTGATAGATCATAACTTAGGTTGTCATCTTTTCATCTAAATAGATCATTATTCCATATGGCACAACCTAGAACACGTGTTTGTCACCCTTAATGGTGGGATTCCTCTCCTATTGGCTCAAAGACATGATATCCCAGTGATAGCTCTCAAAAGTACACTTGATTTCACTAGTGAAGCTTCCATCTCCCTTGTAGAACATATTCAAGAAATTTCAAATTTCTAAAATATACATGGTATTAGAAAAGATGATGTTTCTATCAAGCTTCTAGCTTCATCCTTAAAAGGAAAAGCATTACAGTGGTATAGAGGTTTGCCTCATAACTCTATTACTGATTGGGATGGGTTAGGGGCAAGATTTTTTAAGCTTTTCAAGGAAAAAAGTGATTACCTATCACTTTTAGAGCAGCATACAACAATCAAGAGAGCATACCATGAATATATGATTGATTTTAATTATAGATTTCAAAAGGCATGGGATAGAATACCTACTGCAGTAAAGCCTTCCCCTAGTAATGCATTCTTGTATTACCTCAGAGCCTTTAACAATGATATTGCTACCACACCGCAATCTATGAGAGTAGATACTTTACCTAATGCTGATGAAATTGCTATAAGGGAAGAAAATATCTTGATACAAGGAGGGAAGTTAGCTCTAAGGCCTGCAATACCTTTCTTTCCTAACATGTCCAATCATTAGCCTACTATAGCCCCTATCCTTACCACATCTACAATTCATCCCCTTGTTGTTGTCCCAATAGCTTCCACATCTTCCAATGAAGTTGATAAGATTGAGGACATGATGTAAACATTGATGTAGCATATAGATAGGAAGTTGTAGGATCAAGAAAAGAAGATGGAGAACAACAACACAGTGATGCAAAAAATGAGTAATGAGTTGGTGACTATGAAGAGACAAAGAGCTCAAAATAATAAGCCCCCCAACTTCAGTATCAAGGTCCCATACATAATAGATCCCCAAACTAGAGTCATGTCCCCTACAATCAAAATGGACCTATTAACAATGCCCCTGCTATTAATATAAACCTAAATAGGGCTTTAGTCCCTCAAAATGATCTTGCTCAAGATCAAGACTTATGCCCTTCTTGTAACTATTCCTATGGATATTGCATGTACCAGAGGGTAGAGCCTTACTTAGCACTAACTACACAAGAGAAAGTAATAGGGTAGTAAGACAATGCTAATCAACATACTAATGCTTCTCATCTACAACAACAAGGTGATTACTCTTTCAAGAACCATCATCTAGAGGAACACTACCATGTTAACCATAATGCCATAGCTCACAACACCAAAAGTAAAAGGAGAGTTGTTGAAGATGCCACATCTCCCTCACCTAATCAAGCTTCAACTTTATATTCTGCTCCTCATGCGCTAGTGATGAATTCACAATCCAATGTTGCTCCTCAACAGAGGCAAGATATGGGAAACAAAAAGTGTGCTAAATCTTAGACTTCTCAAATTCAGCCACATATCCATGCAATTCATAAAACTTCAATCAAAGAAGCTAATGCTCCTTTCAATGTGGTAGATATAATGAAAAGGACTAATGTTAATATGGGATTTTGTTGCTACTATACCATCATAAAAGAAGCTACTACAACAAGAACTAGAGACCATAGAAGTGAAAGATCAGCCACCTAGAGAGGAAAATGCAACAAGCTTGATGTAGCCAATAGAAGAAGGAGAAACAAGTTAAAAAATCAGGCCTCCTCCTTTCTATGTCTCTTTAATCATAAGAGATAAACTAGTCCATAATTGCATGATTGATTCAAGGGCTAGTAGATATGTAATGCCTAGGTGTGTTGCCAACCTCATGGGTATCAAATATGAACCAATGGTTAGAGGTGTGCTCCAATTAGATGGTAGTTTGTAGGAGTCTTAAAAAATGTAGAGATGGCATTGCATGCTTTTCCTGGTTTTACTGTTACACAAGATATATCAGTAGCTAAGGTCAAACCATATTTTGCAATCTATCTTTCTAGAGACTTTACTATACAAATAGGTGGCTATATTTCTTCTGATTGGTCTTACTAGTTTTTTAGAATAAGATATGGGACTAAAGCTTCCATAAGAGAAAATCCTTTGGCCCTTAATCACATAGAGACCTATACTCTAAGCCCTATAAACATGAATTGAACTATTTTTGAAGAAGAGGATGGAGACATAACATAAAAGCCTACTACTTTCTTAGAAGAAGTGCATGATTATCTCTTGGATGAATGGGTCACTGCTTATCAATTTGAACCAATACCAAAAGCCCTAGAGATAGGCCTTGGTACATATTGTATATCAGAAAAAGATGCTCCTATTCCCCATCTCATAAAGAAGGAAGAAGATATTGATGGATCATAGAGAATGTTCTTTGAGGGATAAAGAAATAAGAATGGTTTAGGGGCCAATGTCATACCCATTTCCTGTGAATTGGAGAAGTGCTATTTCTCTTATAGGCTGTAATTTAGTTGCATCAATAACATGGCAGAGAATGAAGCTATGATCCGAGGTCTCCAACTTGCAAAAAAAAGAGGAATCAAGGCTCTAAGGGTATTTGGAGATAATGAATTGGTTTTTGATCAAGTAAGGAACCATAATATCACCAAAAACAACCTCTAATCATACAAACATAGAGTTTGGGATTTGCTTGAGGGCTTTCGAGCATTCAATATCCATAGTGTCCCTAGGAGAGAAAATAAACATGCTGATAGGCTTGCAATAATTGATGTTTCTTGTGATATACCAGAGCATATTTCTAATGAAAGGGAGCAACATATTAGAATTTTTGTAAGGCTTGTTGTTCTTGATAATTGTACAAATTGGCAGGTTTTCGACTCTGATGTGTAGATTGTCAATTTCTTGCAAAATGAAGTAGAGATCTCTTCTAAAAATTAGTCTAAGCTCCAAAGTCACTATTGGGACTAGATTTTGAACCTGAACTCCAATATATTTCCTAAAGGTCTAGTCACCTTGGAGGGCATTTTTAACTCTGATGATCAAGTGAAAAAGCAAGGGGTCAAATTTGACTGCAAGTAAGGATGATCACACACCTATTACTATTGCTAATGAAAGGACTCTCAACTTGGAAAGGCATGCACTAATATTGAATAAGAGGTCTTCATTAAATTGAGTCAAGAATACAATGATGTTATTTCATGGACATATGAAGACTTAAAGGTTTTGACCCAAAATTATCTCAACACACCATAGATTTAAATGATAATTCCAAGCCTGTTAGATAGAAGTAGAGGCTATTTAACCCTAAGATTGAACCATTAATGAGAAAAGAATTGTCAAGGCTCATAGAGGCCAACATTATTTTCCCTATCAAGCACTCCTCATGGGTGGCTAAACTTGTTCATATTAGGAAGAAGAGTGGAGATATTAGACTATGTGTAGGTTTTAGGGACCTTAATAGGACTTCTCTTAAGGACCATCACCCCTCCCCTCCATGGAACAAATCCTATCCAAGGTTAGTGGTTCAGAGAAATTTTCTTCTTTAAATAGTTTTTCAGGCTATAATTAAGTGTTAGTATAGGAATCAGATAGACATAAGACAACATTCACCACCAAGTGGGGCACCTATGCTTATTGTAAGATGCATTTTGGACTAACCAATCTAGGTGCCACATTTTAGAAGGAAATGGTGATGGCCTTTAAGGGTGTGTCCAAAAAAAATTGTGCTAGTGTATTTGGATAAATATAACTATCATTTCAAACCATGCAATAGATCATTTTTATCATTTGAGGTAGGTATTTGAAAGATGTAGAGAGTATGGTGTGTCCCAGAACCCCACAAAGTGTGTGTTTCTACTAACCAAGGAAAGCTCCTAGGGCATATTATGTCAAGAAATGGGTTAACAGTAGATCCAAAGAGGGTAGAAGCAATTCTTGCTCTCCCACCTTGGAAAAAATGAACCTGGTGTTCACTTGGACCAAAGAGGGAAAGCCAGTTTTGAAGAAATCAAGTGGTGGGTGTTGTAGTGTAGGGTGGCCCTCTATTCTATTCTATTGTTTCCATTGCTTGGGGGCATGTTACATATAGAATCAAGATGCATGCAAAGGTGTGTGCAAAGGGACAAGCCCAAGTTACAGTAATCTATTTGAGGGTGACGTGTTCTCATGGTAGGGTACCAAACAACCCTTCCCTCCTTCCTCCGAGGAAGGGAACTAAGGGCATCCTGCTTCTCTTGTCAATCCCAATTTTTATAGAGATTTCATCCTCTACTACCTTTGAGGAAAGTTAAGTGTTTCATTTATTCTTACATAGTTAAATGATGAAAAATTGGAACAACCCATTACTTTCTTCAATGAAGGGCTTAATGATTATGAGGAAAGATACAATTATGTAGAGAAACATGTCCTTGCTCTTGTGAGGGCTCTCAAAAAAATTAGACATCTCTTGTCTCACAACAAAGTCTAACTTTTAGTTCCACATGCAAGTGTAAAGGATTTCCTCTTGAACAAGTATATCAATGAGAAGAGAGATGGATGGATTACTAGAGTCATGGAATATGATATTGATATTAAGATCACAAAGTTGGTAAGAGGTAAGGGACTGTGTGAATATATGGATTCATTTTTTAAAACATATGAAGAGGCTACTCTCTTGATCCAAAATGAGCAATTAGTGGTGAATGAAGGCCAAATTGATTGGTTGCAGGACATGATTGCCTTCTTGATAGAAGGAAGATGCCCCTAAGGCATAAACAGAGCCAAGAGGAGATAGTTTAGATTGTAGGATATTCCCTATGTCATGGTGGATGGAGTATTATTCAAAAAGGATTCTGATGGAGTCCTGCTAAGGTGTATACAGACTAATTAGGTTGATAGGTTGCTAAAGGAATTTCTTGATGGCCCTACTAGTGGTCATTTCTTAGCTAGAGTCATTGCAATGAAGATAGTGAGGACTGTCTATTATTGGCCCACCTTATTTAATGACTGCCATAAGTGGGTAAGGAAGTATGAGAAATGTACTTTATTCTCAAGAAAGAAAAGATTGGTTTTCCTTCTCCTCCATCCCATTCAAGTTGACCAACCTATTTTCTCAATGGGGTTTGGATTTCATTGGTCCAATAAATCCACTCTATACTAGTGCTGGTCATAAATGGATCTTGGTAGCTACAAACTATTTTACAATGTGGACAGAGGCTGTAGCTTTGAAGAAGTTGAATTCCTTGATGGAATTGTGACAAAATTTGGTGTTCCCTCAACTATCATATCTGATAATGCCAAATCTTATGTTGCAGCTCACATATGTTCTTGGGCTCTAGAATATGGGATATATATGAGTGCTTCCTCAAATTATTATCCCTAAGTAAATGTCTTGGCCGAATCCTCTAAGAAGAATCTCATCAGGATCATGAGGAGGAAAATTGAAGACAATCAGAGGAGTTGGCATGCCAAGTTGAAAATAACCCTTTGGGCTGACAAAATTATGACCAAGAGAGTAGTTGGGAATTTATCTTTTATGCTAGTTTATGGAAGGGAAGCCAGACTTCCTATTTCACTAGAATTCCCCTCTCTTGAGTTGTCTCATCAATTGGAGCTAGAGGAAAATGATCCCATGATAATCAGGTTAGTAGAACTAATTGAATTAGAAGAAAAAAGGCAACATGCTATGCATACACTTGAGGCTCATTAATAGTAAGTCAAAGAAGTTTTGATAGAAAGGCTACAACTAGATTTTTTAGGGAAGGAGATCTTGTTCTCAAGTGGGATGTAGATAGAGCCAAGCCAGGAAGGCATTCCAAGTTTGATGCTATTTTTAGTGGACCTTATGTTATCAATAGTTGCAAGTAGGCCAGTGCTTTCTAGTTATTCGAGCCCAATGGTGATGTTCTACCCATTCTAATTAATGGGATTTACTTCAAACCCTACTTCTAAAGATGGTTAGGGTTTTCTATACATATTAGAGTAGTTTTTCAAGTTTTCCAAGAAGTGTTGAGCACAAGTTATCTCTCTATAAGACAACTATGTTTTGAAGTTTTTGAGGTTACTAAGAAGATGGAGGCAAAATTTTCAGAGTTTTTTGCAATTGCAAAGTTTGTAGTTTTTTAGTGCTTCTAGTTTCATAGAGAACATCTCAATTTTTTATGACTCCATAGCCCAATGGATGCTTAAGGTCACTGATGATATACTTAGTAGGCTAGTATCCCCTCTAAGTTGCCAAAACAATTAGCCATATTTTCCCTCTTGCTAAAATTTGTGTTTTATCTGTCAAACACACCCACATTCATATTTACAAATATTCAAATGGTCCAAGGTCACAAAAGATATATTTAAAACTTTGGGTTATGTTTTATATCCTAAGTCTTCAAGTGGTTGTGTGTTACAAGGATCCTAATGGGCCCGCATCTTCTCATCCATTCAATCTCCTAGGATCTACAATCATCGCTTTGTCACTAGTAGAAAGTGCACAAAGAATATTCATAGTGATATAGAAATAGCATTCCATGATTCCAAGGTGGGCTTTTCTTCTTTGTGGCTGGTGAAGTTGTTAGACAAGGTAACATCTAGAAAAAATTTATTAATGCTTTGCAAAGGTGGTCTAGTTTCTCATGTAATCTTATCCACCGTGGATTTGGAGATGATTGAGGGATGTCACTTTATTGCTATGACAATTTGTACGATGATTATGCGTAGCAAGATAGAGATGGTGTGACACATGGACATGTGGGAACTATTTTAGCGATGTGTTGCAAGAAAAAAGGGATGTTAGATGAGTTGACGTAAGGCAGTATTTTGATTGGTCAAGGCATTGAAAGTGGTCAATGTATCTTTGAGAGCATCAAATTAAAAGTGGATCAAGCATCATCATTATGTCACTAATCAAAGATGTGAGTCCATTATCCATAATGACATAGTGACAAGTTGACATGTGTCCTTGTGGGCCTAGGTGGTGAGTAAGCAATTGGCAGTGGCAGTTAAGTTCATTTTCGCAAAGTTGTAGGCATTTCATATTAAGTCAAGGTTGAAGCCATAATGACATGTATGATATATTGGTGATTAGGTCCCCATGGTTCGTAGGGTCATTGAAATTTGATGTTAGCCAAGAAAGCCATGACAATGATAAGAAGACTTATAATCATGTTGTCATCGGGTTATAGTAGTTAGTAAAAAATGTTGGAGATGAGCTATGAAACAACAATAATGTTTAGTTTTCTTGGGTTCACAGTTTCACAAGGTAAAACATTTAGTTAATATAAAAGGTGGCAAAACTATGACTAAGGTAAAACATGGGTCACCATAGGTTGAATGCTAGCGAGGTGGCAGAATGGTAAAATATGATTGGTCCACATGGTGAAGCTCAAATATTGACTCTAGTTGACCAATAACATGGTTGAGTTGGCATACTTATAACAAAGGAAGTAACTCTTTAATGGTGAATATGATCTTCTCAATCACTTTCAACCACTTTCAACCACTTTCATTATTCTCCATTCTTGATAAATGCAAGGGACACTCCATCACCTCCTGGTTATACATCTACCTAGTTAGAATGTTAAAGGCTATTGTCTCTATATTCTCAAAAATCTATTGGCATGATAGATATGATTTTCATGCATCTGGATGTTTATCATGATCGGATTTTCTTTAGATTTGCAGTGATTGTTCTCTGTAACTTTAAATGTAGTGGTTGATCTTTGGCTTTTTGATGAAGTTATCTTAGTTATGCTTGAACTATAAAAGAAATTTTTTTTAACACTTCTTAGGGTCAATATTTTCTTTGATTTAGTAACATTGTATGTCTATGCTCTGCTACTATAATTTCCTTTTCCTTTGAGTTAATATACTCCTCTATTGTATCTCTTTCTTCTATTAATATACTATACAATATCTTCTTGCCTTTGTGTTAATGTATTATCATCATTTCTCAATTGATTGATTGTATCTACTTGGATTTTTGAATGATAGAAAGTGAAGTCTCTTCCTTATAACATTCTTTTAGTTTTTGATCTATGTATGGTTGTTGGATTAAACAAGGATTGAATCTATGTACTTTGAGGTTACATTGATGAATTGTGCATTCTCAAGAAGAGATAAAATTAGGTCATTTTCTTTCATGAATGCCTTACCCCTTTTCCTATTAAGAAGTAGATTAGATGCATCTTGATAGTAAGGAAGTCAACCTTCTTTGAAGAATCAATCTCATTTTTCAAGTCCCACAACTTGGAGATTGTTTCCCTGTTACATGAAGCTACCTTTAGGTAAGACTTTAGGCAAGGGTACAAGATTTTGTGTTAACATTTACCTAGAAGGATTTTCAATATCCATGTCTGTGATATCTATCATGTCTTATTCTTCTAGTTTATGATTCTAAAATATTAATTCTTTATGCTATAATGATTCTGAAATTTATTATATTTGTAAATTACAACTATGTTCCTTTAAGGTTTTAATCATGGAAAATCAACTATCCCTATTTATGCTTTTATGAAATGGTAGTGTGTACTTGTATTTTCTTATTAGAAGCTATTGAATAAATAATTTTTTATTGGATGTACATACTAATCTCAGATAGCTTTTTGGGATGCTCACATTTCCCTTCAATTGGCATCAGAGCTCAGTTTCATAAATTGCATGTTGTTTTCATTTGAGTATTCATGGTGTTTTTGGTTATGAGTATTTCTTCTATTAAAATTTCTTTGAAGGAATTGGGTAATGATTAATCCTTCAATGAGTGGAAGTTATGTAGTGATTTAATTTTTTAGGAGACAAAAAATATTTTTTTAAGGATGGTTAAGGAAGAGAAAATAGAGTTGGTCATGTTCAAATGGCATTTATTTTGAGCTCTTGTTTGGAAAAAAAATAATTCTTGATGCATGGGTGTTCAAAGGCATCTCCTTTTTTACCTAGAATACATAGAGGCTATGGAGTTGATCATTAAATGATTTGGAAGCTTCTAGATAGCATTTCTCTCTCACAGATGTATGTGTTAGTAGTGGTTGTGGATTTGGTCTATAAGTGGACTTGGAGTCATTGCACTACATTTTCCTCTTGGATGATTGTACTTGCATGGATTGGATTATGCTTTATTTCATTTGAGGGGTTTATGAATTTTCTTTAAAATCTATGGTGATGCTCATCTATGGAAATCAATTATTTTGGGTTCAATTATTTTGTGTTTTCAGACTTTGAGTCTTCTAGATGAGAAGTGGGTGTGGATGTGCATGAGTATTCTTGAACATAGTCATTTTATAGGTTTTTCATGCTCAAATAAAACACTTGTATTTTTAATGGAACTACTGAAGAGCTATTTTCTAGACCTTGGTTCCTTCAGGGTGTTATTGGATGAGATAGTCATAGTTCCACATGCATGAATGCATTGTGCATGCCAATAGGAGTTGTTATCCTTTCTCTACAAAAGGATGTTGGTATGTGATCCATCCCTCAACATTTATATGGTGATTTTATTTTGAATTCCTAGACAATGGTTCTTGATATGGACACAATTGGGAAATAAGATCTGTACTTGATCTATTGTTTGAGTCATGTTGTCTACATGATTTTTCTATTTAAGATATCATTTTTACATGTCAATGATGTGATAGTGGGTTTCCATGTTGCAAGGATTGGACCTACAAGTTATTTAATCAGGTGGGTAGGTTACCCATTTAATTGCAATGTGATAACTTGGATATGGAGTCTATATACACCAAATTTGATTTAGTATTGTTGTATACTTGTTATCTGGCCTTGTCTATGGTCACTTGTGAATGATTTAGTTTCTTTGGGATGATATGATGGATGATAAGTGATTACTTGTATAGTTGATTATGGGGTCCTATAGCATGGTGTATTCCCTTAGTTTAGAAATCTTGGCTTCACTTGGTGTGATGCATGAGTGATGTGGGAGCATCTTGACCCTTCATACATTATGATGAATATCATAATATTGTAATATTTAATTCATTTATATTTTCCTATAACCATGTCGAATAAATTTTCAAAATTCTTAACTTTGCATTGTGATGTATTAAAAACTAGAGAAAAAATACATTTGCATTGTAATGGGAGTGCTTAAAGAAGCATTGAAAAATGTATAAGGGTTAAAAGAATGTGTTGGGTTGGTTAAAAAGGTGGTTGGAAAGTTTTAAACCACCAAAACCACTTTAAAATAATTGTATTTTCCATTCCAAATAGAGAGGGATTAATGAGAAGAAGAATAGATCATTTTGAAACAATTGGGTTTTCAAGAACTTATCATTTTGATTGGTTTTAACTATTTTAGTGTTGGTTCTAGGTATTTTACAGCCATGTAAAGCCTAGAACCCTTGTATTTTTTTTAAATTTGAAGATTAGGATGAATAATATTCTTTCTCTTTTTTTTTTGGAACAATTTTGTTAAGTTTTGAAGAAGTTATGCTAGCTTTGGTAAAAGTGGTTATTTGCAGATTTGAGGATTCCTAGCTACAATCAGATTTATATGTTTGGTATGGGCATATTTGGATGGAAAAAAAAAAATATTTGTATTCATTGGAAAGATATATGAACTAGATTTTATTTTCAATTGGTTTGAGTCATTTTTATTCACATATGTGTCAGTTATGTTCATTTTAATGAAGACTGGTTTTTAAGAATTTGTTTTGAAGTTACAGGTAATGATTGGTTCTTATAGAAAAAAATATGAAGTGGAAAAATTAATGGCTTATATATGAAGAAACTAGACTCAATAGGGTTTATTTAAAATTGGTTTGGTTTCATTTGGAGTCATTTTGAGAAAGTTATTAGATTCCCAAGGAGGGTTACTAGTTTTACTTCTGATTTATGATAGAAAAAATGGGTCTACATGCAGAGACTATAACATGTAATAGATTGATTATTTTTGTCTCATCTTTGAATATGTTTTAGTATCTCTAATTTAGAACAAATAATTTAAAGGGTTTTGAAGTAAAATATAAGGATTGAAAGTTATGGTTAATGTACTTGGGTATAACAGTCAGACCATGTGAATGGTAAAGTATTGTAAACCAGTGTTGGAAAGAGTTTTTTTTTGCCTCATGAGATTTATTTAAAATGAAATTTATCTCATGGATATGAAGGAATAAGAATGTATCCCAAAATTTGGTTTACTCCATTGATGCTATTTACATCAGATTGGTATAAGAGCCAGCGAAAGATCTGGTGTTTTTGTGGGTAGAGATAACTGGTGGTATGTGGATCCATCATAGTTGCAAGAAGGATGCACTTGCAATTGTGTATGTGAAGATCTCAAGATAGGATCTTGGTATTGTCTCCATCAAAGATATGCCTAGAGTAGGATGTTTAGAGCAACAACTGAGCGAGAGTGGGAAGTGCATCACCAAACCGAGTCTACTATTGGGTAAGATGACAATAAGGTGGTATGAAGAAGCAGCATGAAGCATGATGGCTAGCAGCCAGTCTTTACTCCATTTATGGGAGTCATTTGAAAAAAATATTATATGTAGAAGAAGCATGGACCTAGTGATAAAGACAAGGAAGTGAAAGATTTGTTTGCAAAACTCTCCACTGCACATTTCCACGGGACATGGAAATCTCTTAAGCCTGGGAGTATGATGCGGGAGCATCTTGACCCTTCATACATTATGATGAATTTCATAATATTGTAATATTTAATTCATTTAAATTTTCCTATAACAATGTTGAAGAAATTTTTAAAATTCTTAACTTTGCATTGTGATGTATTAAAAACTAGAGAAAAAATACATTTGCATTGTAACGGGAGTGCTTAAAGAAGCATTGACAAATGTATAAGGGTTAAAAGAATGTGTTGGGTTGGTTAAAAAGGTGGTTGGGAAGTTTTAAAACACCACAACCAATTTAAAATCATTTTATTGGTCATTCTAAATAGATATGAATTAATGAGAAGAAGAATAGATCATTTTGAAACAATTGGGTTTTCAAGAACTTGTCATTTTGATTGGTTTTAACTATTTTAGTGTTGGTTCCAGGTATTGTACAGACATGTACAGATTTTAACCCTTGTATTTTTTGTAAATTTTAATATTATGATGAATAATATTCTTTCTCTTTTTGGTTTGGCATGATTTTGTTAAGTTTTGAAGAAGTTATGCTTGTTTTGGTAAAAGTGGTTATTTGCAGATTTGAGGATGCCTACTTACAGTCAGATTTATATGTTTGGTATGGGAATATTTGGATGAAAAAAAAAACTCTATTTGTATTTATTGGAAAGAAATATGAACCAGATTTTATTTTCAATCGGTTTGAGTCATTTTCATTCACATATGTGTCAATTATGTTCATTTTAATGAAGACTAGTTTTTAAGGATTTGTTTTGAAGTTATAGGTAATGATTGGTGCTTATAGAAAAATTTATGAATTTAAAAAATTAATGGCTTATATATGAAGAAACTAGACTCACATAGGTTTTATTTAAAATTGGTTTGGTTTCATTTGAAGTCTTTTTGAGAAAGTTATAATCTGCCCAAGGAAGGGTTACTGGTTTTACTTTTGATTTATGACAAAGAAAATGGGTCTACATGGAGAGACTATAACATGTAATAGATTAATTATTTTTGGCTCATCTTTGGATATGTTTTATTATCTCTAATTTAGAATAAATAATTCAAAGGGTTTTGAAGGAAAATATAAGGATTGAAAGTTATGGTTAATGTACTTGGGTATAACAGTCAGACCATGTGAATGGTAAAGTATTATAAACTAGTGTTGGAAAGAGTTTTGCTTTGCCTCATGAGATTTCTTTAAAATGAAATTTATCTCATGGATATGAAGGAATAAGAATGTATCCCAACATTTGGTTTACTCCATTGATTCTATTTACATCAATGAGCCTAAATAATTTTCTTTTCTTTTTTTTGGTGGGGGGGGTGGGGTGTGGGGGTCAGGGGTGGGTGGGGGTTGTCATATGCCTAGAGAGCTTAGTATCATGTTTTAGTGGGAGATTCAGTAGTGACTGTATACTCATCACATAGTGATGGTTGATCTTCTTTAGTATTGCAGATGTTGGAGCATGCCTTAGATCCTATTTTTGTAGAAGGGGTTTTCACATTTGTTGTTTCACTAGTTGGAGATGGTATATTCATGTGATTGGAGATGTTAACATATTAGAGCCATGGAGGATTCTTATATTCTTTGGTTGAGGTGTTTGTAGTACTTGATAGGTGATTTTATTTTAAAGTATGTTTGTGTTATGTCATGATACACTCTTTATTGGATGTTAGAGTTTTGGCATAATACATTTTTCTCAAGACCATGGTTTGTTCACTTGGAGCATGCTATCTCTTTGAATGAGATGGTTTAGATCATATTGTCATTTTTATGTTCATGATTCCATGGCTAAATCTTTGACATTGATCTTGGTTTATTTTCTTAGTATTGATTACTTTGATCATTTTCTTGATACTTCATGATAGCATTGTGTTGCATTATGAGTTTAACATGAATTGCGCAATACATTACCTTTTTAAGAGATAAAATTGTTTCAGATTTCTATCATTTCCATTGTATAAAAATAACTCTCAACATCTATTATATCTTATCCATTTTCCTACCCTGTTCCCCTTTAAATTTTCACTTGGGGGGTGAGAGAGGAAGATCCACCCATACGAAATTGCATGACATACCTTTCATATCCCTTACTACCATATACTATCCCATCTAATTCCTATTATTCTCTTTTATCCTATTTTTGATTTTGAGAATTATATTCCTTCCATTCACCCATATGCACCATCCCTTATTTATTCACTATCCATAATCTTATACATAATCCCTTCCATTTTCCTATATTTGATCTTGACAACCTATCCATGTCATCCATCTCATAATTCATTACCTATGCATCCACTATCCACCATCCACTTTCCATAATCCCATGTCAAGTTCATCCTCCTTTTCCATGTCTTATCTTGATCTTGATTATCTTATGGATTTACTTAATTCCTTATATCAACTACTCTATCCATATCTTCCATCTCATTATCCCATTTCATTTTCATACCTTCCACATCATATCAGTTTCTACTTTCTTTATGACTCAAAAATTAGAGGCACCAAACTCTAAATATCCATGCATGCTTTTGACACCACAAGCCCTAACTTCCTCTATAAATGTCCTTTTTGTATTATTCATACACTTTAGTCATCCTTTATCCACCATCTCTCCATACTTCATCTTCCACTTCATATCACTTTCCTCCCCTCATATCCCTTGCACACGATCATTTCATCCACTATTTTCCATCCTTTTATCCTCCATTTTCCTATCTCTAGAGTAGGGCATCTTACTCTTTTGCAACATGGTCCTTGGATCCTCATCCACATGTTTCGCATATTTTAATCCCCCATATCTTATCTCAATCCATTCTATCTAACTGAGAAACATATCTCCATCCTTCTATCCTATATACTTCATTAGTTATCCCTTGTCATTGTTTCTAGTTCAGTTATCTTCTTTTCCATCCCATCCTACTTAATCTCTTAATCAACCCTTCATCTTATTCAAAAAATGTTGTCTAACCAATTTATTTATCTTCTAATCCAATCCATTTATTACCCTTCCATACTTTTCAAATTTATCTTATTTGATCATATTCTCTTCCAATCCATGGATCCAACTAAATTTTAAAAAATAGCAAATCCCTATAATAAAAAATACCCCAAATTACTAATCCATGCAATCCAAACTTGCAATCTAGCATGTTATTTTTTAATCAAGCCATCATCTTAATCCAAATCAATTGATCAATTTAAAATATAATCATCATTATGTGATGCATCATTCCCAATTCTTAAGTTCCTTGATGGGTCTCTAAAAAGCCATCATTTTGAGTTCCTTTTATCTTGTTTTTAGATAGTAATCTTGCAAAAATAGTTATGACTCTATGGTTTTAAGTAAATGAACTTATGCTTTCATGACTATGTTATCTATATGCTAAGACATGAAGTAGTATATGGATAAGTTAAAATATGCTATATTTTATTGAATCTATGGACTTCTATGGTATAATGCATGAATGTTACATGCTAATAAATGTTTCCACATCCATGCTAGGTTTTGGGTAGATTCCTTCCTATAGCCATAGGATTTGCAAAGAGTGATAGTTTGAACATTAAATCTTTTCTAACATTAATGATGAAATGAATACATGTATGTAGAAGTTGTATGCATTCAATATTTTGTAGGTACATGCCACACATATTCAAAGTCAATAGTTTAGTGCTAAGTCAAAGCTGACCAGATTGCTGAATCACCACAATAAGTAGATTATTGTGTGGTTTATGTTATGGTAGTGCACGAATATAGCTCCCTCAACTTGATATATTCTTGGAGGAATTAATCTTAGTAAATGATATTTCTGTTATGAACTTTATGAATCTTTAATTAATCCTCATTGATAGAGTGATCATAGAGTTAGGAATTTGTTGTAGTTTCCCTTTAAATAATGACTACTATAGATTTGAAAGGAGTTTTTTGGAAAAGAAAGATAGAATAGATTGATTTTCATAACAACAACATGTGATCTTGTTTTAAGTAGATGTAATCTCTTACCATGAATGAATAGAATACAAAGTTTACATCTTCTATCTTAATTTTCTTTTCTATTCACTCATCCAAGGGAGCCCACTTGGTGAGTGAAATATTCTATTAAAATAGATTTCACTTCCTTGTTTGTTTCTTCACAAGGTAGAATTTTGTTGTTCCTACTACCATTGATAATAGAATGATTGAATTGTTCCTGCAGTATAGTTGAATAAATAGATTTACTATTTGTAAAATTAATTTAAGCTCTAAATTAAGATGTTATTTCTATTTCTATTTTAAGTCTCCTTCAGCATTCCCTTTTTAAAGTTGTAATGACTAAAAGAGGAATTAGAGCATATACTTTGCAACCACCCTCTCAAGCTTACACTCCTACGTTGATAAAGTAAAATGAAGTCAATATGTTTTTTAAGGAAAATACATGATTATGTTTAATCATGGTGTCACTATGAAAGGATGTCCAATCCTTTGTTACTAAGGTATTAAGCTAACCCACCATTTTATAGCACTTTTGTCAGGGAAGGTGTCAATCTAATTCAACCTTGTAGTTATTTTATTATTTTAGATTTTTCATTATTTTGAATGCATGGAAGAAGAGACCTCCTTGGGAGATTTCTTCTTAGTAATATTCAAGAAGAAATTTTTAATCCTAAATCTAAAGAAAAAGAACCTTTTGAAAATCCATTCACTGCTGCTCAAGAATGAATACTCTCATCCTCTAATGAATCCTTGCATTTGAATGATCTTTTTGTTGAACCTAAATACCAATACAATCCACTTATCCTTGCTATTTATCACACACTACCACCAGTACCTCCTATAGGAATGAATCAGCCTCAAGCTACATTTCCTTTTCCTATCCCTCCTTAGTAGTGTAAGAAAAATTTGAAGAACATACCTACTATTGCACTTCCCAAATTTTATGGCCTAATCATTGAAGACCTTGAAACCTTTCTCTTTGAGTTTGACTACATTATAGAGGTTATTACTAGATAATTGATGCCCATAAACTAAAATTGTTTCCTTCTACCCCAAAAGAAGCCTCTCTAAGATGTTTCATGGGGTTGGGTGCCAATGTTGTAGCAAATTGGCCTCTAATGAGAAACTTGTTTCTCACAAAGTATAAAAAGTACTATAGGGTTTGAGATTTGAAAGGGGATGAAATTTTTGAAATGTCCCAAAAGGGTGATAAAAACTTGGAAGATTATGTTTCTTGGTTCATGTTCAACCTGTAGCATAATGCATAACATCAATTGAATGAGGAATCAAAGAAATATCTTTTTCTAAGAGGTGTGAATGATGGAAGCATTGAAGATCTAGACCTTATGGGAGGCAAAGATATCATTCAAAATATACATAATATATGCCTAAATTATTCTAGAACCACTGTAAAGAAAGGTAGGATACTTAGAGATCTACCACATAAGTCCAATGGCAGTTCAAGAGTACAAAGATGGAATTATCCAATTTTTTGTTAGATTTCAAGCAAGACATCATTAATGATGTAGCCACTCAGCTGGACACCATGTAGGCAAGAAGGAAGAAAGAGGAAGTTGATGTCATGTTGACTGAATATTGTCCACATTGTAGGGATGTTGACTGAATATTGTCCACATTGTAGGGAAAAGAATTTAAGGCACTGTAGATGTAAGTCTATTGTAAGTGTGGAGACACAACCAATGCCTATTGACTTCAAAGCCATTGATGAAAATGGAGAGGTGCTTTATGTTTCTCAATGAAGAACATGGGCTCAAAGACAAGGTATGCCACAAGATCCTCTTCAAATTTATAATAATAGAAATCAATGGAAAAATTCTCAAAATACTTGTTTTAGTGGAAATAATAATTGGCAGAAACCCCAACAAGGTTGGCAACAACCTTAGCAGGGTTGGTAGCAACCCCAACAAGGTTGGAAGCAACCTCAGTAGGGTTGGCAACAACCTCAAAATTGGAATACCCAACCTAGTCAGCAAACTCTATTATCATCACCTTAGTAGCAAGCTTTAATGCCTCCTCTTGTATCCACTAATACTCGTCCCAAGAAGACCCAACTATTAATTCAGCCTAATCCAAACCTAAACAATACTAAATATCAAGCTCAATAACAAAGCTTTGCTATCTCCTTAAATGATATTCACTTAAGGTTAGGCACCACTCTTCCTCACTAGTACAAAAACAACAATATATTACTAAATAAACTACTAAAAATTGTATATATATGACCAATTTTGATCATGTGAGCATTGGTAGTTTATTTCAGGTCATTAATATCAAAACCAAATTTATGACTAAACTATTTTAGTCATTAATTTGGTCATTGATTTGGTTGTTGATTGTTATTAAACAATAGTTTATTTGGTGGTTTATTTAGAAGTTTATTTAGTGGTTTATTTGGTGGTGTATTTGGTAATTTATTTGGTAGTATATTTGATAGTATATTTGGTAATTGATTTAATAATATATTTGGTAGTAAATTTGGAAGTTGATTTGGTGATTGATTTGGTAGTTTACTTAATCGTTAATTTAGTCACATTAGGGCACAATGGAATCAAACCACCATCCTCCTACTTGTAAAGTAGGTGCTCTTCCATTGAACTAGTACCCTTTAAAAAATATTGTAAAAAATATATCAAATAATTGATGAAGCTCTTGTTTGAATCTAGGAGCTTTACTAATTTTAATGTAATTAAATTTGATATTAATATACATGATTTCATCTAATCAATATAAGGTAGGACTATCTTTATGAATGCAACACAACTACTTTAAATCAAGAGGTAATGCAATAGGAACCAATTGAAGGTGTGAATTGCTAAGAGAAATTATATTTTCATGTAAAATAAATCACTTTATTCACAAAAAAAAATGTTACAAAATCATATTTTTAAAGTTAAAATACATTAGAGTGTTTGATAACTAGCATTAGAAAATTCAAATAAAAAAGTACAATAAAGAACCCCCCCAAAAAAAATGAGATAAGCTCTTAAAAACAATGTAGTTAAAAGTATGGGTATAAAAGTCAATAAGAAAGATACTGTTAGGACCCCTCATTACCTAGTGGAAATAATGGATTGCCAAGCTTGTATTTGGATCAACCACATTGCAAAAGATATTTTTATGTCTACACACTTGCAAGATTGTAAAATGGTGTTAGATCAAAAAAGACTAAGCAATGAAAGATCATAATCCCATCTTCATGATTGACTACCATAATGATTCTTTCAAGAACATTGCATAGGTTATAAATATGTATTACATCTCAAAATGATCAACAATATATTCAGTTATTCATAGTAAAAGAATCTACAATGAATTAAATACAAGAGACAAATATATTCATAGCAAAAGAATCTAAAATGGAATAAATACAAGAGACATAGAGATTATGATAGTAAAAGAAGCTACTGAATAAGATAAAACATAACATAAAAAATATTACTTAATCAATTACATAAATTACAATGACATTCATTTATATGCACAAGCAACACTTTTTAGAGTAAGTTATTAGATTTCCTATGAATATGAACAATAAATAGAGATATATCAAAAACCCATTCTCAATTTTTGAGTTTAAAAGTAGAAAAGCACAAATAAGATGAAATTCCAAGATTGATAGCAGAGCTTTATCTAATTATAGATCATGGCATAAGGGAAAGATATTAATGTTCAAAGTTTTAGCATCAAAATTAGTGAATTTCCAAACATATACAACTTATTCAAAAAACCAAAATTGTCTTTTTGCATCCCAAATTTTCTAGAAAAATGAGGCAAAATCTCAAAAAAATGATGATTTGGATTTTTTCTAGAATGAGGTGATTTAGGTTCTTTAGCAGATAGAATTCCCAAAATGTTAAGGATGAAGAAATTGTCAATGGTTTTATAAAAGAAGATAGAGGAAAGGTTTGTGTGTTCAATGTTCATTCATGAAAATGTAGCCAATGGAAAGGCTTTACATCAATAAATAACAAAAAGTGATTGTTTCCAAACAAAGTTGCTGTAATATTTAGAGAAAGGATTATCAATGAATAATATGAAATAACAATAATCTTACAAGAAAAACATAACAAAACACATCATTCTTTAAGAGTGATAGATTCAGCTCAAGCTCCAATAAGGATATACAAAATCAATATCAATAGTAAGAAAAATTTGTTGGCATAGAAAGATTATAACAGCTTGAAAATAAGGAGATACCCAAAAGGCATCCTAGAAGAGCCCAAAACATATATTTTTGAGCACATGGTTCATATAAAGAAATGTGTTAAAGAAAACAAAAAGAAAGTTGTATTTTATTTTCAAAGTTGAGCTCAAATAAAAAATGTACAAGGTTAGTACAGTTTCAATTCACTTTGGATATTATTTTACTATTTATAACAGTTCATTAGTTTATATTTAGCTATCAATAGTTTTCATAAATAACCATTACAAAACTTCAAAATACTATTATAGCTTTTTCATTTTCCCCAAGGTTTTTAATTTGAGATTCATTAAATATGTTGTCTCCACTTCTCTTGGAATATTCAACTTATTAACTATTACACCCACATCACCTTGCACATATTTTTAAGGGAAAAAAACTTTCACAAACTCATTTTTGGGTGGAATTTTCTTTGACTTGCCATTTTAGTTCCAAGTATGATTCTAAAACAAAAGCTTGCTTGGTTTTCTTTGATTAGGTAATTTATATAACAATGGAAAAAAACCTTGTAAAAACAAAATCCATAAGCAAGTAATGTACATGATTATAAATCTAGAGCTTTTATTTCAAAAATGAATCATACCTCAACAAGTGACACAAAGCATCAAAGTTCCTGCCTATAGTAAATGAAATGTTACTATCTAAAATTAGAATAAAATCTAAAATTATAAAAAATAAATAAAAATTAAGAATTAAATTTGATTATTTGTAAGAATTTAAGAGATGCTTGTGAATGATAGACACATATATGAAAACAACAACTTCCTCTGATTTTTGCAAGTGGATTAACATGAATTTTAGGTTACAGTTGTATTCCTATGTAGCCAAATCCCCCTAACTTGTTGATCAAAATGATTTCTGTAGATTTCATCCAAATTCTACAAATGCATATTTCAAAGGGGAAAATGGTAAGTAATTAGATTTACCATGAGTTTCTATTATGTTAATGATAATTGTATAGTTTCATGGTAATATTCTGTGGACAGTTGAACTATAGCACATCTTAGTAAAAATAAATTTCAACAAGAGCAGTTTTTGATCTTTGAACAAAAGTTTCATGGAATCCATGTCATTCAACCAACATGAGATCATAAACCAACCTTGTAAAAGGCATCGAAACCTGTTGGCAAAGTGTGTTCTTTGCCACATGCTAGCTTGAATTAGCTCAATGTGTACCTTTGTCAAAGTGGAAAAGAGCCTCAACAATTGCTATTTTTTGATGAATAATTGAAGAAGTTGAATCTAGTATGCAAACGACAAATGAAGATTAAAATGTTAGCCTCAATACTTTTATTAAATACAAGAACTAATAAGTTGCTGTCAACTTTCATGGCAGAGAGGTGTGGAAGAAAAACTTCAAGAATCTTCATAGTTGCATGCTTGCAGACATGTGCAAATTGGACACAAAACTTAAATATTCCATATGTAATTGTGGAATAATAGAGAAAAATTATTATTTTAAAAGTTTATATAAAAAATAAGAAAAGAAATGAAGTAAATATATAATAATGAAAATTTATGGTTTTTATTGTTAAATTGAAACATTTAAACTATGTTTTGGCTATAGATGCAAGTTCTATTTTCGTCAGTCAAAAATAGTAATAATATTTTTGTGTTGATGAAGTCTAGATAAGAATTTTGAAATGAAGATATTTGATCCATCAGTTCTTAACAAAGAAGCTATATAGTTCACTATATTGGTTAAATCAATTGGTATCTGAAGAACAATAATCTTGAATTTAAGTAGTCTTCTTTTATCAACCTCTTTTTCTGCTATCTTTTTGTTAGTTTTCTTACTTGCTTTGACAATAATCTTACAATTTTTTTTCTTAGGGAAGATTATAAATCCTTAATAAGGGAAATTGCAAAATGATTCTTGAACTTTGTTATGAATATGTTTTTTATATCAGCTTGGCATGTCCACCACATTTGATAGTAAAGTCTATTGTAGACAAATTCTGATAGGTGGTTATTATGCTCTTCTAAATGCCAGTGCTTTTGAGCCAAATCCTTATTATTATAGATTAGTAGTGCAAATTATAATTTTTTATAACAGTTTGTACATTTGCACTTCATTCTAGTTTATCTGCAAATTTCAAGGATTATTAAAGAACTTGAGTTATTTTAAGAAAGTGTTGAACAAGGTTACTACAAATTTTGCAGAACATACAATGTATGTGGAATCAACACCATGGTTTTCATTCTTTCTACAACCACAATCAATAATGAATAGACAAACATTTGTCTATGAAATTTTGTACACATTTATATTAGAGTGAAGTCTGTTAAAAATTTCTTAAATGTGCTCCCCTTATTGTGTAGATCAATCAATTGAAGATCTTAAGAAATAGGTTATCTCCACCATTTACCAAAGAATAATATGTTTGAAAAAAATTGATGTCAAAATGGTTTGTTTGCAGTGCATTAATTTACAAGTTTTTTCTTGATTAGACTGCTAGATTTCTCTCTCTTTAGTAGATCTACATTAATTTCTCAATCTCTTCATATAAGAAATTTTTTCATATTTTGTCATTGTTATGATGTGATTGAGGTTTTCAGAGCTTTCTTCCAAGTGAGGATGCATTCAAATGAGTGATTTGCATCATAGAAATAGGGGGAAATGACTTGACTTGTACCTATTAAACTCTCAAAGTTACCATGTGCCATAAATCTAAATCAAGATACATGATATGATCAAAAAAGGTTTCCAAAAATGCTACTCATGTATGGGCATTCTGTTGATCTCAAATTGGTTTTGAAAATCAAGTGTCAACACACTTAACCAATTTACAAGATGATGTTGAGGATAATATAGATGCCAAGCTACAATATGTGCTAAGCCAAAAATTCAATAGGTGCTGAGTGAACTTCCTCTAATGAGAAAGATTCAAGTGTTGAGTGATAAGTGATGTTGAGTCACTATAGGTGCTGAGCGAGACAGAGTTACTATAGATGTCGAGTGAGATAGAATTCCTATATGTGTTGAGCATCAACAATTAGTAAGTGTTGAGTAACACAGAATCAACATATGAGTTTGTGCCTTCGCAAACTCAAATGTAGACCATTTTTTATCTTAAAGATAAGATCAAATATTTTACATTTCCTATGTAATTAGCATGTAGCCAATAAGAAAAATGAAGAAAGCATGCAACCAATAAGAAAAGTGAAAGAATTGAGTGCGAAAAGAAGAATGAATATTGATCGTAGATTCATACCTAACCCTAAGTCTTTGAAAATCTTTAAAAGGAGGAAAAAACCCCATAATTCATGTTTGTGCGAGAGAGATATATGGAATGCATGATAGAATGCTAGAAAAGTTCAAAAGGGTATAAAGAATTAGAGGGAAGAGAAGCATTGTAGAATCCAATCCATTAGAATAGAGCATTAGCACTTCAAGTATAGACATATCAAATCAAGGAAGGATCAAAATTAGATTGATAGAACAAGGATCTAAAATCAACAATTAAATATTGTAAGTCATCAGGTCGTCAAATTCTAATACTTTCTAGCCATTGTATTAGGAATGAAAATTGTATGATGATAGGTTGGTCTAACAACCACGTTGTAAGCCTTTCAACAAGGTGCTAAATCCTTTAACAGGGTAACATTCCAAGTGAGTGTTTGTAAATCCTTTAACCAGGTTTCTTTTAATAGAGTGTAAAGCCTTTAATAGGGCAGGCCTTTCACAAGGTAGACCATTGGAAGTGGTCAAACTTTATAACCTTGAACAGTTACATATTACTATAGTGATAATTTGTGGGTATCATTCCCACTCCAGTTTTACCTTCTCATTTTGGAGGGTTTCTAGGTGATCAAATCTCATGTTATCCATTTTCATGTATGTCCTTACTTTTATGTTAATTAGATATGGTAGATGCATGTGAATGATCTCAGTTAAAAGTTTTAAAAGGTTAAAGTTAGTTACTTTTGATTCACACCTCTCCCCCCCCCCCTCTTAGAAGTAAATCTTCCCATTTGTAAATTCCAACAATTGGTATCAGAGCCTAGTTCTCACAAGAAGGAGCCTTACAGCTTGGAGAAAAGATTTGGAAATGGAAGTCTACAAACTTGGGAAGGTCATAGAAAATTAGGTAACTAATATAAAACTCGCTTTACATACTTTGGAAGAAGCCAGAGAAGAACAGAGAAAATCTTTAAAGAGAAGAAGATAGATTTCCATAGCTGAGAATGATACACAAGACAAGGAGATTGACACCTCAAAATTGTTTGCAAATGGAGATTCCAAAGAGTTTGATGAAGCAATAGAAGACCTAATGGAGAAGAATAGACCTCTAGCAGAAGAGATCATAACTTTCAAGATTGAACAAGAATCACAAGCCATGATGCTTTGTGAAGTAACTAAACAGAAGAAAAGAGCCATTCAAGATAAGGCTATGCTAGAAGATGACAAGAGAAACCGTTCCAATAGATTGGAAAAAAAGTCAATTAAACTTGCAATAATTTCAAACATGCAACTAGACATCCTAAGTTAGATGATGAATGCACATCATGAACTGAATGTTAAGGATATTGAGATCTCCACACTAAAGATGTAAAATAAACAACTTCAAAATGACCTAAAAAGAGAAAAGAAAGTTTCAAAGAGCTTCAATAAACCTAATGAGGCCATCAAGTACTCTGAATACTAATGAAATCACCAAGAGCCAACAACGATACTTCAGGACTAGGATACACCAGCACTAAAAAAGGAGAGTCATCCAAGACTATAGAAGAAAAAAGTAACAAAGGTAAGAACACTAAACCTACTTGTCATTTTTGTGGTAAAAAGGGACATGCCTCTAATGTGTGTAGGAGCAAGAACACCCATCAATATGAAAACCCTAAGAATGTGGGTCACTGCCACAAGTGCAACAAGCAAGAACATCAAGCACATGACTGTAGGACTAGGACTATTAGAACACCAAGATTTGAAGGTCATTGCTTCAAGTGCAAGAAGTATGGACATAGAGCTTTTGAGTGTAGATCAAAGCCTATGTGGACACCTAATCAGCTAGCAAGGGCAAATAATCATGGACATCACTACAATTGGGACTACAACACCAGGTATAGCTATCATTACTATTAGGAATATGGACACATTCCTAAAAATTGCATAAGAACACATTTTAGTGGAAACTATAGTAGATGGCTTAGCCAGACTATATCTTGAGTTGTTTGAAGACTGGACATATCAACAAGAATTTTCCAACAAGGTCAAAGGTACCCAACTCAGAGTTCAACAAAGGAAAAGAGAAGGTAGATTTTGAACACATCAGAGGAGAAATGAATAAGACATGGAAGAAGAAAGATGGAAGCAACATATAAAATGAAGGGATCACTTCACCTAAAAGGTCAAGTGGTCACACTTCATCCAACTAAGAAAAATAAGGCATATGGAACTAGTTTACACAGCTTTATCATACATCAATTCCTAAACAAGCAAGTATTGAAAATCAAACATCAGCATGAATAGAGATGCAAAGTTAAAACTTCAAGTTTTCACTAGTGTTTCCAAATAAGAAAAGTTGCTTTCAAATGTCAAGTAAAATCCCAGTACATGTCGAGTTGATTGCCAAAATTAGTAGAAGCCGAGTGATTAGTTACAGCTAAGTTGGTAGTGGAAGCCAAGTGAAGGGAAATTTTAGTTGAAGCCAAGTGAGGGATACTTAAGTGGATGTTGAGTGGTGGAAAGATAATGGAAGCCAAGTAATGTAGAAATGCTTAAGAAGCTAAGTGGACAGTCGTAAATGCACTAAGCATTAAATGCTATTAAAATAGGGTATATTATTGCATTTTGAACCATTTTTCTTCATTGCGAATAAAGAGCTAAGATGAAGAAGAATGTAGAATGATTTCAAAGAAGAGAATCTAACATTTGAGCCAATTTTAATAGTGATTCAACATAGTTTCATCAATTTCAAGGTATTTACACTAGTGTTGAGCTATGTAGTTTCACATTTTCTTCATGTATAAAACCCTAGATAGAAGAAAATGGCCTCTAGCTCTAGGAAACCATAGGACAAAGAGCCATTTGAGGTGCAACTTGTGTCCAATGAAGTTAAAAAACCTAATTTTTGGCCAATTCTTGAAGTGGCATACAAAAATGACCCAGTCAAAGCCCTATCTATAATTCCTCCTAAGGTAGCCATGGTCCAAGATATTAGGAGATGTTACAATTGCAAGATAGAAGCCCTTGGAGACATGGAAATGAGAGAAGCATATGATATGTTGTGTGAAAATGGAGTTTTGAGGGAAGAATACCAAATCATTAAAAGGAAGGATTTGACTCATGTCCTAAAATTCCTCACTATCTTTAAAATTGAATAGATCATAATAGTGTTAAGTAGGATTCATGATGGAAGTTTGTGGCTAGAAGATGGCCCAGTGAAAATAACAAAGAGGATTGTACAGAGAGTAATAGGGTATCCAACCCTAGATCTACCAAAGACCCTTAGAAGTGACTCAAAGGAAGCTATCAAGAAGAAAATAGGTGCCAAATGGAACAAGAGAGAAATGACTATAGATACTATCCAAGATCTTCTTGGTGACTTTGTTGTTAGGGTTATTTTTCACAAGTTTTATCAATCCAACAAACTCAATAGTGTACCATGCATTGTAGTGGATGTTGGGTATAAACTAGTAAAAAAGGATCATACTTATGATCTTGTAGAATTGTAATTGCAACAAATCAATGAAAACCTAGGAGCAATAAGGAGAACCAAGGGAGCACAATGCAAATTTGGTGCAATTTTGATTTATATATTTTTCTATGTACAAAATAAATTTCCATCCTTTGGTAAAGTTAGCTAAAAACCAATAGGTCCATAGTAGCTCAAGTGAATGAATATGTTGAACAAATGGGAGCTAATTTTGAAACTCTTATGACAAGTTATTTTGAGGATTTCAAGAAATCCATGAAATAGAGGCTAAGGATACTAGTTTTGTTGGTAGAAAAACATGTAAATGATGTATGTTTTCTTATAGATATTGATAATAGCTATATCGAAGAAGTCAAACCAAGGGTTAGATGGCTTAGACCTCTTGGATATGAGATAAATATAGATGAGGCATCTAAAGCTACAACTACATTGTTAGCAGAAGAACTAGACAAGAGTGCACCACATTTTGGGACTTATGATGTAGTAAGATCAAAGCTGGACATAGAGTTGAAGACTGCCTCCACATTGAAGAAAAAGGGAAAACTTGTGACGAAGCTAAAATCTAAATTTGGAGAAGGGGTAGCTGAGGCAGAGGAAGAAGAAGATGTTGATGATGATGAAAAAGAACAAGGTCAAGGGCCATTAGCACTGACCCAAGGCATGGATGAAGATGCAGAAGAAGGTGCCAAGTAGGAAGCACCCAAGGCTAAACCTAAGAAGAGAAAAGCACAAAAATAGCCTGCTACACAACCCAAACGGAAGAAGAAACTAGCTAAGTCGATCCCAACCAAACCTACGACTAGGATAGACACAAGGGAAACAAAAAAAGTGGCTAAGGAACAGGAGAAGAAAAAAGCCACAGAGCAAGGATGGCCTACAAAAAAGAAAAGAAGAAAATATGTTGCACCCCCAGAGTTAGATGAAGAAAATATAGAATCTAACAATGAACAATTCAGAGTGGTAAGACATTCCACCAAATCTAACTTGGAAAATATTTTTGATACTATTAGGGATAAAGCAGATTTGTTAGGATTAAAAGATGTTGATTTTAATAAGTTGAGTAGAGAAGACTAGAACATAGTGGAAGAGTCTATCTACACTATGATGGCCAAGTTCAAGACTACTCCACTTGAACTTGACAATTCTATACCTAAGGAGGTAAGCTCCATTGTTAAAAATAAATGGCATTACTGCCTAAATATGGAGAAGAAAATAAGGGAGTCAACATTGGCTCATGTAATGAGAGACCTTACAAAAGGTCAAATAAGTAAGGCTAGCAAGAAACATGGGAGAAAATTTGCACCCAAATATAGAGCCTTTAGCATTTTATAGAATAAAGTTGAGAATGTTGTAAAGAAGTCCACACAAATGTGGAAATTGATTTATGGGTTAACAATAGTCAAGGAAGGTCAAGAAGATCCCTTTGAGGTAAGGAATGATGATGAAGAAGGAGAGGAAAATGAGGAGGAAGAAGGAGAGAAAGAGAAAGAAGAGGTTATAGTGGAGGAGAAAACATAGAAAGGTGATGAGGCAATAGTTGAGGAGCAGCAACAAGAATAGAGTGTCCAAGACACACAAATGCCACCACCTAGTCCTCCACATGAACCACCTATATCTATATATAAATTAATTGTAAAAGATGTTCCTAAAACCTCAGGTTAGAACATTAATCCTCTAACTAGAGAGGATCTCAAAAAGATCCTTCACCAAACATTTTGCAATCATAGTTGTGTAAAAATCCTATTTTGGTGAGTGTAGAAGAGTTACAAAAGGCCGTAGCTGAAATAAATAAGGAGAAGGTGAGCACACAAGAACCACCTTCAATACCTCCCACAACTGCAAGTAATCAACCAAAATAGCAATCAGCAGAAGACACAACTACTAAGGTTGATTCCATTGTGACAATAACTTCAACTATTGAGGAGTTAGCAAAGGAGCAGACAAGACAAAAGGATCCTATAGCACAAAGCCAAGGTGCACCTCCTCTAATCACCATAATTGTTCAAGGTAGAAGTGAAGAAGAAAAAGAAGAGAAAATGCCCAAGGAAAGAGAGCAAGAGGCAATACATACATTGGTTAATTTTCCTACTACGGTGACTCCTACCAAGCAATCAAGCACTGATGTAGTACCACTATAAATTTCAGCACTAGGCTCGAGCTCCACCAATGTAGCAAGGGTACTTTGACACTATGGAGATCCTGCACTTGATGAAGGGATAGTCATACCAAGTTATGACTACAAGACAATGAACCTAGCATAGATCAATGAAGTGCAAGAGGCACTAGAAAGGAAAAAGAAGTAGGAGATACTAAAGAATGAGTATAGGTAGAGGCAAGCACTAATAGAAATCAAAGACATCTTTCTTGAGCATTTAGCCTGCTATTACCTAATGAAACAAATCCCATTATGGAGCAACTATCCAACATAGTGGACCAAGTAAAAAATGAAGAACTTGATACCAATGTTAAATTATTGTAATGGTTTGAGAAGAAGTTTCAAATGAAGGTTAATGAGAAGATATATGTTGAGATAGAACTATCATAGGTTGAACTAGCTAAGAAAGTTGAGAAGGTGAAAATAGTACTTGAGAACATATTCTCATTGTACTCCAAACTATGTGACTCTTCATTTTTCACACAAGAGACTAGCTAGAGAATATTGAGCTTGGAGAGGAACCTTAAAATATCAAGCACACAGCTACCTAAGGATCTAACTCAAAGTGAGAATCATTTTTCCACAATGCTTCACACTCAAAAGGACTTAGCTATATCAATAGCAAAAGAGGTTAATATTAAGGCCAAATTGATACAGATATAATCTGCAATCACCCCACATTTGGAAGTATTACATACATAAAGAAGTGGCCTATGCAGAGAACACTTTGAAGAAAGATCCAAAACTTTCTATATTAGAAGGCCTAGTACATCTTGTAGCAGAGATAGCCATCCAGCTCAAAGCACTAGAAATAGCATTGGACAAATGGGATGCTTCTCTGAAGATAATAATGGAGGTAAATAAAACAATTTTGGCTAAATATTCCATTCATTCTTAGGACCCTTTGGCATAAGTGTCAAAAAGGGGGAGATATAATAATTTGAGATGGAGATAATAATGAAACATAAAGGAGGAGATATACCCAAAGGGGGAGATAAGGGGAGATAATAAAATTTTTAGTTTTGAGGAGAGATAAGGAAATAAAGCCAAAAGGATAACAAAAACTATAAGGAGGTGTGTGAAAGAGGGAGCAAAAACAAAGGGGGAGTACAAATAGAGGAGACAAAGATAGAGGCAAAGGAATGATAAGGTGGATAATGGAAATAGCATGAGACAAATCCAGCTTAAGGAGTTTTGGATACAAAAATGACACATCAGCTCAGGGGGAGTTAAAAAATTTCAAGGTATATAGTCTTCTACAAAATATTGAACAAGTTTTTGAAGTTTTGTACATATGTCAAACATGATGTGTATTATACTCATAGAGACCAAACTCATAATGTTTAGTTGAGTGTTTTTTCCACTCATGTCAAAGGGGGAGATTGTTGGTCTTAGATTGGTTTTGACAATTGAGTGTCAACACACTTAACCAATTTATAAGATGATGCTAAGTATAATACAAATGTTGAGCTATAGTATGTGTTGAGCCAAAAATTCAACAGGTGCTAAGTGAACTTCAGGTGCTGAGCAAGATTCAAGTATTGAGTGATAAGTGATGCTGAGTCACTATAGGTGCTGAGCGAGACAGAGTTACTACAGATGCTGAGTGAGAAAAAATTCCTATATGTGCTGAGCATCAACACTTAGTAAGTGTCAAGTAACACAAAATCAACATATGAGTTTGTGCCTTCATAAACTCAGATGTAGACCATTTTTGAGTTGACTCAGGATGAATCTCAAAGGATCTTAACGATAAGATCAAATATTTAACATTCCCTATGTAATCAACATGCAACCAATAAGAAAAGTGAAAGAATTGAGCCAAAAAAGTAGAATGAATATTGGTCGTAGATTCATACCTAGCCCTAAGTCTTCAAAAAACTTAAAAAAGAGGATGAAACCCCATAATTCATGTGTGTGCAAGAGCGATATATGGAATGCATGACATAATACTAGTGAAGTTCATAAGGGTATAAAGACTTAGAGGGAAGAGAAACATTACAAAATCCAGTTGGTTAGAATAGAGCATCCACACTTCAAGCAGAGAGATATCAGATCAAGGGAGGATTAGAATCAAATTGAGCAAAACAAGAATTTGAAAACAACAATTAAAGATTGTAAGTCATCAGGTCATTAGATTATAATACTTTCTAGCCATTGTATTAGGAATGAAAATTGTATGATGATAGGTTGGTCTAATAGCCATGTTGTATGCCTTCCAACAAGGTGCTAAATCCTTTAACATGCTAACATTCCAAGTGAGTGTTTGTAAATCTTTTAACTAGGTCACTTTTAATAGAGTGTAAAGCCTTTAAAAGGGCATGCCTTTCATAGGGTGGACCATTGGAAGTGGTCAAACTTTGTAACCTTAAACAGTTACATATTGCTACAGTGATAATTTTTGGTTGTCATCCCCACCCCAATTTTACCTTCTCATTTTGGAGGGTTTCTAAGTGATCAAAACTTATGTTATCTATTTTCATGCATGTCCTTACTTTTATGTTAATTAGATATGGTAGATGCATGTGAATGATCTCATTAAAAAGTTTTAAAAGGTTAAAGTTAGTTACTTCTGATTCACACCCCCCCTCCTCCAGAAGTAAATCTTCCCATTTGTAAATTCCAACACATTCTTCTATTCACCAACCATTATTTCTCTTTCCACACTATCTTTACAGTTTCCCTAATTGTAACTCATAAAATGCGGCATTGGGGTTTGATAGGAGCAACCTCTATTTTAGCAATATTAATAAGAAGAATAAATTTAAATGATGTATTCATATTATAAAGCACACACATCCAAAATAAAAGTGCATGTCCTCCACGTGTCATCCATGATAGCTAGGAAATATGTGTAAGACCACAATAAACATAAGTGTGCATGGCCATTTGGAGAAGGTATGGGAATCTATCAATTTATAATATCTATGTGTTAAAATGAAGCTCAAGTCTTGCATTGGTAGACATTGACTACCTACAACACTTATTTTTATTTTGAGGATTATTGTGAGAAATAAAGATAGAGAATTCAGAAGGTAAAGTGGATGCAAAACCCCATTTTGAATATCGATTACAGAGGTGGGCTTCTTTCATAATTCAAAGCAGTTTTTATTTTTGGTATTTTATCATCTACGGCCTGGCAACAAATGGCTCTATGAATTGCAGGTTCTGCAATGAATATCAAAAAAGGGAATTGAATTGGGGACAATTGGATTGAGAGATGATGTACATTACCCCTTTTGAAGTCAGACATAGTAGCAAATTATCTCTCAAAGCATAAATGAGTTTTGACGAGTTGAACAACAAAAAGAGAATGCAAATTAAGAAGTTCATGATGGGAAATGGCCATTGTGATAATTCTCTATTTAGTGTTTGATGAAATTTAATTTGGGTGATAGAATGTCTTTTTAAATTAAATTTTTTCTTTTTAAAACTAGTTATGAAATAAAAATTGGGTTGTGTCTCTAGGATTTATGAAAATGACAATAACAAGTGCATTCACAGGTATTTCAAGAATCTTGCATTAAAGATTTCTAGCTACAAATTTGGCATCTATGGTTCACATTGGACCACATAGTTTTCTTCGATAAAAGTTTTTCTAGTGTATTTGGGTTTCATTTTAATTAGTTGTATCCTTTTCTATAATTTCTCCTTAGAATACCTCCCAGAAAAATCAAGATTGAAATGTTGACATGACAATGAGGAAGTCATCCAAAAAAGATTGGTACCACAAATTGTGCTGCTCAAATGTGATAAGAGTTACAATATTCTTAGGGCATTATTGATGAGTTTTTTCACATATTTTAGTTGGTTTCATGGGGTACGCATACTATTTTGCACATATTTTCTTTTAAGCTTGGATAAGTAATGGGTGATTAATGGGAGAAGGAATATTTTTGGGTGTATCAAAAACAAGGTGGAGGAAGCCTCTCGAATGTTATTTTTTGTTGCTACTGTAATGTTTGAAAAATATGGATTTTTTCTAAGAAAAAGTTATTTTTTCACTGGCTTCAATGAATGAAAATAGATACAATTTAGAGGGTTTAACAAGAGGAGAAAAACATACCATGTGTGTCATTTCCTTTGAAATTTATCAACCTTGGATTCCAATTTAATACAAGCTAGCTAGCAATTCGATGTCAATTTACTTCACTAACAAACTATTCCACTTGCAATTAGGTGCAGCATCCAAAAGATGTATCGCTTAGATTTTCTAGCTTGAACCATCCCCAAACTTTGTGTACATATCCATGAGATAATTTGTAAATATAACATTTGAAACATGCCCACTTTTTGTTATTCTTTGATGAATCTCTATACCTGAACCTACAAATTAACACTATTTAAGAAAGCCCTAATTTTTATAGTAATTTTTTTTAAAAAATCTATGGTTTACTTAATTATCGCAAAACCTAGCAAGATTGGCTATGAATAAAGAGAGTGTGTACCAAAAAAAGAATCATTTGATATGATGTATTGTGCAAGAATGAAATTGAGGTACCAAATTGTAAGAGATCCCCTAGGTTGTCAACGTGATGCATAAATAATTTATGAATCAGAATGATGGTGTTGTCATAGCATTTTTTGACATATTTTGGGGAGACTTATTGAATGGACCTCAGTAATTTTGAGATCTATGGAATAGTGAGGTTTTGAAGAGTGCAAATTTATAAATTTTGCGATTAAAAGAAAATTCTATGAAATAATATACCCCACTTGTGTCTGCCCCCCATGTCATCATTCTAGAGAGTGAGTTTACACCAAGGTAATAATTTGTAACATTGTGAGGCCTTTATTTATTTTTCTTAACTAAGAATTGTAAATATATGCAATAGCTTGGGAATAAAAAATAGTCTCAAGTTGTTTCTTAAGTTCAATTATTTATTTTTCTTAACTGAAAATTGTAAATATGCAATAGCTTGGGAACAAAAAATAGTTTCAAGTTGTTTCTTAAGTTCAATGTTAAGTGGAGGAAAATGTAAGGATAAACCACGGACAGAAATAAAAAAAAATAAAAAACTACATGCAAATATAACCAATAACAGAAAATAATAGAACACACAGAAATGAACACAAGGCACAAGGATTTAACGTGGTTCACCCAATCCCTGGGCTAAGTCCACCAAATAGCAAGTCCGATCTTATTACAATCCAGTGATTACAACCTGATTACAATCCATAATCCCTCACAGCTCAATACCGCCGAAAGAACCAATTTCGTATCACAACACTATAAAAAATACCCAACCCTAAGCCCTTTTATACAAGTATTAAACAGCTTTAGGGTTATAACATGTCGGCCATATGTCAGCCATAATATGTCGTCTACCATGTCAGCTACTGCCCAAAATTTTTTTATGAAGTATGTACAGTACTTTCCTGATCAGTCACCACAATCTAACAATCTCCCACTTGGGGACTGATCAGGCTCCACACTAAACAACAATCTCCCACTTGGAGACTGATCTTGTAGCAATACCACTACCACATGGGGCTCCCACTGGATCAAACCATCCTGGACTCTACTATTATTTTATTCATGTTCAGTCTAAAAGACCAACCGAAGATGAAGAGGAGTTCAGCTTCTCCCTTGTTACAACCTTTGTCAACATATCTACTGGATTTTCATTGGTATGTATCTTCTCCAGCTTTAACTGTCCATCCTCCAAAACTGACCGAATGAAATGGTACCGCAACTGTATGTTTTTGGTCTTAGAATGTAGAGCTGAATTCTTAGCAAGATGAATGGCACTCTGACTATCTGTGAACAAATAATTATCCTTCTGAGGATGTCCCAATTCTTCCAAGAAGAACTGAAGCCATATCATCTCTTTGGCTGCCTCTGTAGCAAAAACATACTCTGCCTCTGTAGTGGAGAGAGCATTAATCTTCTGTAACCTAGAAACCCAGCTCACGGCTGCCCCACCAATAGTAAAGACATAACCTGTAGTACTCCGCCTGGTATCAATATCCCCAGCCAAATCTGAGTCAACATAGCCCTGTAAATCAGTAGTAGAGCCCCCAAAGTGTAAACACTTATTGGATGTTCCTCTCAAATATCTGAGAATCCACTTGACAGCATTCCAATGCTCAAATCCTGGATGACTCATATACCTGCTAACGACTCCCACTGCATGTGCAATATCTAGCCTAGTGCATACCATAGCATACATCAAACTTCCTACAGCTAAAGCATAGGGTACCTTGGACATCTTATCCTCCTCTTCATGTGTCTTGGAACACATCTCCTTAGTCAATTTCAAATGACCAGGTAAAGGTGTGCTGACAGCTTTAGCATTCTCCATAGAGAAACGTTGCAACACCTTCTCAACATAATTAGCTTGAGATAGCATCAATGTTTTGTTCTTCCTATCTCTGCAAATCTTCATACCAAGGATTTGTTTTGCTGCCCCCAAATCCTTCATAGCAAATGAATGTGCTAATTGGCGTTTCAGCCCCTTAATATGATCCATGTTAGACCCAGCTACAAGCATATCATCAACATATAAACATAAAATAATGTAGCTATCATCATCCAACCTCTTAAAAGAAACACAGTAATCTGAATGACACCTATTATATCCATGCTCATGCATAAAACTATCAAATTTCAGATACCATTGCCGAGGTTCTTGCTTCAAGCCATATAAACTTTTCTTCAATTTGTACACTAAGTTCTCCTTACCTTTGACCTCAAAACCCTATGGCTGAGCCATATATATTTCTTCATCCAAATCACCATGAAGAAAGGCTGTTTTAACATCCATCTGCTCTAAATGCAAATCTTCAGTAGCCACAAGACTTAAAATAGTACGAATAGAAGTCATTTTAACAATAGGAGAAAATATCTCATCAAAATCAATTCCCTTTTTTTGTGCAAATCCTTTTACAACTAACCTGGCCTTAAATCTTTTCTTACCTCCTTCCTCTTCTTTCAACCTGTAAACCCATTTATTCTGTAAAGCCTTTTTACCTGCAGGCAACTTGCACAAATCCCATGTCTTATTTTTCAGCAAAGAGTCCATTTCATCTTTCATTGCAGACTCCCACTGAATCTTAGTATCCACTTGCATAGCTTCATCATAACTTTCAGGTTCACTAGCATCAGTAAATAAAATAGAATACAAAGAGGGAGAAAACCTTTGTGGAGGTCTAATTTGCCTTGTTGACCATCTAACATTCACTAGTGTGTGTGGTATTTGTTGTTGCAGTTGTTGCACATCATGAGGAATGGCTAGAAAATCAGCTTTTGGAGTATCATCCAGCACTACATATTCATCTTTTTTCTTCTCATGTTGCTGCAACAGATCTTTGTACAACACTTTCTCATTGAATATGACATCCCGACTTCTAATAATTTTAAGATTTTCAAAATCCCAAATCCTATAACCAAATTCATTAATTCCATATCCAACAAAGACACATTTCTTTGATTTAGCTTCTAGCTTGGTTCTATTTTCAGAGTCTATATGAGCAAAAGCTTCACAACCGAAGGTCTTGAGAAAAGAATAACTCACCTTCTTACCAATCCATACTTCCTCTGGAATACCACAGCCCAAAGGAGTAGAGGGACCTCTATTAATCAAATATACTACAGTATTGATAGCCTCCGCCCACATGTGTAAGGGCAACCCAACATGCAACCTCATGCTCCTTGTGCGCTCTATTATAGTCCTGTTCATGCATTCAGCCACTCCATTTTCCTATGGAGTCCTTGGAACAGTTTTTTGTCTACGAATACCATTAGTGGAGCAATAATCTTCAAATTCATGACTGCAATACTCACCACCATTATCAGATCTGAGACATTTTAATTTCTTACCAGTCTCATTTTCAACCAAGCATTTCCATTTCTTAAAAGTTTGAAATACATCAGATTTCTATCTAAGGAAATAAACCCATACTTTTCTAGTTGCATCATTAATAAATGTAACATAATAATGAGATCCACTAAGGGAAGATACCTGGGCTGGTCCCCATACATCTGTATGCACAAGCTCTAATTTCTCCTTTTTGTTTTCCTTCCCTGTCTTTACAAAACTCACTCTCTTTTGTTTTCCATACACACAACTTTCATAGAAATCCATATTCACAAATTTTAGACCTGGTAAAACTTTCCTTGAATGAATTACTTTCATACCTTTCTCACTCATGTGCCCAAGTCTATTGTGCCACAGCGCTGTATCAGAATCTACAGCAGCTATTTGTTCTCCCTTCTCAACTGCAGTAATTGTTCCTGAATATTCATTTTTCTCTGAAACAATCAAAGTAGAAGGAACAATATGACCTATACAAAGATATAAGGTGCCTGCTTTCACACCTTTTGCTACTACAAGGGAACCTTTTGAAACCTTCCAATTTTTATCATTAAAAGTAACTACACAACCCTCATCACTGAGTTGCCCTACTGAAATTAAATTTCTACTTAGTTTTGGAACATGTCTTACCTCATGTAGTAGCCAATGATTCCCATTCTGCAACTTAATCTTAATTTTTCCCTTTCCAACAATCTGACAGGGTTCATTATCCCCCAAATAAACAAGCCCAAAATCCCCTTGGACATAATCAATGAAATAACCTCTATGAGGTGTAGCATGAAATGAAGCGCCAGAATCTAAAACCCATGAATAATCAACACTCTCTAAAGACAGAAGCAAAGCATCCTCTTCGGATTTGTTACTTACCACATTTGCCTCCTTGTCTCCATCTGATTTATCTCCTTCATTTTTCTTTCGATTCCAGCAATCTTTCTTTTTGTTCCCTGGTTTCCCACAGTACTAGCAATCATTTGGTCCTCTCGATTGAGACCTCCTCCCCTTTGACTTTCCTCTTGATTTCCCACGATTTCCAGAGTTACTTCCTCTTTCAGTCGTTCTGCCCCTGCTTTGTGCATTTAAAGCACTTCCTGATGTAGATCCACCTGAGGATTTTCTACGAGTTTCCTCACTTAAAATAACACCGATCAAATCATCATATTTTAGGGTACTAGATCCAGGAATAGAATTACTCACCACCTTTACCAAGCCATTCCAGCTTTCAGGCAAAGAACACAAAATCAAGTGAGCCCTAATTTCTTCATCAAAATTGATACCCATAGAAGATAATTGACTAGTAATAGTATTAAAATCATTTAAATGATCTGCAAAAAATCCACCTTCTGCCATTTTCATATTAAATAAATGCTTCATGAGAAATACCTTATTTGAAGCGGAGGGCTTTTCATATAGTGTCGCTAGGGTTTTCATCAAATCTTCTGTCATCTTTTCTTTTTTAATATTAAATGCCATCGATGGTGCCAAGCATAACCGAATGCTTTCGAGTGCCTTTCTGTCCAAGAGATCCCATTCAGCCTCTGACATAGTTCCCTGATTCTTGGCTTTTCCTTCCAACGGCTTCCATAAATCCTTCTGATATAAATAGTCTTCCATTTGCATCTTCCATAACTGGAAGTTCTGCCCATTAAACCTGTCAACCCTCAACTTACCCTCATCTTCCATCGCTCCCACTCAACTGTGAGACTCCCACTTAACCGTGAGACTTTCCTGTAGAGGATAACTGAAAGACAACCTTGCTCTGATACCACTTGTTAGGATAAACCACAGACAGAAAAAAAAAAAAAACTACATGCAAATATAACCAATAACAAAAAATGAAGTATGTATAGTACTTTCCTGATCAGTCACCACAATCTAATAGAAAAATGAGTTAGTAATCTATTTGTAAAAGTATAATAAAATTGTTTCAACATTATTTATTTCTTTTTAGAAACTATAGTGAGGATATGTTCGTTATATCTTAATTAATCAATTTAAGATAATTAGAATTGTAAATGGATAATATTTTTGGAACAATAAATAATTTCAACCTATTGTTTACAAGCATCATAAAATTGTATAAACATATTTAATTTCCAATTTGGCACCCTCTAATTATTGGTTCTATTTTATATTAGACATTATCCATTATATTCAAATTGTCATCAAAAGACCTTTACAAAATGAAACATAAACTATATCCACTAAATAACCTCATAACCCTTACATGAGCCTTGTTACCTAACATTGACATATTTGGATTCAAATTACATGGAAATTCTACTATTAGTAGTAATGCATCATTAGTCACCTTATATGTATTAGTACAAAATAAATAGCCATAAATTTCCTTATTGGTATTCAAATGCTTAGTGTCATCCATATGACCCACTTGGTATTCCTTTAAGTCTTGGGTGCTCTACACCATAAAGAGGAATCAATGTTGAGTAGGTTGGTCATCAAAGGAAAGGTGTGTGTGGCTCCCTTAGAATGAGTAGATTGGGAAAGTCTAAAAGAGCAATATTGATCTAAGTCAAGGTTTTATTAGGTCAGATTGATGAGGGGAATTCACTATGAGTAATTAGAAGAATAGAAATTCTAACATGATCTAGTTGTGATCAAAATTAGAATATTGGATAGGATGTGAGAAAGTTTTTACACTTTAAGTATAGGATGTGAGACCAAGGAAAGCTCTAATTTGAGAGATAGTTATAATAATGTATTAAATGACCATAACAAAAGTGAGATTAATATTTGGAGTTGGGTAATGAGAAAAGTCCAAAATGATTAGGTATTATAAATATAAACAGATAAAATATTTATTTGAAGGGGAAAACTTATTGATGGGTCTTACAAATAGTGAGTCATATAATGAACATGTAATTAGTATTTTGAGTTTTTGATCAGAGATGAGTGAGTGTGAATAGGAATAGGTCTAGGTAGTCATGATGTGAATATAGTCTTCTTTAAGGAGGCTTGAAAAGTTTCATAGATATATTTGAGGAGTTTGAGTGGAGATTGGGGTGATTTTAAGTTCATTTCTAGTTCAATATCAGTTGTGACTACATTCAAGGAAGTTAACTAATAATAATTTATTGATTTGAAAAAAACTTGATCAGCGAGTAATAAAAAATTAAATAATGTATTAATATGATTAAAAAAATCATCAATCATTCATTTCATCATTTGTTTGGATGACTAATTATTAGTGAGAAATTTTTTAGTCATTTATTTGATCATTTATTTGGTCACTTATCTCTATCTATCTTTGTGATTTTACCTAACGACCAAATTAGTCATTTAGTTAGTCAGTTATACTTATAAATGGTAAAATATGACTAGAATTTGATCATTTTTAGTTACATGACTAAGATTTTTAGTCTTGGGACTAAAAGTTTTATTCATGTAGTAATTTATTTACCAATATTCTACTAGTGCCTTCACCTCAAAAGCCTATAATAACTAAAGTTAAAGATCCTCTGACTGAGGAAAAGGATGATTCAAATCAATAAACCTCTCTTATAGCCAAAGAACCTCCATTTCCCCATAAGTTGATGGAACAAAGCCAACCCATAGAGAACCATGTAGTCATTGATTTGCTTAATCAGGTGAAGTAAATGACAATGAAAATAACATTACTGGATGCTATTAAGGAAGTCATTTCCTATACTAAAGTCATTAAGGAAGAATGTATTAAAAAACTAGGAAGGAAGAAGAATAATCCAAAAACCATTCATGTCCTAGGACAATTTTCTGAGTTAATGATGGAGAAATTAACTGTACCTAACTATTCCAAAATTGGAAGTCCTGTGGTTATAGTCACCATTAATGGGATCCAAGTTCAAAATGCTTTAGTTGACTTAGGAGCATCTATAAATTTCATGACAAAGGAGGTATTGTCTCAATTTCATATCATTGGCCTCGAGGAGACACCCATCATACTTCAGCTTGTTGATAGCTCTACTATTAAGCTAGATGGGATGATAGAAGATTTCATAGTCACCTTAAAGTCTTGGGAGTATCCAGTTGATTTTGTTGTTCTACCCCTAGAGGATAATATGGGAGGATATCCTTTAATCTTAGGATGACCATGCTTGACCACTATAAATTCCTATATAGCTTGCCGATCTAGAAAGATGAAAATATCTAATGGTATTCATACTAAGAACTTGACTTTATACTCCCCTACTCAACCATTGTTACTAGACGACCAAGTAATCTAGCCATATTTGTGTGATTATTATTTAGAGGTCAATTTCATCCATCAATTGATGATGATAGGTAGGGAATCATTTATAGCTACTATAGAAGAAGATGAAATAATTTCATCCATTATTCTGAATGAATATGGAATAGAATCTCAAATGTGTCCTCAAGTTGAATATATCTTAGAGACTATATTACCATCCTTGAATTCACCACATCATTTAGAAGCTTCACAGTTTCTCAACTCATTATTGCCTCATGAGATGGATTCTTCTCCAATTTCCCAATTATTCATGGCAGACAAGGTTGTTAAGATGGAAGTTGGTCCAAGCAAAGAATTGAATGTAAAGAATACCTTATCACCCTCCCAACAAAAGATTATGTTGTAGTTATTATAGGAGAATTAAAAAGAATTCTCTTGGGACTATATGGACATGAAAGGATTAGATCCTATGCCCTACACTCACAATATTTACCTCAGCCCTAACTTCAAACCTATTCAATAGACTCAAAGGAGAGTTAACCCTATTTTAAAAGATATAGTTAAGAATGAATTGCAGAAAATACTAAGTGAGGTTTTTGTATACCCCATCTTTGATAACCAATGGGTCTCACCCCTAGTTATAGGACCTAAGAAGGGAGAAGAATCATGAGTTTGTGTAGATTATAAGGAGCTCAATTTAGCCACTAAGAAAGACCATTTCCCCTTGCCATTTATAGACCAAGTCCTTGACAACCTAGCTAGAAAGAAATATTTATCTTTTCTGGATGGTTTTAGTGGTTACAATCAGATACAAATAGCTCCCAAGGATCAAGAAAAAACAACGTTCACTTGCCCATGGGGAATGCTTGACTATTCAATTTTACCTTTTGGCTTGTGCAATACCCCAGCCACATTTCAATGAGTTGTCATCAATATCCTTTCAGACATATTTGTTGAGTGTATGGAGATCTACATGGATGATTTTACTATTTATGGGACCACCTTTGAGGAAGCAAAAGAAAATTTAGAAATGATACTCAAAAGATGTCAAGACTATAACCTTTCCTTAAATAGTGAAAAATGTTTTATGATGATGGAGGAAGGTGTAGTGCTAGGCCATTTCATTTCATCTAAGGGCATCCAAGTAGATCTAGCAAAGATTGAAGTCATTAGTACCTTTTGTACACCAGAGAAGTAGAAAGATGTATGAAGTTTTTTTGGGACATGCTAGATATTATAGAAGATTCATTAAAAACTTTAGCCAACTTGCAACACCCCTCTACAACCTACTAAAAAAAGATTATAAATTTTCTTCGAACTTTGATTGTGGTACATATTTATTGCAACTTAAGGAAGTTCTTACCACATCCACTATTTTGAGATGAACTAATTGGGGATTGCCTTTTCAAATTCATATAGGATCCTCAAACTATGCTATAGGTGTCATGCTAGGAAAAAGGTAGACACAGTTGAACATGCCATTTATTTCATTAGTAAGAATTTGCAAGGTGTCGAGTTTAACTACACAGTCACTAAAAAGGAATTACTTGTAGTTATCTACACCCTCAATAAATTCAAGCACTGTATTATTGGTTATGAAATATTTTTCCACATTGACCATTCTGCTATAAAATATCTGGTGAACAAGTCTGCAATATCAAGAAGATTAGCTCACTGGTTGTTACTCATGCAAGAATTTGATATCACCATAGTAGATAAACCTAGAAAGGCCAATGTGGTAGCTAAATTTCTCTCTTGATTGCATGTCCTTGATGATATTGTAGTCATTGATGATAGTTTTCTAGAGGAACACCTTTTTCTATTGTCAAAATAGAACCCATGGTATGTAAATATTGCTAACTACCTCACTAGAGGTAAAATGCCAGTTCACTTCTTTGCCAAAGCATGAAAGTTACTAGTAGAGAATAATTTTAACTATTCATGGATTACTAGATTTATATTCTATATTAGACCCGATCAAGTCATGTGTTAGTGCCTAAGAGAGGATGAAACATATGATGTCTTAAGGACATGTCATGATAAGCCCTATGGAGGTCACTTTGTAGATAAAAGAACTACTTTCAAAATCTTGACAACTAAATATTATTGGCAAAGTTTGCACAAGGATGCAACTAGGTATAGAAAGAAATGTGACAAATGTGAATGAATGGGAAGACCCACTAAATCATATGAAATGCCCTTGCAACCTCAAGTAGTTTTTGCACCCTTTAATAAATGGGGGATTGACTTTGTAGGACCTAATGAATGTTCTTCACAAGGAAAATCCTACATTCTAGTTTGCATTGACTATGTAACTAAATGGGCCAAGGCTAAACCCATGAAACACCCAAGGGATACCATAGTGGCCAAGTTCTTGTATGAATCCATCTTTACATAGTTTAAAGTCCCTAGGGAGTTGACCTTCAATCAAGGAGCCTAGTTTACATCACATTTGATGACTACTCTAATGTAGGAGTATACCATCTGGCCTAGTAAATCATCACATTATCATCCAAAAACTAATGGTCAAGTAGAAGTTACTAATAGGGAGCTGAAATCCATTCTCACCAAGAAAGTAGCACTCCATAGGAAGGATTGGGCCACACACCTTGAAACTCTCTGGGCCTATAGAACTACTTGGAAATCCATAATTGGTTTTACTCCTTTTGAGCTCATCTATGGTAGGTTAGCTATAATGCCTATGGAGTTTGAATATAAAACATTGAGGACTACCTTAGAGCTTGACATGGAACTTACTATTGCAAAATATGAATGGAGGGAATCTGCATTGAATAATACTGAACTCATTCAACACCAAAGAAAACAATGACATAATAGGTTTATCAAAGAGAAAATATTTGTTGTAGGAGATTGTGCACTCCTTTATGGCTCCAAATACCATTGTAATCTTTGAAAGTTTCAAATGTACTAGTTAGGATCATATGAAATTGCTGCTATATTTTCAAATGGTGCACTTCAGTTATCTACCATTGATCATGTCTGATTCAAGTTACTTGTTAATGGGCATCATCTCAAGCTTTACAATAAACCAATTAGTCATGAGGAGTTCCTGTAGTAGTTCTAGCTTAATGATGATATCCTCATTCTTGTAGCCAAAGAGTCTAGATATCCTATCTAGACTCTTGCTACTTCTTGATTCTATTCAAGGCATTCATAATAAACATTTTCTTCTTGAAAGTACTTTCTTCACCATCCACTCCACTTCATCTTCTCTCTTTCCCATCTTACCGTTCCATCCCATCACTTTGTCAATTTTTATGATTCTTTTTAGAATATCTTTCCTACAATAGTTGTCAAGTACATACAGCATAACTTTGCATGCATTTTATTTTATTCATGCTTTGTTAGGAATTGGTATTGTTTATAATTATTCACTCTTTCATATCCTAGCCTAGTGGGACCCGTGAATTTTCATAGTTGGGGGAAAGAAATATTTAAATATTTGTTTTCAAATCAATTTCAAATCACATACAACTCTAAAAGTTAATTGAGATGACTAGAAGTAATTGGATGCTTAATATCATAGATTGATGACTTTTCCTTCTATGATTGCATCATTATGTAATTAATGACATTAAAAGTAGTTACTTAAATTTTAATGATAATTTGCAACGTGTTCAGGTGATGAACCTATACATGGGCATAAATTATGAAACTTGATGCAAGAAAAATATTATGAGGTATTCAAGTACATGCCATTTTTTTTTCTAAAGATAATCAATGCCATAATATTGCAAACTTCGATTCACCAAGCTCTAAAACATGAGCTCTAAAATATCAAAAAAAATTCTTCTAAAGCCAACAATGGGTGGAGGACTCTAGAGTATGAGCCAATTGATCATTGAGTTCTTCTAGGTGATGAAAATAAATATTTAAATATTTGTTTTCAAATCACATGTAACTATTAAAGTTAATTGAGATGACTAGAAGTAATTGAATGCTTAATGTCACATGTTGATGATTTGTCCTTCTGTGATTGTGTCATTATGGAATTAATGAAATTAAAATAAGTTACTTAACTTTTACTGATAATTTGCAATGTGTTCAGGTGATGAACCTATACATGAGAAAAAATTATGAAACTTGATGCAAGAAGGATATTATGAGATATTGTGAATTGAACTCTCCAAGAACATGCCATTTTTTTTTTATTAAGATAACCAGTACCATAATAATGCAAAATTTGATTCACTAAGCTCTGAAACATCAAAAAAAATTCTATTGAAGCCAACAATAGATGGAGGAATCCAGAGGTATGAGCCAGTTGATCATTGAGTTCTACTAGGTGATCCAGTCAATTGCGAGATGTTTAGAAGAAGGGGATTGTTGGATTACTATCTTAGTCTAAAAGGATTTGATGAAGAGGTTGCTCTTCAATTCTTAAGAATTGAGTGTACAAAAGAGGTGGTAGTTGAGGTGACTGGCTTACCCCAGGAAGGCAAAAATTGGGAAAAAGAATTTGACCTGTGGATAGCTACGGTACAATTTAGTATACACTAGGACCCTCCACTAGAAATTGACAAGAAACAAGGTACCTCTAGATTATCCTTGAAAATGGAGTTTATTCATTTAATAGTGTTTATCTTCTAGTACTTCATGTGTGAAGGATGTTAAAAATACCTACATGCCCTACATTTCAAGATTTTGGCTCACCTACGGCATGATTACAGACATGCAAACCTTCCAAATTTCTTGTTTAATATTGTTAAGAAGAAAGCTTCTTTAGTACAATTAGGAAAGTATTAGTGTATCTCTCACCATTTCTTAATAAAATTAATTGTAGAAAGGGATTTGAATAAGAAATCAATTGGGACATGGGAAACATTTTTGCAGTTAAAAGAGGTAGAGCCTAGGCTAATTGGCCTTAGTGGCCAGGGTGTTGGACAAAGGGAAAGAACGTCTACTAGTTTTTGTAAAGTTGTTCCCAGAACTAAAAATTTTCTTGAAGCCTCTCCCTCTAGTTCTAGACTAACTAAGAAGATGATTTACAAAGCTAAATCCTCCATTGCTAGTAAAAAGAGAAACAAACATAGAGAAGCTACTAGTTCCCCTAAGAACCCATTGTTAGGTCTACCATTAGGAAAGGAAAAGATAAAGTTGTGGAACTTGAGGAAGAAAATTTAGAACAATTAGATGATGAGAGCAATGTTAATGAAACTTTGCATTTACAGGAGAAGAAAGATTCATAAAAACCTCTTGAAGCACTTATGGCAGAAATATCTACAAGAAAGATGAAATGAAAGAATCTTCCATACTTGTCAACACCACCCATGAAGCAAAGTGAAAGGCTCTCCAAGGGTAGGATTCTTGAAACCTCTATTCCAATAGTTACCCTTGATTTTTTTGAATGTGAAAAGGACTCCTCTCTAGAGGAAAAGTTGTAGAAAAACATAGCCAATCATGAGAATGAGTACAAATCCTAGGATCCACAACTGGAAGTTGACTATAATGTTGACTATGTGCTTATTGAAAGTGATAAGGAGTTTGTTGAGATTGAAGTATCTGTGGAGTTTTAAGGAAGCCTTGATATGCATGAAATTGGTGAAAATTCTGTAGAATTTCCTTTTGAAGACTACCTAAAGACCAGACAAGAAGTTGTCGACGAAGTAATGGAAAAACTCAACCAAGATGGGTTAGACACATTAGCTACAATAGCTAATAAATCTAGTAAAGGATGAAATGTGGTGATGATGATTTCCATAAAAGAAGGAGAATGTTCCACACCACAGAGTGTTAACAAAATTCTCCATTTGGCATCATAATGGGTAGAAATCTTTAACCAATAACCATTTCCACCACCCAATTTGTTCACACCTTTGTTTGTAGGAATTGATTTTTTTCAAGAATCATTATGGGAAAGAGCTCAATGGAAGTTGGAATGAGAAATATTGAAACATGTTATTAATGAACAAATCTATCAATTGAAATAGAGCTCAGACTAAAATGAAGTTTTGAAAGAAAAATTGAATAGATTATAGGATTAATTCCTCAATTAATGGAATGTGTGTCACCATTCCTAGTGTATGCTTTTCTTCTAAAAGAGTAGCATGAAAATTTCAAATTGACTAGTGTTGTGGAAGGTCTTAATCCCTCTATTTCTACCCCACATGAGTTTTATGATGCATCCCATTCTGTTCCCATAACTTAGAAAAATATACTATGTGAATTATATCTACATAATCTGGTAGTGCCTAATGACATAGAGTGGAACTAACTCCTGTATGTAGGCGATGTGTAGTTGAGAGTAGTGATTTCATGGATATAGAGTGAAATAAGTAGAGAAAATCAAGCTACAATTTATAGGGAGAGTGAAATGATAGCATCACTGCTCATGAGACCAAAACTTCAACACTCTAGATGGACATATCTAGATTGGGTTCCGATTTTGGGAAATCCTACAAAATCTAGTAAGGTGTGTTCAATCAGGGAACAAGCCTTTAAAACTGGGAACATCACTCATCCCAAGATGTTGAGATAATTACTATTTCCTCAAGACAAAAATGGACTAGGATGCCACATGACCTAAAAATAAGAGAACTCCACTCTCCTCAAAACTTGACTCTTGCTACAATTAGGATTCCATGGTATATTGACTTGGGGAGAAATTAGTGCAATCATTGGCTTCCATTAAGGTATCAACCCCATGTTCTCCTACAACCACTACTTGCAATAAATGACAATGTAGAGGATCATGATATGATAGCTAAAGTGCAGTGCTAGAAACGGCTCAAGGAAAATTATGGGTACTTCAATAATGTGAAAAATGAGCTAGGGGAAAGGACACGTAGTGATTGGTAAGTTCAATCCTGAATCAAGAACTTCATGGTTGTTGGAGACCAGCAATAACTCAGTTGGGGTGAATGATGGGTCTCTAAAAGGCTATTGTTTTGAGTTCATTTTATCTTATTTTTAGATAGTTATCTTGCAAAAAAAGATACGATTCTATGGTTTTAAGTAAATGAACCTATGTTTTCATGACTATGTTATCTATATGCTAAGACATGAAGTAGTAGTATGGATAAGTTCAAATATGCTATATTTTCTTGAACTTATGGGCTTCTATAGTATAATGAAGAAATGTTACATGTTGATAAATGTTCCCACATCCATACTATGTTTTGGGTAGATTCCTTCCTGTAGCCATATGATTTGCAAAGTGTGATAGTCTAAACATTATATCTTTTCTAACATTGATGATGAAATGAATATACATATGTGGAATATGTATGCATTCAATATTTTGTAGGTACTTGCCATGCATATTCAAAGTCAAAACTTTAGTGCTAAGTCAAAGCCAACTAGACTACTAAATCACTACAATGAGGAGATTATTGTGTGACTTTTGTTATAACAGTGCATGAATATAGCTCCCTCAACCTACTATACTATTGGAGGATTTAATCGTAGTTAATGGTATTTATGTTGCAAACTTTATAAATCTATAATTGATCCTAGTTGATGGAGTGATCGTAGAGTTAGGAAGTTGTTGTAGTTTCCCTTTAAATAATGGCCGATGTATCTTTGAAAGGAATTTTTTGGAAAAGATAGATAGAATAGATTGATTTTCATAATAATAGCATGTGATCTTGTTTTAATCAAATGTAATCTCTTGCCATAAATGAGTAGAATACAAAATTCAATTTTACATCTTCTGTGTTGATTGCCTTTTCTATTCACTCATCCAAGGGAGCCCACTTGCTGAGTGAAATTTTCTATTAAAATAGATTTCATTTCCTTGTTTTTTTCTTTTCATGGTAGAATTCTGCTATTCTTGGAGCCATTGATATTAGAATCATTGATCTGTTCCTGCAACGTAGGTGCATAAATAGATTTACTATTTGCAACATTACTTTAAGCTTTAAATTAAGATGTTATTTCAATTTCTAGCTTAATTCTCCTTCAACATTCCCTTTGTTTTAGCTATAATGATTTAAAGAGGAATTAGAGCATATAAGTTTTGTAGCCACCCTCTCAAGTTTGTGCTCCCAAGTTGACAAAGTAAAATGAAACCAACATGTTATTTTAGGAAAATACATGATTCTATCTAATCATGGGGTCACTATGAAAGGATTTCCAATTCTTCATTACTAAGGTATTAAGCTAACCCCCCATCCCTTCTCTCCCAATCACTTACTCACTCAATCAATTGGTTTTAACCTTAACTAGGGGAAACATGTAGGTTTTATTTTGATTTTTATAGATGCTTTCTTGTTGCTTGTATTTAAAAGTATTTTTTTGCATCTATTATAGTCTTTTGATTATACTATCACAAGGGCATCATGGTCTTTCCTAACATGGTATCATAGGGCATATGATTGTAAGTAATTTTTTTTATTATGTACTTGACACATAGTCACCTTGGTTCCTCATAGCTTGGTGTATAACATTAAGTACAATATCAAAATAGGATATTATCTCCCATGTTAACACAATGATAATTCACATTCTATATTAATATTCATTTAGTTAGTTCATTTTTATTTTTGTATCAAGCATTTTATTTATTTCCTATGACTACCATTTTTGTTCATCTCCTATTCATTTTGATAGAATACTCATATTTTTTGAACTTGCCTATCCTCTCAAGGAGGCATACCTTATCCTCCTCATAATCCTTCTTCATCCTTCCATGATTGGGGCATCTTATTTTCTTCTTCTTTGATGTGATGCTGATTTTGACACCACATAAAAGAGGGACTAAAAGTAGACAACTAAAAATTTCCTTTTTGTCTAATATTAATTCAACTAATATTTACCCTTAATATTATAGTTATTTTTCTATTGATAAGAGGTCAAAGCCAAGATTAATTATTTTTATATTTTGTGATTAATTATTATTAATTATTAAGCTGGAGTATACTTCAACCCAAGACCTCCCTTATAAGAGGCTCAGAATTGACCATTGTGTTGTAGGCTCTTGCCTAATATTATAGTTAATTTTAATAATCAATTATATTTTTATATTATTATATTTATTTAATTAAATGTATTATAATGAAATAAATACATATCCTCTTTTGTATTAAAACTTTATTTAAATACTATATTCTCTCTCTATATTCAATCATTTTTAAGATACGGTTCCTCCATCTTCTTTTTATATATATATACCCTAACTTGACTAATATTCTTCTAATCCTATTTGGATCACATATAAGTTAATTCATATGTTTTTCCTATTCACTAATCATTGCCTACACCTTAATCATCTTCTTGATATTGATTAAAGTGCAAGCAATCTTGTCTTTTCCCTAATCATGTGTACAATCTCCTTTTCCTAGGTAACCACCTCTCCACCTTTTTCCTCCATCGATACTTTCAAATCCTTCTATTTTTTAACTTTTGCATCGTTTTTCCCCTTAATCCTTTCCATTTGTTCTTTTTCTCTCTTAATCCCAACTTCTTCTTGTTTGCTTCCTTAATCTATGCCATCCATTATTTTTCGCTTAAACTAAGTCACTCATTGATTTCTATTTTCTATGAAAGGACACATCTCTTTCATTTGTAGGTTAATAAAAAATTATAAATTAGCAGGTAGAAATTATCAATTAGCATTTAGATATTTGTATACTAGAACACCTTGAGCACTTAACATTTCTTATGTTTCAAGCATAGCATCTTGATTTCGTTAGCTTAGAATCATGATGTCATTATCTTATATTTCATTTTATTCCATTTAATCTTAGTTATTTTTCATCTTCATTCTTTGTTATATTGTATCTCATCTCTAATCCAACATCTAAAATAATATTACACTCATCATTGCTTGTCCACTATCTTTTCCATAGATCTTACACTTGAACATCTTGTGAGATTTGGGGTAAGTTCTACATACTTGTTTCCAAAACCCTTAACTCGCATTTCCTTAATTTCCATAATAGATTACATATCATTGTGTTGGGTGAGCATGCCCATAAAATAATATTTAAGAACAAAAAAAAAAAGGTTATTGGATGCCCTTATTTTAGCATATAGGAGGTTGTAGTAGTCAAATTACTTGTTTTGTTTCATTGTAGGCATGACTAGCATCTAATGTAATTTTTTTATAATATTTTGGTATTCTACTTGTAATAAATAGCTAGTTATTTTTACTACATACATTTACCTTGATTGATCAATTTTTGTGAAGAATGTTTCACTTGCACACTTCAATGTTGATTATTAGATAGAAAGGTGGTGTAAATTCATAGAATATCCTTCTTTGTGACCTTTAATACCATGATAAGAAAATATTTATTAGATAGAATGAAATAATAAAATAATAGAATGTGGGCCTCTCTCATGAATTTCTTGGATTTTGACCATTCTTTAATGTTTCTCAATAACATGTACTCCCAATAGTGCATACACATTATAGTGTGTATGCCCTATTGACAACATAAATATAAAAAATGAAGAGGGGGTGACAAGGGGGAGAACAAGAAAGGGTAAATGGGTAACACAAGGAGAGAGAGAGAGAGAGAGAGAGAGAGAGAGAGAGAGAGAGAGAGAGGAGGAGGAGGAGGTGTTAGCACCCCTTAGGACCCTTTATAGAATTACATGAACTACATTACTCCATGGTGTGCAAGAAATATTTTTGATGAAAATAGGATTGTATCTTTATCTATTCAATATACTAATATGTTTTAAGGGGTTCTAAGTGGTCTTAAGATGTCAAAATGAGTTATAATGGGGTTCTAATGGGTCCTAGAACAACCTTTCACCTCTTATGACATATCAGAATCCATCAGAATACAATATCACCCATTGGGACCCCTTAGAACACATTAACAATCATAGGAAACACTAATAGGTTATAAGTGGTCCTAATTTATCACAAGGGGTCATAATGAATTTTACATGGACCTATAACCCCTTAGGACTCATTACATGATTACATGATCCATTTTACTACATGGTGCACAAGGAATATTTTTATGAGCATGCAATTGCAACTACATATATTCAATATACTAATGTGTCACAAGGGGTCCTAATAGGTCATAAGGTACCATGATGAGTTCTATTGGCTCCTAAGGGGTCCTTAGACAACCTATGATCCCTCATGACACATTATGAACCACCAAGACACATTATCTTTGAATAAAACCCCTTAGAACATGTTGGCTATTGTAGGACACACTAATAAGTTATAAGTGGTCCTAATGTATCACAAGGGTTCATAATGGATCTTAAGTGATCTTATGACCCCCTAGTACCTATTATGAAATCACACATGACTTTTTTTTATCCATGGTGCATAAGGAATATTCTTGATGAACATTGGATTTTATGTAATTCCTTGCTAGGGAACCTAAAAGGATAAGACAAACTGATACAAATTTTGGTGAATACTTTTTTTTTGAATTTTTTTAACTTACTATAGCTTATATGTGATAGTCCTAATAGGTTTCCTAATTTCATCTTTAAACAACATAACTTAATTTTCTTTCTAACATTTTATCCTTACCACTTAAGTTAAACCATCTATTATTTTCATCTCTACTTATGATTTGATACATTATCCATCCTAATATCTATTTAGAAATAAGGAACTAATTTCCTAATCCTTATAATCAAATGTATATCTACTTAACATGAAATAAAGATACATAAAATATATTCAAACCATAAAATACACATATAAACCAAACCATAGATTATTTGCTTGATAACATTATGAAGAGTACACATTTATTTTATTCATATAAATTTATCTAAATTCAAATAAATATACAACATCATAGCATCATCAAACCTTCATTCATATTTTGAAATAATACAATATGTTCACCTTTCCCTTTATTTTTCCTAGAGATACCCTTTACCCTTTTTACATATCTTTTCATTTCATGACATATACATATGACATTTCAATTTCTTAAAGAGTTTATATTACAATATTACATGAAATAATTTCAAGGAGATGCCATATATAGACTTCAAGAATTATAATCGACTGCTACTCAGCAAGGATTCATAAAAAGCCATCCATGAACACTAGAATAGTACCTCAAAATTATTTTCCACCCAATCATGTGGAGCCATAAATGGACGACTCCATTGAGTTAGGAGATAAGTCCATGGTCCACATAGGTTCCAAGGTGATCTAAGTACAAAGGTAAAGGTAACATAAAGACACACAAAAGAACAATTATCAAAATGAAATCACAAAGAAAATGGACAACTAGAGGAAAAAGAAGAGTTAGAGCTTCAACCACATTTAGGTGAGTGTCATCATACATTTCCATATTGTTGAAATAATTCACATGGAATGAAGACCATCCTACCACATACAATATCTCCTCCACAAGTACTCCAGCATGAAATGTACAAATTAGTAGTGTTGGGATCATTCACCTAAGTTAGGGACTAATATTCTGCACAGGATGTCTCCTCTTTGAGTACTCCAAGACTACTCCTTATTAATCTTGATTAATGTGATACCCAAACCCTTCCCATAATTTTTTAAATTATGTTATCACTTGTTAAGAAACTCACATATAGAGCCAGCTTGTGGAGGGCAGTAGTCTCTAAGCATATGATCCCTTGATAGCCACTTCTAAGCCCCCACACCTATGGTGAGCCATTCGCCTAAGGTTTCTACCCTAGTCACAAATACAAACCAGAACTATAAAAGAGTTTAGGGAACAACATTCCTAGGGTCCCCTACTCCTAGTTTAAATAAGAAATTAACTCATCACATAAACATCACAATACATAAACACATAGATAATAATAAGGCACAAAGATTATAAAAAAATGTATTTACAAGAATTTTAATGATGAATATAATTGATATAAATCACAAGATAATTTGACATGTCTCTAGTGTCTTACACAACAATTGGGAACATGAAAACTCAAGTAGGAGCTCAAACTGATTAAAAACCCCCAAATAAAGCATATATAATCCCAAAGCATATAATAGAAACATGTAGCATGCACAAAAAACCATGAATAAGAACACAAATGAAACATATCACATTAAAATATTACATGATTTGAGTTACCAACAACCCTCCAACAGAAAATGATATATCTCCAAAAATTAGTGGCTAAATACTATAGGAAAATACATAGCAATTTTTAGAAATATAAACTCAAAACATCTAAATAACTCTAGGAAATAAATATGAAATCATAGTGCATCAAGATAATATATAAATAGATCTATATTTAATTAGATAAATAATGAAATGAATAAGTTAAATTCATACCTCAAGTTCTATAGAGATTCTATGGAAGTAGGAGCAAATAGAAAATAAATCTGGAACTTGAGATGCATCATTCAAACCCATTCCAATTTCACAAACTCCACTATTGAAGAAGAATCTATTCCAAAAAATAAGTCCCTCTCTCAAGCCTTTAAAGTCTCACATATAACTCTCTCCCTAAAAGGAAATAAACTTGCAAATCTTTAAAGAATTATACTCATAACCTCTCTCTCACCTATCTTTAATTTTTCTCCATAAAAATATTCATAAAAATGTACAAATATTCTCTCTATTGAAATTTGATTGAAAATATCATTGACTAGAAAGATTGTTAAGAAGGAGATTGTTGAAGAAGATCATGTGTTTCAATCATTGTTTTGTCACTGATGTCAAACTTTCTATTTGTTGGTAAGACAATTGCTTATAAGATTCAAGTACTATCACTTAGTTGATCGATGAGGAGGTTTATATCAATAAAATGTAACAAAAGCGCCTAGAGGAAAGGTTGAGTTATGCTTATGTAATGAAGTACAAGGATCAATTAAGATAGTGATGACAAGATGTATTGATAATCTACTTAAGGTTACAAAATGGCTAGCTACATTTAGAAATCTTAGAAGAATAAGTTAAATAAAGTTTGTCTGTCAAGCTTGACTGAGTGGATAGTAGATGCCAAGAAAAGTTAGTGCAAGCTGAGCAGAAAGTCAACTAGAGGGAACCCAAGAGAAATAAACCTAACATGTTACAATGTTTACTGAACTTTTTTTTTTTTTTTTTGAAGTTTAAACAACATCAAGATAACATTAATGCAAAAGCAATATGAACATACACATCAAATACACATATGCAAATATAGATACAGTTTCAATTCCTCAAGAGTTCCTTTACGTTGAGTCACATTTAATAATTTTTAAATTAATTACTCTTGGATTGTTTTTAGGATATTGACTTAAATCGATAAGAGTAAATTTAGAGTAAGAATGGGTTAACTTGTAAGGGTAATTGCAAAACCTATTACTTGAAATGTACATTGAACACAAAAGTGAAACTTTGCTTTTTACCTTATTGTGTATTATTGTAAATCAAAAACAAACTATGAAATTATATTGTGTTGCTTATACTGTCTATGCTTTGGGATTTTGGTGTTGATTAGGTGTTGACCAGTCTAGGATGTACACCAGAGGTTTCGTGGGATTTCTGTTATACCATTTATGTGGCTAGTTGTCATGATGTGTTATGTGATTCAAATTGAGATTTTATTTGTGAGATTTACTTGTGGAGAAATTATGTGTACTTGGATAGAAGAACCATCTTGTTTTCAGGTTGCCTGTTAAGGAACCGAGTTTGATCTTTATGGGTGTTGTGGTATGGGACACAACTATGGATTTATGTGCTTAGGAGAGGTTGTCTAGGTACATGACTTGGGAGTGGCTTGCATAGCGGTCCGGGACCCAAAGTGGTCAATACCAAGGTAACCTAATGCAAGTTATGTAATAAGTGATAATCTAGTAATTAAAATTTATGGGGGAAAACGCACTAAAAAGATAAGTTAGAGATTTTTGATCTACCCATGCCTTGAGTGCTTGTATAGACTAAGGATGGGAATGAGATGAGTGCCTCATCTTCTTGAGAGGTCCTTCTAGTTTCCATATGTGTGATGTTGAGGGTCCGGGGTTCAGAGTAACCAGTCCAGGGTAACTCAACGCTTGAGGGTTCGGGGTCTATTAAGAGATCAATCCAGGGTAACTCAAGCAGCCATGTGATGACACTCCCTAGTATGTAGCTTGAGTCTCCTCTGTAGATTTTGTGTATCTCTGGTGGTGTACTTATTATTGATTGTGTTTATTGTGGTTATTACTTTCATTGAGGATGATTGGTGATTCATGGATGATGTACTTTTGACATGTGGCTTTTGACTTGAGGTGATTGTCTTTTGTTGACTTTATCTTATGACCTTGGTATTTGGTTTATACTTGGTTCGTTATGATGTTGGTTATGTGGTGTCAGTATTGGATTGAGTGTTCTTACTTTTGGATTATTTTATCTTCTTGAGTAGTATGTGTTACCTTTGAGATAGTTTTGGCTAGTAGGTATTCCATGCCTAGGAATGTTTTATGTTTGATAGCCATTTGTGGATCATTCATTATCTTCCCTGCACGGTGGGAGTGGAAGCTTGACTAGGTAACCACGCGGTCGGGAGGTAGTGTCTTCTTACCATTTGGGTTCCCCTCACATTACTCGTTGTTGGATGTTCATTGCAGAAGATGTACCTTTATCATTCTTATTTCTTATCTCAGAGACTTCTTTTCAGATGATGTATATATGTATCCTGTATTCTGATGTATTGTATCTTTTCTCACATACCCTGCGACATGTGCAGTGGATGTTATTGATTGGATTTACTTTCATTGTATTGTTTATACTTATGCATTTGCTTATGTGATTATGTATCTGTTATTTCTTTATGATCTTGAGACATTGTACTTGGAACTTAAACTAATTAATTTAAAATTATTGAATGTGACTCAACGTAAAGGAATCCTTGAGGAATTGAAACTGTATCTGTAATTGCAAATGTGTATGTTCTTATTGCTTCCGCATTAATGTTATCTTGATGTTGTTTAAACTTTAAAAAAAAAAATAGTTCAGTAAACATTGTAACATGTTAGGTTTGATTCTCTTGGGTTCCCGAGCGGGGCGTTACAGTTGAGTGAAAGAAAATTGTAGTGGATGCCAAGCAAGATAGTTGATGCCAAGTAACTTTTAGTTGATGCCAAGCACCAGTAAAATCTAGTTGATGTTGAGTGATTTTACAGTTGATGCTGAGAGACACAGTATGTGCCAAGCATCAAAATATTGATAATGTCAAGCTACTACATTATGACAAAGATCGAAGATTCACCAAATATAAGTTGACAAGTTTATTTTCTTGAAACTTGTGAACTAGGAGGAAGATAAGATTGATGAGCTAGTGGCACAGAATTTTATGTAAACCATTTTTAGGCAAATTCAAATGGATTCTAAGAGAAGTTTCTAGAAAAGACAACATATGAGGTAGATACATTGTATCCTACCTAATCCATCCAAAACACTAATTAAGATGATGGATAATGAGTGGGAAAATATTCTAATTTCCTTTATATAGAAATGTTTGGTCATGAAGCAAAAGAGTTAGAGAGGTTGGTGTCATGTGCAAGAACCTAAGGAGGAGAAGGAATTAAGGTTTTTTGCTTCATCAAGTGACCCAAGAGAAGTGTTTGCAATGGCATACCAAGCAAGAAGGCTTAAGGAGATGAATGCTTGAAGGGTGAACAAGTTGTTAGAGTTGTAAAGTATGAAAGCCAAGAAAAATTAAGGACTAAACAAAGATTTGTAATCTACAAGTGAAGTTGTAAGTTGTAATAGATCAAAGCTCTACTATTACTCTCTAATAATTGTATCAGTCTAGGGTAAATCCTTTGGATTAAGGTTGAGCTAACAGTCATTGGAAAATCTTTTAATAAGGTGGCATTCCAATTGAATGGCCTAAAGTCCTCTAACAAGGCTCACTTTTAATAGGGTGATTGAAATGCCTTAACCAGGTCACATTTAACAGTGTGTATTCTAACCTTTAATAGGGTTGGCCTTTCATAGGGAATCACTTTAGAAGAGTGAAAAGGAGTAGCATGTTACTAGTGGTTTTTCCAAAATTAGGTTTTTACATTAAATCATTGTGTCAAATGTGTTGTGTTTCATGCTTTACATTTTTGCAATTTGATTTGACAATAACCTGCAAGTTTTAAGTATTCACATATTCATTTGGATGTATGCATGAATATGAATGTTTTATGGGTTCACTAAGATAGGATAAGTTTTATTTGCAAATTTGGACCTTGAATAATTGATTTATCCCCCCTCTTATTATTCTAAAGGAATTCCAACAATTGGTATCATATCCATCTACTTAAGAGGACTAGTTTTAACATACTAGAAGCACAAAGATCAAGATGTCTAAAAGAAAAGTACCCAAGCTCAATAGAAATAACTTTCTTGCATGGAAAGGTTTGATGAAGCTACACCTTTGAGGACTTGGAGATAATGCATAATCTACCATTATAGTGGAACATGTTGATCCAATAGGAGCCCTAACTACTAAAGATATGAAGAAGAAAAAGGAACACAATCAGATGATGTTGGAGATTGCCTCTACTTTAACCTATGCTGAATTTGATGATATCAAAGGCTGCAACATTGCAAAGAAGATGTGGGATGCCTTGACCACCATCTATAGAGGAGACAAAAATGTTCAAAGAGCCAAGTTTGAAAGCCTCATAAGTAATTTTGATGACATGAGAATGGAAGAAGGTGAGAATATTGCTCAATATGTTGCTAGGATAAAAGAAGTTGTTAGTTCAATAAGAGGAGCTACTGGTCATATAGATAATGATACTGTGTTAAGAAAAGTCTTGAGAACATTACTGCCTATCTATGCTATTAAAGTTTCTACAATCCAAGAGTTGAGATGTATCCTAGGAAATGATCTAACCATTGAAGGTCTAGTAGGTAGACCCATTGCTTTTGAGCTATCTAACTTTGATAGTTACAAACTAGAGTGTCTTGAATCTACTTTCAAAACTAAGTTGTTGTTGAAGGATTCTAAGGAGGTAAAGTAGAAGAAGAAGAAAATAAAGATAAAATATACATCTAGTGACAGTAATATAAATGAGGAAGACATTAAATAATTCAAAGCACTACTGGAAAGGAGATTTCATAGAGGTAAAGGCAAGTTCAAAGGTAAGTTACCCATCATTTGTTTCAATTACAATGAAGTTGGTCATATTGCTGCAAGATGTACACAAAAGAAGAACTACAGAGAAGGAAACAAGTACAAAAATAGAACAGAAGATGATAACAAAGATTGCAAAGATAAAGGCAAGAAGTCATGCTACATTGTTGGTGAACATGACTCTAATGAACATGATGATGAAGTGGTATATGTTTGAGTGAAGGATGAATTTGATGAAGATGAGGCCACTACACTTGTGACTTGTGTGAACAAGAATGATAGATGGATCATTGATAGTGGATGCTCATATCACATGACTAGAGACAAAAGTAAATTCATTACCTTAACTTGTTATGATAGAAATAGTGTAAGATTTGGTAATGATGCACCATGTTTGATAAAAGGAAAAGGGTCTATCAAACTCAAAGAAAATATTTCATGTGACAATGCTTACCATGTTGAAGGATTAAATTATAACTTGTTAAGTGTGTCACAATTGAATAATCCATTCAGTCTTGCCTTTGTCATCATTCTTCCATTCAAATTTGTCCTTATCTTGCATAGAATTATCACATCTACCACCTTCACCATAAGATCTACCTTTGTCTCTCTGGAATCTACCACCTCCTCTTTGTCTTTGTTCATACTTCTTTGTCAAGATCTCCTCAACCTTCAAGGCATATTGGTATGCTTCTTCCACACTTTCCAACTTCACAAAACTTATTTCATCTTGAATTCCAAATCTAAATCCATTTATGCATCTTTTAATTTTCTTGACATCATCATCCACGTGTCTAGATCTAATGTTCAACCTATAGAATTCCTTAGTATAATCCTTCACACTCATGTCTCTTTGCCTCAAATTTTGCATCTTTCTTGACAAGCTAACTTGGTAATTAACATGAAGCAATTTTTTCCTCACTTTTTTTACCATCTTTGGCCAAGTCTTGAGGTTTTCCTTTCCTCTCCTTTCTATATTGGTTTGCAAATGCTCCCACCATAGTGAAGCATGACCTTTCAACCTTGTAACTGCAATTTTCACCATCCTATTATCAGGAGTGTTTTCATAATCAAAGAACTTATCCATATCAGAGATCCAATTCAACACAACATTGGTATCCAATTTTCCATCATAAGAAACAACTTCTACAACATGATTTAATTTTTTGTGAGATAGTACTCTTAACAACCTTGCTTCATCTTGATCTTCTTCCAGTTCTGGATTATAATTTGGTGCTACTGCTTCATCATCACTTACATCATCAAGATGTCCTCCTCTCCTCTAGACTATCTCTATAGCATCTAATCTAGCTACAATTTGTCTTAATCTATCTAATATTTCATTATCAACATTTCCTCTAACTCGAACTATCTTTACAAATCAGGTTCCTACAAGATCATAACCCTCTACAAGTTATAAGTCAAATCCAAAAATATACAACCCTATAAACCAATTCACTCAGGGTTCTACATGATCCAATTACCACAAGGATCAACCTCAAGCTCTGATACTACCTGATGTAGGGAGGGATGAAAAGCTAGGGCCAAAGGCACACCCAGCTATCCAAACCACCTTGCAAGAGTTAACACAATAGAAACACAACAAAAAGAACAACAACCAAAGGAGGAAGAAGAGAAAACACTTATTGATTCATCAAATAATTAGCATACATGCCCAACTATAAGGCCTTCTAGGTTACAACCAAATAAAAAATACATTTAGATCCACGATCCAGCTTCAAATTCAAATTTCCAAACACACGTGCTTCCCACTTTTACATCCTCTAAGTTCTTCCCTCTAAAATGCAATCCTAAACCTCCTTAAATACTAGTGTAGCCACAAGTTGACCCATCACAAAATTAAACCTTACATTAAATGCATTGACATAGGATGGGATAAAAGGCTAGGGCCAAAGGCACACCCAACTATCCAAACCACCTTACAAGAGTTAAAATAGTAGAAACACAACACAAACAACAACAACCAAAGGATGAAGAAGAGAAAACACTTATTGATTCATCAAATAATCAACATACATGCCCAGCTATAAGGTCTTCTAGGTTAAGGCTCGATACAAAATACATTCAAATCTATGATCTAGCTTTAAATTCAGATTTCTAGACACGTGTGCTTCCCAATTTTACATCTTGTAAGTTTCACCCTCTAAAACTTAATCATAGACCTCCTTAAATACTTGTCCAGCCATAGGTTAGCCTATCACAAAATTAGACCAACCTTAAAATGCATGTACAACCACAAGTTGGCTCACGTCAAATATTAACTACCAATATTGAAATTAAATATGTGCAACGTTGGTCCAAACTGCAACCAGACATAGACAGCTTAGTCAAATAAGGACCAAGATAAATACTAGCACTCAACATCAATAGAAACACTCAACACCAACAGTAACACTCGGTGCTAGTAGATTCACTCAACACATGAAGGAACACACGATCAACACTAGATTGATATAGAAACTCTACATCCACTAGAGTTAGAGGAACTCGACATGCACTAGAGCTATAGTAACTCAACATCCAGTAGAGCTATAGTAACTTGGCATCCATTAGAGCTACAGTAACAAGGCATCCACTAGAGCTACAATAACTCAACATCCATTAGATTTATAGTAAATTGACATCCACTAGAGCTATAGTAACTTGACATTCACTAAAGCTACCATAACTCAACATCCACTAGAGCTATAGTAACTTGGCATCCACTAGAGTTACAATAACTTGGAATACATTAGAGCTATAGTAACTCAACATCCACTAAAAATCATAGAAGCAATGGAAGATTGGAAACCATTGGCACTCATCTCCAACATGCAGAATTAACAAAGATGCATAGGATAACAAGGCAACCCAAGATGCTCCTACATCAATAGCATAGTTGGTTGATCATTTTGTGATATTCACTGAAGTGGCACATGCCACATGTTCACTATTAGGTCAACTGGATCTTTGAACTTTTTTTGGATGAATAAATGTAATGTATCATGTATTGTATTATCTTATTGAGGTCCTATATTATTCATTGTAAATTAGGAAAGACTTAAGGCTGACTCAAATAGTTGTTTTAGGACTTGGTATAAAGGAAATATTTTTTCCTTGGTTGCAAGTGTGACCATGAGTCTCTCATTATGTAATTATGATTATATGTGAGCTTTAATGGATGTGAATTTTATGAGATCAAAGTAGAGGGTGATGTGTTGAGAACTTCATAGGAACTATATTGGCCAGATAAGTTGTATAAATTAGTTCAACCTTGGATATGTTATCTGAAGAATTGCTATGTGAAGATAGTTCAAAAACAATTTGGATAGTGGGTTCAATTGACTACATATCAACTAGTAATAGGGTTGAAGAAACTCCTAAAAGGGTTTAAATATTCTAGCAGTGATTCAAAGTCTCATAATAGGGACTACATTTACTGATTGTATGTAATTGGCTCCTAACAGAGTCTTATCATTTCACAAGGAACTTTTATATTAGTACATCATTTTTTGGGTGTCATTGCTATTGGAAATATAAGAGGAGTAATTGAGAGGGAAGGATGAATCAATTACTACTTAAATAAATTCTTGATCCCTTAGATGTCAGTACAAAATGTAAACTGAAAATTGAATACTGTTGAAGCTCGGTAAGCACTTATAGAATGTTATAACTCGGTAAATGCTTAACATATAAACTTTAGATGTTATCTGTGTTTGCCATTATTTTAACTTAGTTGAAAACACATAAAATAAAATAGCTTTAGCACATTTGACACTAGGATTTAACATAGAAACTCAATTTGGGAAAATCTACCAATTGCAACTAGTTACTATTTTTTACTTTTCTAAAGTGAGCCCTATTAGGAGCCAACCTTGTTAAAGGTTAAAAAAAACAATGTTAGGTGTAACCCTATTAAAATATTTAATCACCAAGTTAGGAGTGGCCTTATTAGAGGTCTTTAAAAAATTTAATAGAACTGCCACCTTGTTAGAGGATTTGCAAATAGTTATTAAGCCAACTTTGTTAGGAGATTTAGATCACTGCTACAATGGTTAGAGAGTAACAATGAGATAACCTGTTTTGAATGCAACTGAATTGTTGATTACATATCTCTATTCTAACTTGTACTTGATCATTTCTGATTGTATATAGCTTTTCTGCTCCATAAGGATATTCTTCTTATCCTTCAATTTTGCTTCCTCTTCTCATCGTTAAATCTTCAATAACATTTTCATGCTTTTTACATCCACACACTTTTAAATCACATAATTAAACTTACACTTATATCTTCCAATTTTACATGTCAACTCAAATACAACTTAGAATAATTAATACTCATCACCTTAGTCAGCTAGAATCAATAGATAAATCAATTAAGAATAATATGCCAAGATAAGAGAATCCTTTGTTAGCCAACCAAACTCAGTAGAAACTAACTCAGAAATAATTTCCTTTATTAACCAATAGAAGCTCAGTTAACAATATGAACTCACAAAAATCCTTTGGAAACCAAGTGAGCTTAGTTAACACTGGTTCCATCCAACTTTCCTTCATTAATCGAGTGAGCTTAGTTAATACTCACTTTCTGCATACTTTCCTTTAATGCTCGAGTGGACTTGGTAGACACTACTTTTTGAACTAGGCAACCACAAGAACACTCGATAGACACAGAAAACTATCTTCAATACCCAAGTGAGCTCAACATATATTGATTGATAATGATATGACATTTGTGTAACATCAAAGACAACACAAAATTAATCAATTATATCCAAAAATCTCCCTCTTTGGCATTAATGGCAACACAACATGTCATAACACAATGAAATTTTGGATTCATCTTTGAGAACTCCCTTTGTTATTATGAGCTCTTCCTTTCACTGAATTCTTTCTCAGTCTACAACAACTACTGCGAAGTTCATTTATAGAACTTTCTCGCTCTTACTAAAACCTTCTCCTTCTTTGAAAAACTTCTCCCTCTTTGGTTCCTTACTTTATTATGGTTCCAAAAAAAATTCTCAGAGATATTATAGTAAACTTCTCCCTCTTTAACAACACATACCAAAAACAATAATTCTATTAATACCAATGTACATTAAGTACTAATTCATTTGCAATATGCTCTTGCTAATTCTATACCAACTAATTGATCTTCAATAGGTTTTGGTTGATGTATCACTAAACTTCATTTAATGAACTTTAGATACGGGAATGACCCCTAGCTTACCTCTTAGATACAGAAATGCATTATTAGATAATGGCTTGGTAAATATGTCTGTAATATGCTCCTTTCTATTAACATATTCCAATTTTACTTCTTTCTCTTGTACTAACTCTCTTAAGAAGTGATATTTTATTTCAATGTGCTTTGTCTTAGTATGCATCACTGGATTCTTTGATATGTTGATTGTACTAGTGTTATCACAATATATGACTATTGGATCATTGATCTCTATCTTCATTCCTTCCAACAATTGTTTGAACCAAACAATGTTAGAAAACTTAACTACTACTGCCACATATTCTACCTCTGCTATGGATTGAGATGTACAATTTTGCTTCTTGCTTGTCCAAGACGCTAATCTTTTATGAAGAAAGAATGCTCCACCACTAGTGCTTTTTTTTCATCAATACTTCTTGCCCAATCAGCATTAGTAAATACTTTCAAGTCCAAATTGCCTCCAAGTTTATACCATAAACCATAGTCTTTAGTACCTTTCAAATATCTCATGATTCTCTTGATTGCCATCATGTGATTTTCATTAGAATTTGCTAAGAATATTTCCACTATTCCAACTACTAGAGCAATATTAGGTTTTGTGTGTACTACATACTACAATCTTCCAATCATTGATTTGTATGTGGTCTGATCTACTTCTTTGGAATCATCATTTTTGGAGAGATTCTGTCCAGAAGACATAGGGGTACCAACTAAACTTAAATCTTCTATTCCAAATTTCTTCAGTATCTCCTTGATATACTTAGATTGAGTGGTGTAGATACAATTTTTGTTCTGTTATAAATGTAATCCAACAAATAATTTTATCTCACAAAATGTGGACATCTCAAATTCTTTACTCATTTTGTATGAAAAAGCTTTGCATAAGTCATCATTTCCTATAAATAGAGTATCATCAACAAATATTTATGCCAACATAATCTTCTTGTTTGGTCTTCCTTGATATACAAGCTACTATTATCATTTATCCTTTAAAAGCCAATCTGTACCAAGTATTTATGAAGTCTTTCATACCAAGCTCTGGGAGCTTGCTTGAAACCATATAATGCTTTGTGTAACTTGAAAACCATGTCCTTTTGTTAGAATCTACAAAACCTTCTGGTTGTTCAATGTAGACTTTCTCATCAAGAATTCCATTCAAGAATGCATATTTAACATCCATTTGATACACTTTAATTCCTCTATGTGCTACATATGCTAGTAAAGTTCTAACACCTTCTAGATTTGCTACAGGAACAAAAGTCTCACCATAATCAATACCTTCTTCTTGAGAATAGCCTTTGCACACCAATCTTGCTTTGTTTCTTCAAACTCTTCCATCTTCATTCAGCTTATTTCTGAATACCCACTTTGTGTCAATTACATTTTTATCCTTGGGTCTAGGAACAAGAGTCCAAGTTTTTTTTTTTTCTACCTATTCTATCTCTTCATTCATTTTTTCAATCCAAATTTCATTTTTTAGAGCATCCTTAACAATTGTAGGTTCAAATTTAGCAAGTAAACATGTACGTTTTAATTTTCTTCTTGTCATTGTTCTATCTGATTTGTCTCCAAGGATCTGATCAGTTGTATGATGCCTTTTGACATATCTTGCTAACATAGGCTCTTTGGGCTTTGAATGAGTTCCATCATCTTCATCATATATTTATGTTTCAAGCTTGGGTCTTTCTATCTATGACTCGAGTACATCAAGTTCAGTTTGAACTAGCTCGATAGTCTCTGATTGTAACTCAGGTCCTTCATATTGTAACTTTGGTTGCACTATCTACAACTTGGTAACTATTGTAGATTTTGGGAATTCGAGATATGAAGCTTCCTTTCTTTCAAATAGATTTGGCAGGGTATCAAGTTCATAGTAAATGAATCTTTTGTAATCCTTTGGCTCCTTGTTGCTTTCTTCTTCACTCTTTTCTACAAACTCATCAATTCTAACATGTGCACTTTCTATAATTTTATGAGTAGACAAATTCAAACATTTGTATGCTTTACTTCTACAGGAGTATCTTAGAAATATGTCTTCATCACCTTTTACATCAAATTTTCCTTTTCTAGTTTCTGTCAAGATATAACATTTGTTGTTAAATACTTTCAAGTAACTTACATTAGTTTTGTAACCATACTATAGATGATAAGGAGTTTTTTTTAAGTCTTTCTTCAAATATACTCTGTTCAAGGTATGAACTGCAGTGCTGATAGCTCCCTTCTAGTATTTGAGAGCAACATTCTTTTCAATCGTCAAGGTTCTTGCACAATCCATGATAGATCTATTTCTGCTTTCAGTTATACCATTCTTCTGTGGTGTACTAGGAGCTGATACTTGTCTTTTGATTCTTCTTTCAATGTAGAAATTATTGAATTCATTGGAGATGAATTCATCACTTCTCTTTGATCTTAAAAATTTCAACCTCTTTCCAATTTCATTTTCTACTCTTGCTAGATGCCACTTGAAGTTTTTAAAAGATTCTAATTTTTCTTTTAGATACATTACAGCCATCATTCTTAGAATAGTCATCAACAAAAAGAATTAAAAACTTTTCTCTACTATAACTCTCTATTCCAATAGGTCCACATAAGTCTATATAAACAATTTTCAAGACTTCTTCTGACTGATAGTTTTTGCTTTTGAAACTAGTCTTTCCCATCTTACCAATTTGGTAATTCTTGCATGGACCCATATTAGGTTTCTTCAAATTAGGAATACATCTTACCCTTTTATGTTTTCTTATCTTAACCAAATTATCAAAGTTTACATGATATAGCTTTTTTGTGTCATAACCATCTTTCTTCTACTTGAGCAATAAAATAGGAACAATCATTGAGATAAAGATTAAATAGATTACTTTTGTTTGCTTGCCAAATCCAACCAGATCTCCCTTTCCATCTAGTAGTTTGGCCTGTCCATTCATGAATTCTACCTTGAATCCAATGTTATTCAATTGTGCCACACTTAGTAGATTATGCTTTAGTCCTTCAACCCAATAAGCATTGTCACATACAAGTTCTTTAGTCAATGAAATACATCATTTTCCTTTTATGTTACAAGGTTCATTGTTTCCAAATCTCACACTACCTCCATCATAATATTCCATGTGTTCAATTTTTTTTTGTCTCCAATCATATGATGTGAATAGCCATTATTAATAATCCATATATCATGTTTGCTAACATGAGAGATAAGTGCCATTTTATCTCCTTCATTATTAGATCCATCTTTCACAACAATATATACCATTTCATCTTCATTGTTATCAGAATCTTTAGCTATAAAACAAGATTTCTTACCTTTTTCCTTGTAGTTCTTGTAGTTCTTGGAATCCTTGCCTTTGTGCTTATTTCTTTTCTTTTCATCTTTGATTTCCTTATTTGGACACCTAGCAGCAATGTGACCAACTTTTTTACAGGAAAAATAGATTAGAGGAACTTTACCTTTGTACTTTCTTCTGCCTTTGAAATACTTTCTTGCAAGTAGGGCTTGAACAACTTCAAGATCACTGTTTGAACTTTCTTTTGATGTTCCTTCTTCTTCACTTTTTGATTGACGAGATTTTGATTTTTTACCCTTTTCTTTGAGTGAGAGTTTGGCTTTAAAAGGAGATTCAATAACCTTTGAACTAGAAACATAGTTATCAAAGTTATCTAGCTGAAAAGTTGTCAATCTTCCAACTAGAGCATCCAAAGATACTTTATTATTTGGATCACATCTCATTTCTTGAATAGTAGAAACTTTAATTGCATAAGTAGGAAGAAGAGTTCTAAGTACCTTGCTTATAACTATTTTCTCTTAAATGTCTCCTCCAGATGCTTTGATTGCACTTACACTTGCTTTGATTCTTTCCACATATTTGGCAATGTTCTCGTCTTCTCTCATTCTCATCTGATCAAAATGACCTCTAAGGCTTTTAGCCTTATCTCTTCTTACATTGTCATCTCCTCCATATATATCTTTTAGCTTGATCAACATCTCATAAGCTATCTTGCAATCTTTGACTTCATCAAATTCAACATAACTAAGAGTAGATGCAATATCAATCATCATGATATTATGATTCTTCTTTTCAACAATATCTTCAACTGATAATATTCTAGTGGGAGTCCTATATTCAATATCAAGATACATGCATCCTAAGTCAGTGATGGTAGCCAAGTGTAACCTCATAAGTCCTTTCCATGTTGCAAAATTGTCTATGTTTAGCTTGGGGATCTCTCTTTTGTAAGACATCCTGATCTATAGCTTAGGTTCTTGAAACGTTCTCTACAAGCACCAAAAGATCTAATAACAATTGTTGGAAATATAAGAAGAGTAACTAAAAAGGGAGGGTGAATTAATTACTACTAAAACAAATTTCAGATCCCTTAGATGTTAGTATGAAATGCAAACTAAAAACTAAACACCATTGAAGCTCGATAAACACTTACAGAATGTTGTAACTTAGTAAATACTTAACATATAAACTTTAGATGTTATCTGTGTTTAACATTATTTTAACTTAGTTGCAAACACATAAAATAAAATAGCTTCAACACATTTGACACCAGGATTTAACATGGAAACCCAATTTGGGAAAAACCACCAATTGTAGCTACTTACTATTTTTCACTCTTCTAAAGTGAGCCCAGTTAGGAGCCAACCTTATTAAAGGTTACAAAAAACACTATTACATGTGACCCTGTTAAAAGATTTAATCATTCTATTAGGAGTGGCCTTGTTAGAGGTCTTTAGACAATTCAATAGAACTGCCACCTTGTTAGAGGATTTGCAAATAGCTGTTAAGCCAACTCTATTAGGAGATATAGATTATTGCTACGATGGTTAGAGAGTAACAATGAGATGACTTGTTTTGAATGCAACTAATTTTTTTATTACAGATCTCTATTTTGGCTTGTATTTGATCCTTTCTGATCGTATATAGTTTTTTTGCTCCATAAGGATATTTTTCTTATCCTTCAAGTTGGCTTCCTCTTCTCATTGTTAAATCTTCAATAACATCTTCATGCTTTTTACATCCACACACTTTGAAATCACAAACTTGACTTTATACTTATATCTTCCACTTTGTCAAGTTGGCTCAAATACAACGTAGAATAATTAATATCCATCACCTTAGTCGACTGGAATCAATAGATAAATCAATTAAGCTTAACATGCCAAGATAAGAGAATCCTTTGTTAGTCAACCCAACTGAATAGAAACTAACTTAGAAATGATTTCCTTTGTTAACCAATAGAAGCTTGGTTAACACTAGGAACTTGCAAAAATCCTTTGGTAACTAAGTGAGCTCGATTAGCATTGGTTCTATCCAACTTTCCTTCATTAACTGAGTGAGCATAGTTAGCATTGGTTCCATCCAACTTCCCTTCATTAGTTGAGTGAGCTTGGTTAATACTCACTTTTTGCATACTTTCCTTCAATGCTCGAGTGAACTTAGTAAATACTGCTTTCTGAACTAGGCAAACACAGGAATGCTCGGTAGACACAAAAAATTGTCTTCACTACCCTAATGATCTCGGCATATACTGACTAATAATAATATGACATTTGTGTAACATCAAAGACAACACACAATTAATCAATTGTATCCAACAATTGTCATTGTGGTTTTCCCTCTAAACAAGGGTTTCCCTAGTTAATATATCTTGTGTCATTGTGCATGGCTATTATCTTATGGTTGTTGCATCTATTGGTGGAGTTTACATTCTAACTCTTTATCATCAATAACAATCTCATAGATGCATTTGACATCAAGGACAATATTTCCACCATCATCAAAAATAAAATTTCAAAAATGAAATAACATTTTATTTCAAAATTGGACCAATAGATCATCTTAAAAGGCCAAGATTGAGGACGATATGTTCATTGACATAAATTGGGATTTAAACTTTTCTTCAACACTTTGACAAACTAAAAAGAGATATAGCTTGAAACTCCTCATTCCATAGATATCACATGCTTGTCATGTTGTCATGTCCCTTTCATCTCAAAAACTAATAAGAATCTCAAAAATAGTGAAAATGAAATGAATGTCACTTTTTCACTTTAAAAAAAAATGAATTTGATACTTAATGCTTTGTGAATGTAGACTTCTTGAAAGCTTTTAATTGTGAATGTAGATTTCATGAAAGCATGTTTGAAGGGAATATAAATTAAATAAAGAAGAAATTGCAACATGAAAATGAAATTAATGCTTTTATTCATGACATGTCCTTTTAGTGGGTGCACACACTTTTAAACTTTATATTGATAAATTCTCCTCGCCTTATCTATCTAAGATCTCTATAGTCTAGTTACATGGTCTAATACATAATTTACAAGGTTTTGGAGATTATAATATTCTTTTTTTTAATATAATAATTTAATATTTGTATCTTCTTTGAGGTATTATATTATTTTATTATTTATATAATCAATAAAATTATTATCTTCTTAATCTAATCATTTGATAAAATTCATGTTTAAAAATTGTATTGTCATGTTTGCAAACTTTATATGTTTTATTTCATAAAATTATAAAGAAATTCTTAAGGGAAAAAAATAATGATTTAAGCATAATTTTAATATCTATTTTTCTTTCTATTTTTAAAAATCCTCCTAAAAATATTAAACAGATACCTTTTAAACATAACTTTAAAAAAATCATTTAATTATTTTTTATTAGGCGAAGGAGGAGGAGATGGAGGGAGGGGGGGGGGGGGGGGGGGGGGGGTGGTTGATGGAGAGGAAGATGTGGAAGAAGAAGAAGAAAAGGAAGATGAAGAGGAGGAGAAGGAGAAGGAGGGGGAAGAGGGAGGAGGAGATGAAAAAGAAGGAGAAGAGGATGTAGGAGATGGAAGGGAAGAAGAAGAAGAAGAAGGAGGAGGAGGAAAGGAAGAAGAAAGAGAATTAGGTGAAGGAGATGAGAGGAGATGAGGAGGAGGAGATTGGAGGAAGAGAAAATGAAAAAGGAAGATGAAGAAGAGAAAGCTGAAGAGAAGGCGAATTAGACGAAGTGTTGGATACACACAATAGCCCACTAATTCCAATATTTTCACCAAAAAAGTACATAATCAAAAAAGTTTCCTTCTAAGATATGCTTCATTTTATTATTCTACGCTTCTTTTTATTTGTTTGACAATAAAAAAAAGTAGTTTGCGAATATTAATTTTAAGATTAGTTATAGATTTGCCTCTTTGCAGGTTTCTCAAATAGCAAGATGATAACAAGATGGTCACTACTAGTGTATTACCAACCATCTTCTACAAGATTGACACTACCCAGTGTATTACGAGCCATCTTTCAAAGTAGTTTCACTTCAAGATAAAGATACTTATTGGTTTACATATTTCTCTCATTATACAATTAGCCTATGTCAAACACAAGTGACTATGAAATTTACACTTTCCTTCTTTCTTATTTAATTAATATTGAAATATACCCATCTCATATTAAATTTGTTCCATGTATTAGTTCAACTACAACTACAAATACATTTTGCTCCAAATCAACTCTCACTTTGAATCTGCTCATATTTATTTCTCTTCCATACTATCATTTTAAAGGTCATTTTAGAACTTTTTCAAATCGATTTAAAAAAATAAAAACCTATCATTTCACTCACACATAATTGTAACAATTATCATATATGTTGATTTGCTAGCTTTTATGCTACTAGACCATACCAAATGCTTTATTACTGTTTCTTTTCTTTTTTTATATTTATGTATTATAAATTCCACAAAATATTCCTTAAAACATATCTCTTAATCCACACAATCATTGCACCTTGTTAAGGTACAATTAATAATTATGCCGATAGGTGTCCCTATAGTGGAAGAAGGTTCATCAAATTTTTTGTCTCCATGTTTATTCAGTCATAAATACTTGCTAGTGACAACTGCAGTTTGAATTTTCAATTCATCTTTCTGTCATAAATACAATGGTTATTCAGCAATAAATATTTGCTGATGACAATTGCAATTTGACTTTTACATTGATCTCAAAGTGATAAATACCAACTACAGTTTGACAGTTTCTAATTATCTTTCTTAGGTGATAAATACTAAGTGCAATTTTACTTTTCCATTGATCTTGTTCTTCGATAAATACCAACTACTGTTTGACAGTTTCCAATGATCTTTCTTTGGAAATAAATACTTGTTGATGACTACAATTAGACATATATTACTTAGGGTAACAACTGCAGTTCAAAATTAAATACTTGTGGCTGACAACTCTAATTCTCCATTTTAACCCTTTAATTACTATAGAAACCTCAGAAAGATATCGATTGACATATTTAATATAGATATTATCTGAATAAATATATATAAGCTAGTTTAACAAGTTTGAAACTTTTGCAAGTATTATTTTATCGAATTCAAAAAATAATAATGGCAGATGATACTAAAAACTGGATACCCGATTCAAATTTAAGTGCCAATTTATTTCACCAAATTCTGTAATTTATCTTCTCAGGGTGATTAAAAAGCACAAACGATGAAGATGACAGTTCACTGCAGTTAAAAGCTTTAAAAAAGTTGGCCTTCAACTCGAGTTAACTTGGGCTGAACAGTCAATGAACTTGTGTACGTGTCAAACTGTGCGTCTGCAACTGCCACGTCTCATGCATTTTTCACCACGTGTGCTGTCCACCTTCCTCTATTCATATTCCACATCTATCTTCCCTTGATAACAATTTTCATGTGAAGGAATTACAGTGAAAAAAAGAGACAGATTGGTGAAGGAAAAACATGGGGTCTGCAACATTTGTTGAGGTGCTGCTCTCAATATTTCTCCCTCCGCTTGGAGTTTTTCTGAGATATGGCTGCGGAGTATGTCTTTGCTTTTCTCATTTCTTGGGATTCCATTTTTCTCTTGTAATCACACTCTTTGTACATGAATTTATGTGGGTAATTGTTGTGGATTTGCAGGTGGAGTTTTGGATTGATTTGTTGCTCACACTTTTGGGCTTTATTCCGGGGATCATATATGCTCTCTATGTTCTTGTTTGATGAAATAATTGGAAGAAAAAATAAGCTTCTTTGGTCATGTTGACCAGTAGAAATGCCCATTTTGTTCATTCATTTTGGGATATTTTGAGGACATATATCTGACAAATCATTTGTAATTTAATCTACCAAGATTGTAGTGGATCATGAATATGATATGTATTGTGTTTTCCTGATCTATATATATTGTTGTCCTGTCATTTATTAATGAAGATCCAGTAGAATTTGAATCATACTCCAGACTCTCATAGTACAATATTTTGAGCTTGTATGTGTGTCATTAGAATGAGATTAAATCAAGAGTCAATAAAATAGTTTTCCTTCAAAATGTTGCACGATGAGGGGGAATGTACAAGTAAAGATTTCGTCGTGGGTTGAGTTACAAAAGATGATTGGATATTGAATATTGACTTAATCACCAGAAACAAAAGCATGCATTGACATATACATTACAGAGATTGCTTAAATTGTAGAAATGTTTGTTTGACATTGCAAATATGTTTCTTGCATAAAGAAAAATTTAGTTTCAGTGTGTAGTAATATTATAGATTGATGCTTTCATTTTCCTTTTGGAGTTATACATCAGATTAAATTAAAATGTGAATAAGTCATGTTGCACAATTTATTAGGCTTTTTTCAGTTTTTTTGGGTTAGTATTTCTTTGAGTAGAACTAAGTTTCTTTCATGGCAGCGGAGATTTTGGGGAATAACTCCTTGGTAGGATGGACAATGATTCTTATAATATTTGGGCCCTTTTATAGATTTGTTTGAGCAAGTTTTTGGATCTCCTGTTTCCAATGGTCTCTTGGACTGTTATTTATGTTTGTTTGTCTATGAATCTTGTTTAAAATTTGTCTTTTGTAAATAAGATCTTGTTGAACTATTTTTTTTGTGATCTTTCATTTCTTTCATTCAAGGGAATGTCCATAGACATTCTATTGAGTTATGTAATTGTATATTTGATAATATAAATTGTTTATTGTTGCATTCTCGATGATTGTTTTGAGGGAGAGAGAGGCTGCAAATTGTTTGTGTTTTGAAAGATTGAAGTATAGAAAAGACTACACAAAATCTTTTAAAAGGGATAGAAAAAACTAATCTTTTAATTAGATGTTTTTTTGTCAGCTTCACATTTATCACAGAAAATTATATTTATATAAATATTAAATAGTAGAAAAAATTATCTCAAAGCAATGCCAAAACTTACAAAGCAAAATATAATTTTTACTATTAAAATAGATCAGAAAACTTTAAAAAATAATAAGATTAAAAAATCTAGAATCTACAATTATAGAAACCTCTGGATTCCCTCTCTTAACATGAAAAATCAATTTTTAAAATTGAAATAATAACTTTTTTAATTAAACCAATACATCGTCTTAAAAGGTCAAGATTGAAAAAGATATGTTCCGTAAGTTGGGTTAAGCTTTCGTCAAACATTTGTCATTTAATGTTTACCTCAGCAGATTTAGAAATATTGTTTCTTGATTCAAGAACTTAAAAGAGATTTCATTACATCCCTTACATCTCAAAAGCAAATAAACACATAATAGTGCAAATGAAATGAGTATTACTGCATGTACCAATGCCCTTAGCTTATTTTGGCTACTGGTGGATTCAAAATATAAATTAATTAATTGAATAAAAAATTTATAGACAAAAAAAAGGAAATAAAATAAGAGGGAAAATAATTTGTGGAGCCACGCGGTATTTTTGGCAATAAGCATCCACCTTATTTTCATCCCCTCCTCTCTTCTTCTACCTCAAGAGCATGTTCCCATGCCATTGCTTAGCTTATTTTGGCTAGCTGCTCAACTTTTTTAGGAAATAATTGTGATTTGGTGAGACCATGAATATATATTTTGCTGTTTATTTTCAAGTAGGAATTTTGGGTTCTGAATTAATTAATTGAATATTAGTTTCACAGACAAAAAAATTTAGAAATAATATCTTTTAAAAAAAAGAGGGAAAAGAGTTTGTGGAGCCATATGGCATCTTTGACTTATTTTCAACCCATATTCTTTACCTCTAGCTTATTTTCAATTGCTAAATAATAGTTGCTCCACTATAATAGCTAAAGATTCTAAATTATCCCTTTAAGACAATTTAAAATGTCTATGGGAATGCAAAACTACTTAAACAACCTTAAGAAGGCACATGAGAACACAAGGTAATTTAATCACTATATAATAGCTACTCCACCAAAATAGTTAAAGATTCTAAAATATCCTTTTTAGACAATTTAAAAGGTCCACAGGAACATGTTGCCAACTTTCAGTCTATCGCTTTTATGTTTGTAGTTGTTGTCATTTCATTGAGATTTTTTCCAATTGCTTGTTGAGATAGCCCTTAGGTGACTAACTTATCATCAAGTTTCCAAGAGTCTCACTTTTTCTTTTTTTTGGGTCTCCCTTGCTTCACTTTTCCTTATTTCTCCATGTGAGATTCTTGTCATTCCAATGCACTTAGGGCTTAGGTAATTTAGGTTTGGTTGGTATATGGTTTGAGCATCTTCCCAATGAGAAGTGAGTCTCTCTTGTCTTCGTGACATCTCTCTTGCTCCAACATTCTCGTTTCCTTCATTTTCTAAATCACCTGGCTAGCTATCCACCTTGGTGAAATTCATCAAGCAGGAACTCAAAGCTCGAAGTCATGATAGCATTCATAGATATACACCTGCTTGACTTATGATGAAAGGATCTAGAGAAGTAAAAGCTACAGCTAAGAAAGTCTCGAGTAAAAGTTTTGAGGTTAAAATCCATTTTTGTGCAAAGAAACGGGTTTGCATGTTTTCATGTTGCTTACCTGATGGAAATGAAACTATTCAATTCTATTTCTGAAGCCAACAAAGCTCATGCTCCATTCAAAGATTTTATGCATCAATGGACCTAGGCATGATGCTAAAAAGGAATAAATCCAAGCCTGTGATGGTGAATCCATGCTCAAATTTCCATCTCGAGGATACATAAGGTAACTAACCAAAACAAGGGAAAATGCTTTACAATTGTTCTTCCCTTAGAAAGTATTGGCCTCAAAGGAGTTTTCTATCCTTCAAAAAGATAAAAGGCCACTTCTCTGAAAGATTAGAAAGGTAAAGAACTATGCAAGTATAGTATGAGAATATTTTGTGGAGATGCCAAAAAGATGCTTATGGTAAAGTCAGCCCTGAAGGTGCATTCCTGATCTCAATGAGATCAAGTGTTAAATAGCTCAATGCAGAGAATAAGAAAATGAAGTGCAAGAGGTGTTGGAGGATTATTGCCCACACTACGATCCCACATCAAAGGAAAGATAAGCTTACAAAAAAATTGATCTACACTTTCTCCTTTGCATGTAAAGACTTATCAGGGTATGTGTAGGATCATGGTCAACCAAACTATGGCCTTAAGTGGTAATGAAAAACTAGCAAATAAGGGTTATGTTAACTTAACATGTAATTTTAAAGTAGTTATGGGCTTTATATCAAAAAGTTGCAAGAAAATAATCTGTAAAAAATTGAATGTAATTTCTAAACTACTAGACCTTACTTGGAGAAAAAATAATTTGATTTGTCAAAAATTTGGATTTTAATGCAGTACTACAAAAATTTCAAGGTGAAAATAAAAAGTAGGTGAATGTCTAACCACCTTAATCACAATCAAATGATAATATATTTTAATATAGTTATAGATTTAAAAAAAAAGTAGACTCATGCCTAGATGTGACACATATTTTTGGGTATTTTTATTTCAAATAAATAATTAAATATGAATTTTCTACTATAACATTTTTTAGAATAAAAAAACTTCTATGTCTAATCACCTTAACTAATTAAAAACTTTACAAAATTAATTAATTTTTTTCTTATACTAAGTGAAGCATAGAATGTGCCATAGCTTTTGGATTTCAAAAATGTTATACTGTTTGAAAGTTATAACTATTTTTCAATCAGTATGTCAATCAACAATTTACATACATCTTCATTAAAAATTGACTAATAAATAATTATCGAACTCATAATTTGACAGTAATTATATCTTTTGGTGTAATTAAATATTCACTAATTACACTTAGTTAAGCTTACTTAGGATAATGCATTTCATAGTAGTTTGTGATTGAGACACTTAGGAGTTTCCACCTCAATTAAATACATAGTGTAGGAGAATTCCACTCTAGTTGGTCATAGTTGTTTTTATCTCATTCCACCTTTAGTGCACATATCATATTATCATCCTCATCGCACATACTTCATTGCATAATGGAGGATGATCCACCTTTGGTGGACATGTGATTCCACCTTGTGTGGGTGATAACTTCCTTATCATTGTCTCTTATCGCCTCACCTATATAAGGAGGCCTAATAGATCAATCCATTGGATGTCAATCAAATCCATTATCAATAATAGCATTCTTGCATCTTCATGCAATTGTCTTGAAAATCTCTTGTGGAAGTTATCTTGGTCTTTCATTTGATCCTGGGGGTGTTATAGAGTCACCTAAAACTCTAACATGGTATCAGAGCTCTCATGGTGTGAAGACTTCTTCTAAAGAAGTGCAATCTTGGCTTGACTCATTGTTGGTTTAGCATTTGGCAATTTGGGCATCATAATTTGGAGGACATTTCAGAAGTCCTATTTTGTGACCTTCTATTGCAGGTGAAAATTGGGACTTGCTGGTGCAAATCAGAGGTTGGCATCGTATAGAGGAGGTCTAAAAACCCCTAAATCAAACTTTGTTTCATCCAAATCAGATATCTGAGGACAAATCTACAACCAATTGATTTTTGAAGGTGTGGCAATGGCAATTTAGTTGAAATAATTTCAAATGCAATTTTCAAACAACGATATCTCCCTCATACAGACTCCTTTTTCCAAGATTTTTTTTTTTGGGGGGGCAAAATTTCACAATCTACATAGTGGTGCAAGTGATTTTGGATCTCTGTCTTTGAATTTTTCTGAAAATTGCAAATCTTATTTTTTGAAACTTTAAAGGCTTTATTTGGGAACATTCGGTAACATTTTTAAGTCCAATTTTTTTTGAAAGTGCATGATTTTTCCTCTACTTTCCAGATCTATAATTAGATTTCAATGGTTTGGAGTGGAAATATCACTTTCAAAAATAGATTTTTTTTTACTATATTTGCACTTGGTGAATACTTGGATTTCAATTTTCTTAATTGAATCAGTAATTTGAAGGAGTTATCAATTGATTTCAGTCATCATTTGATTTCATTATGGATTTTTCAAAAGTTCGATTACTCACTCCATATAACTATCATGAATGAAAACAAGAAGTTTCTAATCAGTTGATGAGTATTGGATTGCTTAGAATGATTCTTGGACATGATCTAGAACCAGCTACATGTGTTGTAGAAAGAAGGAAATGGTTTGATAGAAGGGATAAAGCACTTTGTTCTCTTAGATCTACCATATCCAATGATTTTTAATATCATATTGCATCCTGCACACATCCTCATGTTGCCTAGACTACATTGGAAGGAATCTTTGGTAAACTTGATAGAATAAGAAAATTCAAATTGGAGAATGAGCTTATCGGTCTAAGTACATGTGATTCTAACAATATTCAAGACTTTTTCTCTAAGTTCAATTCCATTAGATTGGAGCTTTATAATTGTGGCATTACTAAAGATGATGAACAATTGATATTATCTATTCTTTCCAAGCTAAGTCTTGAATATTCAATCTTTGTTTCCACATTCTATGCTACTATGGATGCTCTTGGTACTGCATACAAAATGCCTTCTCTTGATGAATTTGCAGCTTAGCTCACAAGGGAATAAACAAAGTTAGCACACATGGGTCAATTGAAGCCTTTAAAGAATCAAGCATTGGTTGCAAATGACTCCTCTTGAAAGGTTCCCAAAGGAAAGGGAAACAAACAACACAAGGATCCTAAGCAACATGAAAAAGGTGATAACTCTCCTTCACAACATAATATTGAATCCAAGTCCTCTTCAAGAGAGGAATCATCTAGAAGAAAGAGAGATAAATGTGCTTATTGCAAAAAGTTAGGACATGATGAGCATAAATGTTTCTATAAGAAGATTGATGAGCTTACTCACATTTTTCAAAAGAACAATATCTAGTTGCCCTCATCAGTGTCTTCTCCTTCTTCTCAATATTGGGAAGCTACAACATCTATATCATCATCCATGTTAGGTTCCACAATAGGTCAAGATAATAACACCACTATTCCTCTCACAAGGATACTATATCTATTTTAAGGACTATCTATTCCATTATGAAAATACATTTGAATTGTCAACCCAGAGATGTAAGACTTGAAATGGGTCAACATAATATGTGCACTAAGTTCCTTTGAGAGTCTTAACACCTAGGTTGCAGGATAGTAAAATGCATGAAAGAAATCTATACTACTGACACAGAACAGTAAACACACTTAGACTATCTATAGAGAACTATGGAAACTACGAAAAAGATAATTCTAAACTAATTAACAATTCAAACATCCACTATGATCAATTTCCACAAGTGTTGCAAGAACTTTCACAATAATTATGTTGCAAGACTAATATAGTAAATCTATCTTAAATAGGAAATTGCAATAAATGAATCTACTCTACCTAAATCTATTCCACCTTCCCAAGTGGGCCCCCTTGGTTGGCTTCAACTAACTAAGAACACAACAAGTAGTCCAAAATCACTCTTTCATTAAAATTCTTCTTTTGCTATATGACTGAATAATTCGTAGAGAGCAGAAAAAACAACTTTAGAATCCTTCTTTTCAACTAACCCCCAACTTTTTCCATTTTTCCCATATATATAAAGTATTAAAACTTATTAAAAACATAACATAAAATAAAAATAGGAGCAAACGTTGTAAGAAGTAAAAGGTACAATGTCAACTATGATTTTAGAACATTGATTAAGCAACAACATAACGGTCCACAAATAATGTAACAAGTTGGCTCTCCTAGAATAACTGACCTTGCAGACACGGCTTATCGCCTAGAACTAACCTGCACTTCTCATGCTATGACTGGTCTTCATTACTCCTTTTTAATATGGTGCTCTCCACTCTTTGTACCATATGCACAATAACATTTCTACTCTCATTCAAATATTAAAACATAGCTTAAAACATTTATATGAAATACTGCACTTTATATATAATATTAAGCAAGGTATGTTATATCCACTATCCATAGGTTTAATAGGTTCTAGCTACATTTAACATAAGTTCACAAGGCATTTAAAATAGATATATTAGAAATGTTTTTCACACGGCTCAAAGAGTAAGTTCAAACTATGTAAACACTATATCAAATTTGAGACATTAATATGCCTCATCATCTGCCCCCCACTATGCAAATGCTTGTCCTCAAGCATTTTACTTCTTTGCCATTGCTTTGAAATCTCCTACTATTGTCTTCCCCTATTTCTCACTTTTGAAGGTGTAAAAATATCCTTTGGATCATCTCCAATGCTCACCCAAGTGTTCTTCAACTAATGGATCTAACCTGGTAGAATTGCTTTCATATAGGGGCCAGAATTAAGGGCAGGAGGTTGGAAGGTTAGTGGCATTTATAACTCTTTCTTGATTTGCCTTCCTAATTGCATGTATTTAGCCACTCTATTTACTAATGCCTCAAAATTAATAGGGTTGTGTGGTTCAGCCTCCTTGAAAGATTCTAGCAATCGGCTCCATCTATTTCTAAGCCCTACAATTGCTCTTTGTTGTGTGAAATTAGGAAGTGTCTGATACTCTTTGTAAACTTTTTCCCTTTCTTGAAACACTCTCTTTGATTTCTGATTTTGGCCTTCCACAAGTTAATTTGAACCAATCTCTCAAGAAGTCATAAGGCTTATGGGAAATAGAATTTTCCTTTCCTTTTTGATTTTCCTCAACACTTATACAACCCATATTGTAAAGAAAGTTAGGAACATTAACTTGCATGTTATGCCTTATGCAACTAAGAAATTTAAAATGATGAGCATGAAAGTTTGAAAACCTATCTTCACAGGTTAAATATCTGATAATGTGCATTGCTAACTCTAGATATGGAGGTGGAAGAGAAAGTCTCTTACATCCTTGTTTTGTAATTTTCAGTTGAGGGTCACCTTATTGAGTGAACTGTACCCTTGAAGACCTGGCATCATGTTCATTTGGATAATGTTCCCTAATTGTTAGTAATCCTATGACCTCTACTATCCTTTCCTTGGTAGCAACTACTCTTAATCCCCAAACTGAGTCTTACCCTTCATCAAATGTCATCATGAACTCCATTTCCACTTCTTTATTAAATTATATTAGTTGTAAGAATTAATGGAGCCATCCATAAGCATGAAATCAATGAACTGCTTCAATGTGCTAAGTTATTGTAGCACTTAGTTGATGCTGAGTTACTATAGCACTTAGTTGGTGCCAAGTTAATGTAGCACTCTTCATGTGCCAAGTTACTGTAGCATTCCTTCATGTGCCAAGTTAATGTAGCATTCCTTCATGTGTCAAGTTATTGTAGCAATTCCTTCATTTTTTGAATTACTGTAGCATTCCTTCATGTGCCGAGTTATCCAGTGTATGCCAAGTGCTAGTATTTGGACGTGATTTCTATAGGCCGACTTGAAGATTTATTTTGTTCACGACATTTATATTAAGATCTTTTCTTGGGATGAGTTTAGACCGTTGTTGGATTGGCCTTCCTCTTATATAATGTTCTAGAATGTTCTGTAAGCCGTTTTGGCAAGTATAAATAGAGTTTTTTGGCTTAGAGTTAGGCAAGTTTTTAGAGAAGAAGAATTGAGAGTAGAACTAAAGGTACGAATTTGCTGTTGGATCTTTGTAAGTGAATGTTTTGTAATTGGCCATAACCCAGAAGGCCTTATAGTTGGGCATGTATGAAGATGTTTTGATGAATCAATAAAAGTATTTCACTCTTCTTCCTCCTTTGGTTGATGTTCCTTGTGTTTGCTTCCATTGTGATAACTCTTGCAGGGTGGTTTGGATAGCTAGGTGAGCCTTTGTCCCTAGTTATTCTCTCTCTTGCCTGCACCAGTTGGTATCAGAGCTTGAGGTTCATCCTTGTGGAGATTGGATCATGTAGAACCCTATTTTGGATTTGGTTGTAGGGTGGAAAATTTGCAGATTTGACCTATAACTTGTAGAGGGTTACGATCTTGTAGGAACCTAATTTGTAAATATGGTTCATGGTAGAAGAAATGTTGATGTTTCTATATTGGATCAGTTCAGACAAATTGCAGCTAGATTAGATGCTATGGAGATAGCCCAGAGGAGAGGAGCACATCTTGATGATGTAAGTGATGATGAAGCAATAGCACCAAATCATAATCTAGAACATGAAGAAGATCAAGATGAGGAAAGATTGTTGCGAGTGTTGTCTAGGGAAAATTCAAAGCCTGTTGTGGAAGTTGTTCCCTATGATGGAAAATTGGATACCAATGTTGTGCTAGATTGGATCTCTGATATGGAGAAGTTTTTTGAGTATGAAAACACTCCTAAAAATAGAAAAGTGAAGATTGTAGTCACTAGGCTGAATGGTCATGCATCGTTATGGTGGGAGCACTTGCAAACTAATAGACAAAGGAGAGGAAAGGATAAGATCAGAACTTGGCCAAAGATGGTGAACAAGGTAAAGAAAAAATTCCTTCCTACTAATTACCAAGTTAGCTTTTTGAGAAAGATGCAAAATTTGAAGCAAAAAGACATGACTATGAAAGATTATATTGAGAAATTCTATAGACTGGACATCAGATCTGGACATGTGCATGATGATGTTGAGAAAATTGTAAGGTACATAAATGGATTGAGATCTGGAATACAAGATTAAATAAGTTTCGTGAAGTTGGAGTGTGTGGAAGAAGCATGCCAATATGCCTTGAAGGCTGAGGAGATCTTGACAAAGAATCATGAACAAAGACAAAGAGGTAGAGGTGGTAGATTCCAGAGAGGTACAGGTAGATCTTATAGAGAAAGTGGTAGATCTAACAATTCTATGTAGGATAAAGGCAACTCTGAATGGAAGAATGATGAAAAAGGCAAGACTAAATGGAAAAGTGGTAATTCTTACTAAGGAAGAGGTAATTCTTATTCTAGAGGTGGATTTCATGGTAATTATTTTAGATGTGGCAAAGAAGGGCATAGATCTTTTGAATGTAGATCCTCTAAAAGTGGACAGAATAATAGAAATTTTGTGATTCAAGAAGACATTGAAAGTTCACCAAGTGGACCTGAGGCTGGAGAAAATTTGATGGTGAGAAGAACCTTATGTAATAAAGGAAGTGATGAGGAACCTATTTTAAGGAGAATTCTTTTCAAGACAAGATGTAAGATGGCTAGAAAATGCTGCAAAGTGATCATTGATAGTGGAAGTTCTACAAATCTGGCATCAGAAGAGCTAGTTACCAAGTTGTAGTTGCAGAGGCTGAAACATCCCAAACCTTATCATGTTTCATGGATAAAAGATGAGCATAAGATATTGGTAAGTGTGCAATGCCTTGTGAAGTTCAAAATTGGACATTACGTTGATGAAGTTTTGTGTGATATTATGCCCATGGGTTGTTGTCATATTTTGTTGGGTAGACCTTAGCAATATGATAGATATGTCGTACATGATGGAAGATTGAATCAATATGCTTTTTGGGTAAATGGGAAGAAACAAACATTGCTGCCTTTGATTGAAAGTCCAGATGAGGTTAATTGTACTGCTGTAAAAATTTGCATGGTTAATGGGAAATAATTTGAAAAGGAAATGAAAAAGAACCAAGTCTGTTATGCTATAATTCCAAGAAAACTGAGTTTTGTCAATGGAGATTGAGTGCAAGAAAATAGTGTTAAACGAGTGCCAGTCAGTGGTAACCGAGTGATAGATGGTAGTATTGACCGAGTGCTAGAAGAAATTGCAGAGTTGCTGAATGAGTATAAATACATTATTGTTGATGATATCCCAGATGATTTACCTCCTATAAGAAGTATAAGTCATTGTATGGATCTGATTACTGGAGCTAGTTTTCCAAACAAAGCACCATATAGATTGACACCTGCAGAGAATGAAGAACTTAACAGACAAGTGCATGAGTTGTTGCAAAAAGGTTTGATTAGATAAATCTTGAGTCCATGTACTATACCTACTATATTAGCACCTAAAAAGAATGGAGAATGGAGAATGTGTACTGATTCCAGAGCCATTAACAAGATAACAGTGAAATATAGGTTTCCTATGCTGAGGACAGATGACATAATGGATTGTTTGAGTGGAGAAAAGTATTTTACCAAGATTGATTGGAAGAGTGGCTATCATCAGATTAGAATCAGAGAAGGTGATGAATGGAAGACTGCTTTCAAGACAAAAGAATTTTTTTATGAATGGTTGGTTATGCCTTTTGGTTTGACTAGTGCACCTAGTACTTTCATGAGGTTGATGAATGAAGTTTTGAAAAGATTTTTGGGTAAGTTTGTGATTGTTTATTTGGATGATATTCTAATATTCAAAAAGACTAAGGAAGAACATCTTGAGCTTATTAGACAATTATTGTAGAGGTTGAAAGAGGAAAAGTTGTTGATTAATCTGAAAAAGTGTTCTTTTATGCAAGACGAGATTGTGTATTTGGGATTTGTGATTTCAGCTGATGGATTTAGATGGACCCTGAGAAGGTTAAAGTAATTTTGTAATGGCCTACACCTGAGAATGTGAATGAGGTAAGATCATTTCATGGTTTGGCTAGTTTTTATAGTAAGTTTATAAAGATTTTAGTGTTGTTTGTAATGCTATGACTGAGACAATGAGGGGAGATAAAAAAGGAATTCAAGTGGACACATGGAGTTGATAAGAGTTTTGAGACTTTGAAACAAAAGGTTGTTGAATTACCTATATTGGCTTTGTCATATTTAACAAAGTATTTCAAGTTGGATGTGATGCAAGTGGTAATGCAATAGGAGCTGTATTAAGTCAAGAAGGTAAGCTTGTTGCTTTCTTTAGTGAAAAGTTGAATGATGCTAAAAGGAAATATTCAATGTATGATCAAAAATTTTATGCTATTGTTCAAGCATTAAAGAAGTGGAGACATTATTTGATGCCTAAGGAGTTTGTGTTGTATACTAATCATAAAGCTTTACAATACTTGGGAAGTCAACATAAATTGAATCAAAGACATATGAAGTGGGTTGAGTATTTGTAGAGTTTTACATTTGTCACTAAGCATAAGAGTGGAGTTACTAATAGAGTTGTTGATGCATTGAGTAGAAGATGTTCCTTGTTAACTAAAATGAAGGTTGAAGTTCTTGGTTTTGATAAGATGAATGAGTTATATGATGTTGATCCTGATTTTTCTAAGGCGTGGAGAGAGTGCAAAGCACCAAATCTGATAGATCACATAAGTAAGTATGATGAGTATTTCATTCAAGAAGGTATGTTGCTCAAAGGTGTTCAGTTGTGTATTCCTAGAAGTCCTATGAGGTTGAATCTGATTAAGGAAAATCATAGTGGTGGATTAGCTTGACATTTTGGAATTGATAAGACATTGAGTTTGCTAAAAGAGAAGTATTATTGGCCACAAATGTATAAGGATGTTCAAAAAATTGTAAAGAGTTGTGGAGTTTGTCAAGTTGCAAAGGGAGTGAGTCAAAATACGGGTTTATATACACTTATTACTGTTCTTGGAAAACCTTGGACTGACATTAGTATGGATTTTGTTCTTGGATTGCCTAAGATAGTGAAGGGGTATGATTCCATATTTGTTGTAGTGGACAGATTTTCTAAGATGGCTCATTTCATACCATGTAAGAAGACATCAGAGGCTGAGCATGTTGCTGAAATTTTCTTTAAAGATATCGTGAGATTGCATGGATTACCAAAAAGTATTATTTCAGACAGAGATAGTAAGTTTGTTGGTTTTTTTTGGAAGACTTTGTGGAAGAAGATGGGTACTGAATTGAAGTTTAGTTCTAAATTCTATCCACAAATAGATGGACAGACAAAGGCTATGAATAGAAGCTTAGGAAATTTGCTAAGATGTTTAGTTGGGAATAAGCCTAGTAATTGGGAGATGGTATTGACACAAGCTGAATTTGCATATAATAATTCTATGAATAGGAGTATAGGGAAGACACCTTTTGAGATTGTTATTGGAATGCATCCTAGAGGTATATCAAATTTGAGAGATGTTTCTGGTGAAGAAAAGAGAAGCGCTGCAAGAGAAGAATTTGCTGATTTTATGGAGTCTTTGCATAAGGAAGTGAAGTTGAGATTGGAACAAAGTAATTAGAAGTATAAGGAGAATGCTGATTAGTCTAGAAGACACCATGATTTTCAAGTTGGTGATGAGGTGATGATTCATTTGAAGAAATGAAGATTCCTAGTTGGAACATATAGTAAGCCAAAGATGAAGAAATTTAGAACTTGTAAGATCTTGAAGATGTTTGATAGTGATAATGCTTATGAAGTTGAGTTGCTTGATGACATGGATATATCTCCTATATCAATATTTCTGATTTGTATAAGTATCATGAGTCAGAGGATGAAGTTGTTGCATCAGATGATTATCCTAAGAAGAAAATTGAAGAAGTTGAACAAATATTTGATCAGAGAGTTGGCAAGAGCACAAGAGGAAAAGATTACTATGAATATTTGGTGAAGTGGAAGAACATACCTATTGAAGATGCTTCATGAATTTCTCAATTTGAGTTGGATTTAGCTCAGGTTGGGACATCTCAATGATTTAGGAGAATCATTTCTTTCAACCCCGGTTGTCTAATGCAAGAGAATCTTGGCTTACCTTATTATCTTGCTCAATTTTGTTCATTTTGCAAGTTGGTGCCAAGTTACTGTAGCACTTAGTTGGTGCCAAGTTACTGTAGCACTTAGCTGGTGCCAAGTTACTATATCACTCTTCATGTCTTGAGTTACTATAGCACTTAGTTGGTACTAAGTTACCATGGCACTCTTCATGTGTCGAGTTACTATAGCACTCTTCATGTGTCAAGTTACTATAGCACTTAGTTGGTGTCGAGTTACAGTAGCACTTTTTTGGTGCCAAGTTATTGTAGTTCTCTTCATGTGTCGAGTTATTGTAGCACATAGTTGGTGCCAAGTTCCTGTAGCACTCTTCATGTGCTGAGTTACTATAGCATTCCTTCATGTGCTGAGTTACTGTAGCATTCCTTCATGTGCCGAGTTACTATAGCAATTCCTTCATGTGCTGAGTTACTATAGCATTCCTTCATGTGCCAGGTTATCCAGTGTATGTTGAGTGCTAGTATTTGGACACGATTTCTATGGGCCGACTTGTGTGATTTATTTCGTTTGCAATATTTATATTAAGATCTTTTCTTGGGATGAGTCCAGACCATTTTTGGGTCGGCCTTCCTCTTATGTAATGTTCTAGAATGTTCTGTAAGTTGTTTTGGCAAGTATAAATAGAGTTTTTTGGCTTAGAGTTAGGCAAGTTTTTAGAGAAGAAGATTTGAGAGTAGAACTAAAGGTGCAAATTTGTTGTTGGATCTTTGTAAGTGAATGTATTATAATTGGCCATAACCTAGAAGGCCTTATAGCTAGGCATGTATGAAGATGTTTTGATGAATCAATAAAAGTATTTCACTCTTCTTCCTCGTTTAGTTGCTATTCCTTGTGTTTGATTCCGTTGTTATAACTCTTGCAGGGTGGTTTGGATAGCTGGGTGAGCCTTTGGCCCTAGTTATTCTCTCTCTTGCCTGCACCAAATGATGAAGGACATTGAGACTAATTCAAGGTGTTCCCATAATAACTCTTAGTCTTTTCAATCATTCCAAGTATAGGAGATCTTTTCTCAAAAAAATTGTAATAAAAGCTACAGAAAATACAAAAGGATTTTTAAAATTAATGAAATAAAAACTATTAGACAGCCACCAAAGTAATAATTTAATGTAGACATGACTAGGATTATGTGGAGATGACATTTGGAAATTACTACACTTTCTCGAACCCCCACTAAAATGTGACAAGTGTCCTCACTTGAAAAATTTTGGCATGGGAAGGAGAAACTGGCTTAAGTCTTATATAATATATATAATGCAATATTAGATATAAATATTGAAACCTATATTCTAAAAATGAATAAAGAGTAAAAGAAATTATTGTACCTAAAAATTTGAGAGTGTATGTTTACATGCAATTTGATGAGGTGGAAAAGTCTAATGATTGCAAGAAGTGCTAACAGTTTCATTTATTGAAAGTAGGAAAAATAGTGTGTGGGTGATATGGAGTGTGGGTGGATGGTAGATAGAGAAATGAGATGGGTTGATATGAAGAAAGAGAAGAGTGAATGGAAGAATGGGACCTCATATTTAAATGAGGTTTTGTTATGAAAGTTCCTTTGCATGGTTGTAGGAAGAACATTTTCATCTTCTGCTATAGGAACTGTGTTCAGAAGAGTTGGTGCACTGGTTGGTTGGAATTACTACAGGAACTGTGTTTTAGTCTATGGCTTATGATAAAGATGCAACTTATGGCCATTTACAAATAAATTAAACTAAAAAAGCTCAATGGTTGTCAGTTGCACTATGCCATTGTAAAATACATGTTGAATTTCATAAGGCCCTAACCATCAAGTCTTTAATTTCCCTAGATTCTCTTTGAAGAGAGAATCATAGAGGGGGGCCTAATCTCCTGGTTGGAATTTTTTATTCTTGATAATAGAATCATGCCATTACTTTCACTATTGTTTAATATTTTCTATTCTTTCTAAAGCTCTCTTTCATATTTCATCCAACAAATTCAAGTGGAGTCTTTCTTGTTGTGTTGCAGGAAGACTGATGTTCAACTCTAAAGCAGTGTGTAGTCTCTTGTGTTCAAATTCAATGGGCAACATTGTTGCTTTACCATAGACAAGCTCAAATGGAGTGAATCTGGTTGTTGTCTTCCATGTGGTCCCATATTCCCAAATAGCTTCAATTAATCTACTTGTTCAATCCTTCTTGTGTATATGCATTATTTTAGTCAAAATGGCTTCTAGTTCTCTATTGGTAACCTCTGCTTGTCCATTTGCTTGAGGATGATAAGGATTAGATTGACGGTGCCTTATTTTGTATTCCTTCATAACCTTAGTGATCAAGTTTTATGTAAATTGAGCTCCTTCATCTGTGACAATTTCTATGGGCACCCTATAGCAGGTGAATATTTCTTCATATAGGAACTAGCTACTTTCTCATCTCTAGCATTTTTCATTGCTCTAACTTTTACCCATTTAGTTACATAATCCATACATACTAAGATGTAGGGTTTGCCACTTGATGGTGGATCAATTGGACCTATGAATTCCATGCCCCACTTATTAAAAGGTGTGACTACAATCTATGGAGTGAGTGGCATCTCATCAGTTTTGGTTGGTTGGCCCATCCTCTGGCATTTGTCACAATTAGTTGTATATGTCACTACATCCTTATATAACATTGGCCAATAATATCCTATTGTAAGTATCTTCATTGTTGTTCTTTTCCTTGCAAAATGGCCTCCACATGGTTCATCACGACAAGCATGTAGTATATCATATATATCATCTTCCCTGACACATCTCCTCATGACTTGATCTAGTCCTACATAGAAGAGATTGTTATCTATCCAAGAATAGTGAAACTCTTCTCTGCTAGCTTTCTCTTTTGTATATGAGATAAGTGTTGGGCATTCTATTTGTAGCAAGATAATTTGCAATATCTACATACCATGATGTATCAGTTGCTATATGGAGCAAGTGCTCATTTGGAAAGTTATCTTCAATTAGAGTTGGATCTTCATTAACAATGGTCAATCTAGGAAAATAATTTGCAACTATGTTGGATTTTCCCAGCTTATCAATAATAATAGTACCAAATTCTTGTAACAACAAGAGCCATCTTGCCAATCTACCAGTGATAGCTGGTTTGCTCATTAAATACCTTATACTTGAGTGATCAATATGAACAGAAATAGGATATCTAGTCAAATAATGTTTGAATTTGTTCAATGCATAGACTACAATTAAAAGTTCTTATTCAGTTACTTTGTAATTTAGCTTAGGTGCATGTAGGCTTTTACTAATATAGTAGATAGCATTCTCAAGATTAGCAAGCTTTTGTCCTAATACAACTCCTACTACATAGCCTAATGCATCAGTATGAATATGAAATGGAATTGACCAATCTGGTCACTGTAAAATTGGTGCCATGGTGAGGAGTTTCTTAAGTTATAGGAAGCATTCATTACATTCAGGTGTCCAAATAAATTCAACTTCCTTAGTCAAAAATGTGTACAAATGACTAACTATTTTGCTGAAATCTTTTATGAAATGCCTATAATATCTAGCATGTCCTAAAAAAGATCTTACATCTTTTTGTTTTGTAGGTATGGGCAATGTTAGAATTACCTCTATCTTAGTTGGATCCACTTGTATTCTTGCATCTGATATGAAATGACCAAGTACCACTACTTACTACATGAGCATGAAACACTTTTCATTATTAAGTGCTAGATTATGTTCTTTACATCTGATGAGAACCTTTACAAGATTCATCATGGCTTCTTCAAAGGTGACTCCAAATGTTGTGAAATCATCCATATATATTTCCATACAATCATGTGATATATTGGCAAAGGTGTTGATTATAGCTCGTTGGAATGTTGTAGGGGCATTACACTGGCCAAATGGAAAAATAGAATATGCAAAAGTACCCCATGGACATGTAAATATAGTTTTGTCTTGATCTTTAGGAGCAATATTTATTTGATTATAACCACTGTACCCATCTAGAAAAGAGAAATACTTCTTTCCAGCTAGAGTGTCCAGAACTTGATCAATGAATGGTAGAGGAAAGTGATCCTTTTTGGTTGCCTTATTCAATTCTTTATAATCTATAAAAATCTGCCATTTCCCTCTCTTTTTAGGTACTATGACCAAGGGTGACACCCATCTACTATTAGATATAGGATAAATAAAACTAGCATTAAGAAATTTTTTCAATTAAGCTTGAACTATTACTCTAAGGGTTGGATTAATCCTTCTCTAGGGTTGATAGAGCGGTAGGCACCCTTCATTGTTATATATTCTATGAGTACATAGTATAGGAATCAACCCTTTCATATCCCCATAATCTCATACAAAAGCATTTTTATATTTTTGAAGCAGCTCTGTTAATTATTTCATCTGTGTGGAAGATAATTTGGGATTGATGTGGAGATTATAACATTTTGATAGCTCAATAGTAGTTGTAGATTCAATTATAGCAGCTTCAGAGATTGGATTTTGTATCTAATTCACATGGTAAGATTTGATGAACAATGTTTGGATCCTTGAGTTGAATACAATTCTCATTACATTCCTCATATGTGGTTAATTCTAACACAAAACTATTAGATACATCTTTTTCTACCACACAAGTGTTAGTAAGAATACTCTAAATTACTAAATCCTCTTCCTACAGCTTTAGAAAAGATTTTCTATGTAACATCATAAGCTATGCTATAGATTTTAACTCTTCTTCTCCATCCCCTAAATCTAGCTACACAGATGTGCTTAAGTTTGGTTGTGGTTGTGGTTGTGCTAGAGGATATAAATCAAATTTCTTTGTTGCTTGACCATTAGATATGGCCATATTCCCTGACCTACAAATTATATTTGCACCAGCTATAGCTAACCATGGTCATCCTAAAATGATAGGGTAACCAAATAAATTGAATTTGGGAGAGAGAATCATGAAATTTGTAGGGTACTCTAGAGAATCTAGGTTTACAACTATGTCTTCTATCATTCCATCAGGAGTGACAATATAACCATCTGCAAGTTGTAGAATTGTTAGAGTAGCCCTCAATCCCTGTATTTTCAACTTCTTCATAGTATCTTTAGTCATGATATTTATAGTAGCACCAAGATCAATTAAAGCATTTTTAATAGACTGACCATTTATAATCACATTCACAACTGGACTTCCTGGATCAGAGTATTTAGGAATGATTAGTTTTCCTAACATAATGTCAGCCAATTGTCCTACAACATGGACTGTAGTTGGGTCCTTTTTCTTCCTCCCAGGCTTTTTTAGGTAGACTTCTCTGATGGCTTTTCCATAGATAGGAACATCTTTAATAGCTTGGAATAGGGGTATTTGGACATGCATGTTCTTTAACTGATCAATAATATCAAAAGGTTGTTCCTCTATTTGTGTAGGTTTACTTTGTATGAGCTTCTCTAGAAAAGGAGGGTTAACTAATGGTTGGGCTTAAGCTAAGGTAGTGATATTAGTTGGATCAACCTCTTTAGAAGCTATGGGTTCTGATGTTGTAGGTGTATCTAGTATTTCAATTATAAGAGGTAGTGTAGGTGCTGGTAGGTTTTTACCAAATCTCAAATGTATATTTGCAACATTCAGAGTGTAAGTAGGATATTGTTGAGCATCAACAAAGTACATGGGTTGTTGTGACTGGTAGTTATTTGGATTTGGCTGAGGTTGTGCAGGTAACTAGGTCTACTTTTGAGGTCCATGACTTACAGGTAGTGGCATTAGTGCAAGTTGTTGGATTGGAGGTGGTAATTGTGGATTACCAATGTTTTGGTTAGGCCACTATTGAGGTCCTCTCCATTGATTTGTAGACTACCAATTCCCCTAGGGTGGTTGCCATTGGTTCTACTAATTCTACTATTGATTATTCTATTGGTTTGGCCAGGAAGGTTAGGAATTTTGAGGCCATTGAGACTGTTGTGGATTATTTTTCCAAGCATTATTCCAATTAGGTTGACTATATTGTGGAGGGCCTTGGGTATTACGATTTGTCCATTGATTACCATATAGATTTGAATTTTGTAAAGGGCCCTGAGGCATACCTTGATGTTGGGACCATGGTTGGCATTGAGAAACAAAGAATACTTGCTCATTATCTCCATCTATCTTGATGTACTCAGTTGGAAGATGTTGGTTTTCCACGCTAACAACCAATTTGCATTGGCAATCTTTCTTTTGCTTCTGACAATGTGGGCAGCACTTAGCTAATTGTACCTCAACTTCTACATAGTTCTTCTTTGTAGTCTTTGTGTCAAGATGTGTAGTGACATCTTTTATAATGTTCTACTTGAAATCTAAGAGCAGATTAGATATGTCAAGCTTTGAAATACCCTGACTAATTCTTTTAGTAATTGTACTCTAGCATCCTTTTCCTTTCTTCATTGTTGATCTTGATTAATTAAGACAAATTTTCTTGATTTCATCCAAAGAATATTTATATACATCTCCTCTAGCCATCAAGTCTAATGCTTCTAGACAACTATCATTCATGCCTCTCAAAAAGCCTAGCTTTTGTGAATCCTCAGACAACACATGTTGAGGTTTCTTTTGTAGTGTATACAAGAAACATGAATTATAGTCTTTTTATGTTTCTTCCTCCTTTTGTGTTATTCTAAAGATATCATCTCCTCTTGAATCATTTTCTTTGCAATACTCTTTATATTTGTCCAGAAACAGAGTTTGCATTTCATCCCAAGTACCTACTACATTAGCTCCTAAACCCATGAAATATCATAAAGATAGCTCTTTCAGTGTTGCTAGAAATCATTTGAGCTTATGGGCATCAATTTTGTATTCAAAGCTATGAAAGAGTATGTCAAACTCAAACAAGAAGGTATCAGGATCCTCAGTTTCAAGGCTATAAAACTTTGGAAGAGTTTTTGGAGGTATATTTTTAAGATCAGAATTGGTTCAAGACTTGGGAGAGGAAATGGAAAAGGAGGTTATGCCATTACTGGAGGTATTTGATTATGAGGTTGCTATTGAAAAGGAACATTGGGTACTAGATTGTTAACAACTGGTGGATTTGGAGCAGTACTAAGAAAATTGGCCAAAATTTCAGCAAAAGGTTGAAGACCACTTGTATCCAAAAGTTCTACTCTTGAGGATGATTCTATAGGAAAAATAGGGCTTGTGTCTGAAAAAGGAAACTTAGCTTCTTCTTCAATTTCTTCGATCCTATGAAAGAAATCTCCCATATTCATCTCAGTGTCTATCTCTTTGATGCAAGTAATTGAATTGGTGACTTTTGAATTAAGCACTCAATCTTGTGGTTTCTAACTAACACACTAATCTAAAAAAAGAGGACTCATGAAGGTTCCTAGTTTGACACCATCCCTGGCAATGATGCCAAAAATGGTAGGTTTCCACACTAGGTCAAGATAATCACACAACTATTCCTCTCACAAGGATATTATATCCATTTTAAGGACTATCTATTCCATTATGAAAATACATTTGAATTGTCAACCCAGGGACGTAAGACTTGAAACGGGTCAGCACAGTATGTAAACTAAATTCCTTTAAGAGTCTTAACACCTATGCTATAGCAAAGTAAAATGCATGAAAGGAATCTATACTACTGACACAGAATAGTAAACACACTTAGAATATATATAGAGAACTATCAAAACTATGAAAAAGAGAATTCTAAACTAATTAACAATTCAAACATCCACTATGATCATTTTCCACAAGTGTTGCAAGAAATTTCATAGGAATTATGTTGTAGGACTAATACAGTAAATCTATCTTAAATAGGAAATTGCAATAAACAAATCTACTCTACTTAAATCTATTCCACCTTCCCAAGTGGGCCCCCTTGGTTGGCTTCAACTAACTAAGAACACAACAGGTAGTCCAAAATCACTCTTTCATTAAAATTCTTCTTTTGCTACATGACTAAATAATTCGTAGAGAACAGAAAAAAAACTTCAGAATCCTTTCTTTTTAACTAACTCCCAACTTTTTTCTTTTTTCCCATATATACAAAGGATTGGAACTTATTACAACATAACATAAAAGAAATTGGGAGCAAACATTGCCAGAGGAAAAAGGTAGAATGGCAACCATGACATTAGAACATTGATTAAGCAAGAGAATAATGATCCATACATAATGTAACAAGTTGGATCTCCTAGAATAACTCCCCTCGTAAATGCAGCTTATCACCTGGAACTGACCTGTTCTTCTCATGCTATGACCAGTCTTTATTACTTCTTTTTAATATGATGCTCTCTGCTCTTTGCACCACTTCCCCATTTCTTGAAGATAAGAAACATTTGAACCATATGCACAACAAAATTTCTACTCTAATTCAAATATTAAAACATATCTTAAAACATTTATATGAAATACTGCACATTGTATATAATATTAAGCAAGGTATGTTATATCCACTATCCATAGGTTTAATAGGTTCTAGCTACATTCAACATAAGTTCACAAGACATTTAAAATAGATATATTGGAAATGTTTTTCACACAGCTCAAAGAGTAAGTTCGTATTATGTAAAAACTATATCAAATTTGAGACATTAATATGCCTCATCAATCTAGAGGAAAAGGACAAGCACTCACCACTTCCACAGATCCGAAGCAAGGTAAATGACTTCTTGATTCAGGTGCATCACATCATATGGCATCTTCTATGGATATGTTTTCTTCTATTGAGCCTTGTAATTCTCCACCTATATTGATGGGTAATAATACATACATGAAGGCTTGCGGGAAAGGTTCTATTCCTACGGGATAGGGTACATTTAATGATGTCCTTTGTGTACCATCTGTGATCATTAATATCCTTTTGATTTACCAAATTACTCATAGGGCACAAGGTAAAATTGTTGAGTTCACTCCTAATTATGTCTATATTAGGGACATGGAGACTAGAGATGTCATAGCTATGGGAGTTTTTTATCATAGATCACGCTTGTATTCTTTTGCATTTTTTTTTGATAATAGTGATGATATTCATGATGTACCTAACCATTTATCAAGGGTGAATGATTCATGTGAGGAGAACATTGGATACTTGAATCATTTTGTTCATAAGACAAGTGTTGAACTTCCTACTCCTCCACCTCTTGCTTCTTTAGACATGAGCTCTACTATTTAGCAGGATGATCTTTATGCTTCAAATATTGCAGTGTGGGACGAATTCCTGGATGCTCTTTTAGATGAGTCTCATAATGTAGATTTGGTTAGTACATCTAAGGAGTTTTCTCTTTGAGATACTTCTTCACCTTCTTTGGAGATTGGATTTCTTAACTTCTCATATTCTATTGTTCTTACACATCTCATAGGTTAGCTTGATGGTGTGATATAATCTTTGAGCTTGGAGACACCTATTTAGTCTTCAAAGATGCATACATGGAGAACTTCTTCCTCCTTCCTCACTTTTTATATGGAGTGTCTTCTTCATCTTTTGATGTATTTATCTCTCCTAAGGAGAGACATTTTTCTTGTAGGCATTGGATCCTATTTTGCTTGCAAGTACTCTTCATCTACATTGGAGCTTCTTCATTATGGGGGGCATATCATGTCTCCTTATTTCTTTCCTATGGGGGGATTGTTCTTTTTATATACATGATGTATGCAATTTTTGGGGGGTCTTGAGTACTCCATCCATCCATGCATCTTGTTTTCATCTATCTTTTTGGAGGAGGGTTTTTCCCATGAGGTTTTCTCTCTTTCTCTACTTTATGAGAGATTAAATTTCTTGTATCGCATTGCATATTGTCCATGGGTACCTAAAATGGCCTAGTAGCCGGGACTCATCTTGCATTGTGAGTTTAAGTGCATTCCCCTAAGTTGCAGTTAAGGAGTGGTGTTGATGTAATTAAATATTCACTAATTACACTTACTTAAGATTACTTAGGATAATGTATTTCATAGTATTTTTTGATTGAGACACTTAGAGTTTGCACCTCAATTAAACACATGGTGTAGGAGAATTCCACTCTAGGTGGTCATAGTTGTTATCTCATTCCACCTTTAGTGCATATTTTACATTATAATCCTCATCATCTCACATACTTGATTGCATAATGGAGGATGATCCACCTTTGGTGGACATGTGATTTCACCTTGTGTGGATGATAGCTCATCTTCTCCTTATCATTGTCTCTTATCGCCTCACCTATATAAGGATGCCTAATAGATCAATCTATTGGATGTCAATCAAGTCGATAATCAATAATAGTATTCTTGAATCTTCATGCAATTGTCTTGCCAATCTCTTGTGGAAGTTATCTTGGTCTTTCATTTGATCCTAGGGGTGTTGCAGAGTCACCTAAAACTCTAACAATACCAATGGAATCTTGAGAGTGTTATAAAAAAACCTTTTTCATTTCATTGAATTTCAATGAAAAAAGTATTGTCAAATGGCTACTTGAAGTCTAAATGTCACTGAAACCTATATTAAACATGTTTTTGAGTTGACCAAACACATTCAGTAAATACCAAGCCTAATCAGGTACCCAATTTTAAATCACGTACTCAATATGAAATTGGGTACTCGAAAAGTGGCAGCCAAAACTTTTTCCAAATATTCATAGCCCAAATTTTGGAGGAAAACCAAAATTTGGGAAGTGTGGACATCATTATTGACTATTATTTTATTTTATTTTTTGATCAATAAATGGCCGAAGCCTTGTTTTATAGTAGATGAATAAATAAGAAATTATAGAGTTCTATATTTAAACAGACACTAGTAGGAAAGAATGGAGAAAGAAAACCTCTAGTCTTGCCCAAGACCAAAGTCCTATATTATACAGATTTACAAGGGGCATACCCTAGTATATATGAAGCTTAATATAGGTTTATACATAATTTGATGAAACAATTAATTACAAATAAACTTCCTTTGAAACAAGGGAACAAAGAGCTATAAAGGGGCAAGGTTCCAAACTTAATGCATCAAGGATCCTACCATGAAGTAGTGATCTACCAGCCATCTACATAAAAAATATAACTGTCAGATTCCAATTAGGGATTAGTACAAAAATAAATGTGATAATAAAAAATATGGGAGGAGTAAAAAGACCAATCAACATACTGAGAGGCTCTTTATAACAGAGCTCTTAAGAAGTGATTCCATTTCATTCCTAGTCTGAGTTTACCACACCTCAAAAATCCAAATTCAAAATTTAAAAATATTATTATTATCGGTTAGAATACATAAATTCAACCTATCTAATGTTAAGAATTTATTAGAAGTATACTAAACATTGATAAACAATAAGTATCCTAAACTATACCGATGGAGTTTATCAAAAGAGTTTTATATTATGCTTTAAATGTATCCTTATCTAGTATCTCATCCCACAACCTTTTTAGTTTATAGTTTATACTTAAAGTGGATTAGATATTCGAAGTCCCTATCTTTCTCAAATGTATAAAAAAATCATAATTTTATTAACTAAAGTCAATAATTTAAGATATTCATTGATCCATCTAATTATTATCATATGATTATGAATTTGAGAGGAGAAGTCCTAAACTAAAAAAAGAACCAATAGCCAACTTGAAGTCATTCATATTTCCTATCTAAGGTTATAAAATAATCTATAATGGGGGGATTTATAAACAACTTGCTCTATTTAATGCATAATGAAGTGCAAACTTAAACCAGTAAGTTGAAGGGAAAGGAGTAGAACACTAGTCACCAGGTTGCATACAAAACTAGGCATATACACCCAAAAGTTTATTTATATTCCTCACAAATATAGAGTGGCTTGATACTTTAGCTAAGCCTCCTTCATTAATTATTGCTAGGAAAATAAAACCAAATAAAATAGCAGATCGTAGATCATCAATAGTAGCTAGAAACCAACAAGTATTATCTACAATAACAAAGATCTAGCTTAGTCCCAAAATGCCAGAGAGAAGAAATCAAAAAGGAAAATGAGAGGCTTCCACCCAAGCTAGGGTAAGGCAATAGCTAAAGTAATCATAAAATCCATATAATATTTCAGCTATACGTTAAGGAACCTAACTTTATGTTACTATATCTTGGCCTCCTTTATGTTTAATTGCAAGATTAAACCATACAACACAGATCAAAGTTATTCCATAATAACTAAACCATTTATACATTAATAAAAACATTTTTCTATTAATATACCATTTATATTCTTCATACTAACAGAACCCTGGCTCGTTCTCAAAATGCCAGAATATATAAAACTTCCAAACCAAATTCACAATACCTATATACTAACCATTAATCTTTATACTACAACAACTATTATATCAGGAGCCTAGATACAACATAGGTAGTTCCCATGTGAAGAAATAGAGAAAAAAACCAAAAAGAGCCATTCCTAGGGCCATTCTATACTATTAATCCAATAAATTTAACCCTAAGCCTAAATGAGCAGTCATTAACCCAAAGCCACCATATAGATTTTAATGTCAAGCATCCTCCTCTCTCTCCCAAGACACCATTACAATGTCCTTGGCTTTGTCCTCATCAATTTTTGATCTTGTTGGAAACACAAAGTCATAAGCTCTGTGCAAGACTTAATATAATTCGACAGTATAAATTTCAATCTACCTAGATCATCAAAATTGATATCCGGTTCAACATAGGCTTCAAAAACTTGAATAAAGTTGATTAACCAATCCTTGTTAGGGTCTTCAAAAACTCCTCTCCACCTTAGTAGGAAAGTAATACTAGCCTCCATCGCTGGCCATGCATTGCAAAATTTTATGTTATCTCTAATAAACATAGACAACCTCCTAGCAACATTAACAAGTTGAAGCTCCTCTGGTTCATATGCCATGTAGACCTCAGAGAGCATAATTCATAGTTTCTCATCCATGCTCATGACAACATATTCCAAACCCACAAGATAGGTCCCCCTAGCCAAACATCCTATAAAAGAGCCTATGAAAAAAGTATTAGTATGCCAGGTATAATCATAATTAAACAACCTCTCCTCTATTGCCTAGGAGATTGCAAACCTAGAAACATCATCTACTGGATTAAGGATCCTATTCCACCTCTCCTATTTGATAGACCCTCTGAGCATCATTGTCCTCACTTCCAGAGCATGAAAGAGGGCAATTGAAGACTCCATGCTAATAGAATAGGGGTTTTTAAGAAAGAAGAGCAGTAAAAAATATTTAGAATGTCATGCCTTAAATAATAGATGGCATCTCTCGAGTTGTTAAGCATTGATTGATGCCTACTCACATGTATGTAGAATTATTAAAACACACTAAAAAATATTAGACCTAATGTTTCATAATTATATCTCAGATACCTTATAAATATAAGTAGATCTTCTCACTATGAATGTCTGTCAATAATTTCTACTTCAATAGGTGCGTCATAATTCTACTAAACTATCCTTTAATATAATCCTTAGTATTCTACTTAACTTAATTATGTCCTGCTAAATGTATAAAGTCTTCTCCCTCCACTGCTTCATTTGCCAATTTATCAGCTTCTGAATTACCTTCATGATAAATATGTTGAATTCTAATCTCCTAAAATTTATCTATAATGTTATAAGTACACTTTCTAGTTTAACATTTAAGATCCAATTTAGTGTTTTTCACTTTCTAATTGCACATAGGATTATTTGTGAGTCACCTTCAATAATTAAATTCATAATATTCTTCTTTATGCTTAATTTTAAGCCTTTTTTTAATGCTTCTAGTTCATCTATATTATTAGTTACATTACCTAATGGTTTAGCTCATTTTAATATCCAATCTTCATTTTTTGATCTAACTATACAACCACATCCTGCTTTCCTAGGATTCCCTCTAGATGCTCCATCAAAATTTAATTTCCTCCATCCTATCAAAGGTGCAACCCATTTACATTCTTTCTTGACTATATTATCCTTTTTAGGATAAACTATGGGAGGATTAATTAAATGACACCAATTTTTCCTCATATTCTCATCCCATTATGAGAATTTACCTTCCACTTTAGGTGTGTTCCTAAGATGGCAATTCATAACTTCTATGATGCCTACCCTGACTTTATTGAAAGGGTTTGTTTTACTAAACTCTAAATTTTGAAATATTCATCTATTTCTTTCCTTCCATATTTCCCACATAATGATTGCAGGTGTGATATTCCATAATTTCTCCTAGACGCTAACCCTATCATTAATAGGCCAACCTCTAAGAAGTCTCTCGATATCCTGAGGTATAAGGGATGTCCAATTCAATTTATTCTTAATCCAATACCAAAAATCTAGTACAAAGGGGCATTTAAATAAAATATGCTCCATATTTTTAGTGTCATTTTTGCATAGACTACATCTGGATGGTCCTTCAAATCCCATTTTAGAGAATCTATTAGCTATAATATTCTGATTTTGGATTGCTACAAAGAGAAAGATCCCTGCCTTAGGTAGGCAAGTTGAATCCCAACATAGATTGAAGGGTATAACAATATTATCCCATCTTTGCGAGTTAATTATAAGATATCTCCTAGCTTAACTTTGTATATTCCATCATGAGATGCTCCATAGATGAGTCTATCTGCTTGATTATAGTGAATCAAAAACCTACCCTTGAGGATATATTCAAGGATATTTTTATCTATACTTGGAATTTTATATTATCCAAATATTTCCATACCCAAGTCTCGGTCTCATCAATCTTAATAAATGTTTTGACATCTAAAACCTTGGGTCCCCATAGATTAGTTATGGCATTGATGTTATTTCTGGATATTCTAGAATTAATAATCAGAGGTTAACCATCCCATGAATCATCCCAAAATAATGCCTCATCACCTCTACCTAAATCCCAAGTTAGATATTTGTTGACAAGAGTCTTGCACTTCATCATAAAATTCCAATTTTTTGAACGACCTGGTGGATTTCTGATTCTAAAGAGAGATGAAGTGTCTAATGGATTAAGATATTTATTATAAAGTATTTTTGCCAATTTTATATCTTTTTCCTTGCATAGATATCATGCTAGCTTTGCTCCTAATGCCTCATTTAAACAACTTTTTTATGTCCAATCCTCCTTTATTCTTAGGATGACATATCTTATCCCATTTTATTAGTCGTTGTTTCTTTTTCTCTTCTGTTCCACCCTTAAAAAAATTTCTAAGTTTTCCTTCCAACTTTTTATTAACACTATTTGGTAGTGGAAGGCAAGATAGAGGATAAGTAGGAATAGCTGACATAATGGATTTAATTTTTCTTACTCTTCGTACTTTAGCTAACCTTTTTCCTTTCCATGATTCTATTTGTTTTTCTACTCTTTCTAAGATATTGTCTCATCCTTTTTTATTCCTAACTCCTTTTTCTAAGTATATCCCTAAATATTTGCATGGAAAGTTACTCTTTTTGTATCCCATATAATTGCATATGTATTCCTCCATCATCCATGTTCTTTGGGGTGTTTAAAAGGAAAATTTCTGATTTTTCTTCATTAACCTTCTACCCCGACACTATTGAATAATCCAATATAATTTGTCTAAAAGCTTTAGTTTCTTCCTTAATACTAATTCTCAGAAGAATGGTATCATTAGCAAACTATTGATGGGTAGTATTTGGAACATTCTCAGTAACAATAATGCCTTTAATTAATCCTACTCCTTGTGCCTTTTGAATAACTCTACCAAATGATTCTACGATAATTATAAAAGGAAAAGGTGACATGGGGTCTCCTTGTCAGATACCCCTTGAACTATTGAAGAAACCTTCAAGAGTACCATTAATAAGTAGAGAGATTTTTGGAGTAGATATACAATTAAAAATTATATTTATCCATTGTTTGGAAAATCCAAAATTTTCTAGGCATTTAAATAAAAACCTCTAATCTATTGCATCTTAAAAATTTTATATATTTGCCTTCATAAACATACAGGCTTCTTTGTTTTTAATTGTTGAATGTATAGTTTCTTGAATGATGGATATTCCATCAAGTATTGATCTACCAGGTACAAACCTAGTTTGCTCTTCTAAGATTATTTTTGGAAGCACAATTTTAATCCTATTTGCTATTGCTTTAGAATAAATTTTATATATTGTATTACATAATGCAATGGGGCAAAAGTTTGAAGGTGACACAACTACAAGTTTTTTTGGTATTAATGCTAGAAAAGTATGATTAATTTTAGTTAAGATTGATCCCCCATTTCTAGCTACCTCTATTGCCTTCCATAATTCTTCCCTTAAGATTTCCCAACATTTTTGAAAGAAAAAAGCTTGGAAATCATCAAGCCCTGGAGATATATCTAGGCTAAGCCTAAAAAGGGCTAATTTGATTTCTTCTTTTGTAAAAGGTTTGTTGAGCTTCATGTTGTCAAATTTTGTGGTAACTTTAGGTATATTATTAAGCATGCTTTCTTGCTTGGTTAAATGATGAGTCATAATTTTTTAATAGATTCTCATAGTGTGTGATGAAGCTTTGAGCTCTCTCAGCCGGATTATCAATATTACTACCATTATTATCTTTTATTTGAGTAATAGTTTTAAGAGCTCTATTATGTATAGTACTATTGTTAAAGAATTTTGTATTTCTATCTCTTTCTACTAACCAATTTCCCTCAACTTTTGTCTCTAGAAGACTTCTTCTTTTGCTAGAATATCTTCTTGTATGATTAATAGTTCTTTTTCTTTAATGAATTTTTCATTGTCCATACCATTTTTGATCATTTCATTATTTGGTTTTTTAATATCTTCTTCGTTATTCAGTTTGTATTGGAATATATTATTGAAATGTGTTTTGTTCCACTTTTTTATGTTTTCTTTGAGAATTTTAAGTTTTGATACAAAACAATACATCTTTGATCCTATAAACTTGTCTTCCTACCACCATTGTTTAAGGTTTTCCATGAATGTTTTATCTAAGAACCACATATTTTCACATTTGAAGGGATTCCTATTAGGTTTTTTAGGTTCTATTAATTTAATTTTAGCTGGATAATGATCTAATCCCGCTATAGGCTGAATGGAAGTGATTGAGAGATCCAATTTTGTTGATTCTCCTTTGAAAAAGAATCTATCCAATTTTTTTGCAATATAATATAAGTCTTTTCTACTATTATTCCATGTGAATACTCAATTGCTGGTTGGTATGTCTACCAATTTATTAACTCTGACCCATTCTCTAAATTCTATTATGGTTCTTGTTAAAATCTAAGAACCTCCAAATTTTTCTTTGAGGTCAAGAATGACATTGAAGTCACCTCCTATGATCATGTTAGTCTCAAAATATAACTCCATAAAGGCAGGATATCATCCCAAACTTTTCATTTGTCTGAAGTTTGTATTAGACCATAAACAGTAATGAGAATGAACTGAATATTATGCTTATTACTTGAAACCATACTCCCCATCTAGTTGTCATTTGATACTATAATTTTGATATTAGTTTTTCTAGTATTCCATATGATTCCCATTCCTCTTGATGCTCCTTCTGATTCCTTCATTTTTGCATTCCATATACCTAGTCTTTTTCTTAGTTTCTCCCCTTCTTTATTAAGCTTAGTTTCTTGTATCATAATTATACCTAACTCAAAGAGTGTTAGGTTACGTTTTAACATTCTTTTTTTACTAAGAACATCCAGGCCCCTAGTATTCTTTGTTATGATCCTCATTCTCTCCAGGAAGGCTCTTCCCCGTCCCTATTTTAAGGACCTCAAATATATTTTTTTGTTCCTTGGCTTGACCATCTACCTCTCTTAATTCCTCAAGTGATTTTCTTCCCCTTTTTAATTTTAATGTACCACATTTTGGAGTTCTAAATCTTTCTTGGTTGATTGAAATACCCAAATTATCTACACTTATTTGGTCATTGTTTTCTTTTTTAGTTCCTTCCTTATCTTCTTCCTCATCTATTAAATCTTGTAATCTATTATGTTATTTCATTTTCTTCTTCATCTATATCTATATCCTTTTCTAAATTTTCCTTTTCCAGTATTTTTGGGGTCTCTTTTAGTACCCCGAATTCCTCCTAGTTCTATGACATATCAATTTGTTCAATCTCTATGATAGAATCTTCCTAATTGTACATTTCAGATTCCTTTAGGAAAGCTTCAACTTTTGGAGGGATACTATATTCCTCTATTTTATGCTTCACCTCTATAGATTTAATTCCAATGATATATTTCCCATCTATTGGTGGTTGCTAACATTTGTAACCTTTCTTCTTTGATTTCTTTCTAATTGTTATATAACTCCATTGTTCTGAATCTACTGTTGGAATTATATATTCTTCTTCCTGGTCTTCTACACACTCTATTGGCATTAATATTTCTTCTTCTATGTTTTCCATTGCCAAGTCTCCTTGTTGATTCGTATCCTTATTATTCATCATATCTTTGTCATCTCAAAGTATCTTGCTATTGTCTTCCTCAAAATAGTTTATATCTAATTTATTTTCCAACTTGTTGTCCATATTGACCCCAATTTTTGTCTTAGTGTTATTATTCTCCTTCTCTCTTCTTTGATTTGTAAGTTGTTATCTAACCTCATGTTCTTGATGAAATTGTTCTCCTAACATAGTCTGATCATCAATGTCTGCATGTAGTAGTTTAATCTCATGTGCCATTTTATACAACTCTATAATGCTTCTTTCTATTTCTTTCAAGTTATCATTCTCCTTGTGAAAAAAATTTTATTCTTTCAACGTTACTACTATTGTCATTTCCTTGTATATACCTTTGGTTCTCTGTTATGGTACTTTTGAACATTCTTGTTGCCTTTTTTCTTTACTCTTTTTTACTATAGGTGTACTTTTTGTTTGTGTTCTCACCTCAATATCTTTCCTTTCATCTAATTTTCTTATCTTCTTATTTTTGTCCTTATTAATTACCTTAATCTTACATTCCTTCATCTCCTTTATTCTAAAACTTCTAAAGGATTCCTCTATGGGTGAAATATTATGATCAATTTCTATATTTGTTTTAATAATGCCTTTAATTTCCCCTTCATATTTCTCAAATTCAATCTCATAAATGGATCTATTTTTTATAATCTTTTTTCTCCTAATTGTTTTTTGATTTGGTTCCTCATCTATTAGAAATTTAACATTACTAGTTTTGTCAGTACTCTGAGTCTATACCTATAAGTTTACTAATTGATCCACCTATTCTTAATAATGTATATAAATTTTTAATTTCTATTGGAAGATTACTACATTCATACTAAGTTGGTATCAGATGCTCTTTTTCTTCATTCCAATTAGGAATCAAAGTTTTAAATTTAACTACATGCCCTTTATAATAACAATTTGATATCAAAATTGTTTTATTCCTAATTTATTTATTTTTTCAATGTAGATAAATTGATGATTTTGAGGAAGTACTAATACTTACCTGTTGTTTGCAGATCTTCTCTAATTTCTTTGACAATTTTGATAAATGTTTGTCTGGTCCACTCTAATAAACATATACTCCTAGCTCTTAACATTCCTTCCACTTTTCTTCTGTGTACTTGTTGCTAATGATTAACATATCAAAACAATTATAGCAATTAGTTTCCCTTACCTTGTCTGATGGCAGGATTATTATATTGCCTTTAATACCGAGCAATTTTTTATGTGTTGGCAGCTTTGTATAATCTGAAATATCATTCTCCCTTTTATGTGGTGGTATATAGATTTTTTGATTTTACTCAAAAGCCCTAAGTGCTTTTTTTCAGACTGTTTGTTGTTGTTTCTGCCCTAATGGAATACAATTAGCTTCAAACAATTTGCTAGATTTATATATTGCTTGCTTACAATTTCTATATGATTTTTCTCGGATTGTTACTAATTTTTCCATTCACCTTTCTTCCCTTACTAGTTTGATATTTTGGGTAGACTATTTCTGTTAATTTTTATTTTCTTCCATCATTGGCCTCTTTTTTTGTTGCAATGCATTTCTCTGTCGAATCCTATTTCATATTACAATTTTCCATCCATTGTTATTTTCATATGGATCTTTATTTAGCTTTATCATCTTCCTATCCTTGGCTTCATGTTGTTTAACCAAGGCACTTAATGTGTTCGGCTTTGAATAATCTTTGTTTAAAGTTGCAAATCTATTAATGATCAAAATACAGCATATCACCTATTTTCCTTTTAGCTTGTCTTCTTTTTGCTTAAATGTTGGCTAGGTAAAAGTAGATCCCTTATTATGGAAAATTTTATTCACCAGTGATCATTGATTTCAATGTTGTCTAGAAAAAGTATGATTCAAGAATCTGGGGAATATTAATTTGTTTGCTTGATTCGCTACTTCTATAATTCTTGCCATTTTTTGGGGAATATAATTTTTTTTATTACCATATTCATCTATTAGATTTATGCTTGTTAAAACATAATTATTGACTACTATTGTTATATATGATGACGATTACTATTATTCTTATTATATATAGTAATTTTATATTATTATTATATATAGTAATTTATATATGATTATTATTATTAAATATAATATAATAATATATAATAATAATTATTAAATTATATATAGTAATATATATGATTATTATGATTATTATTATTAAAAATAATATAGTAATATATATGATCATTATTATTAAATATATATAGTAATATTATATGATTATTATTATTAAATATAATATAGTAATATATATAATAATTATTATTAAATATGATATAGTGATATATATGATTATTATTATTATTAAATATAATATTGTAATGAAATGCATTGAAAAGGGTCATAGGTTATCCTATGACCCCTTTTGACCCATTCGATCAAACCAAATAGGTCCCTAGGGGTCCTAGGACCCCTAGAGACATATGTAGTCATGAAAAACATTGAAAGGGTTCATAGATTACCCTATGACCCCTTTCGACCCATTCAAACAAACCAAATAGGTCCCTAGGGGTCCTAGGACCCCTAGGGATATATGTTGTCATGAAAAGTGTCAAAAGGGGTCATAGGTTACCCTATGACCCCTTTTGACCCATTGGATCAAACCAAATAGGTCCCTAGGAACATATGTTGTCATGAAAAGTGTCAAAAGGGCTCATAGGTTATCTTATGACCCCTTTCGACTCATTTGATCAAACCAAATAGGTCCTTAGGGGTCCTAGGACACCTAGGGACATATGTTATCATGAAATACATCAAAAGGCATCATAGGTTATCCTATGACCCCTTTCGACCCATTTGATTAAACCAAATAGGCCCTAGTGATATATGTCATGAAATGCGTTGAAAGGGGTCATATGTTATCCTATAACCCCTTTTGACCCATCCTAACAAACCAAATAGGTTCTTAGGGGTCCTAGGACCCCTAAGAACCTATGTCATGAAATGCATTGAAAGGAGTCATAGGTTATCCTATGACCCCTTTTGACCCATCTGAACAAACCAAATAGGTCCCTAGGAGTCCTAGGACCCCTAGGGACACATATGATGAAATGCATCAAAAGGGGTCATAGATTATCCTATGACCCCTTTCAACCCATTCAAACAAACAAAATAGGTCCTTAGCGGTCCTAAGACCCCTAGGGACATATGTTGTCATGAAATGTGTCAAAAGGGGTCATAGGTTATCCTATGACATCTTTTGACCCATTCAATTAAACCAACTAGGTCCCTAGGGGTCCTAGGACCCCTAAGGACTTATGTTGTCATGAAATACATCGAAATCAGTCATAAGTTATCCTATGACCCCTTTTGACCCATTCAGTTAAACCAAATAGGTCCCTGGGGGTCCTAGGACCCCTAGGGACATATGTTGTCATGAAATGCATTGAAAGGGGTCATAGGTTATCTTATGACCCCTTTTGACCCATTCAATCAAACCAAATAGGTCCCTAGGGGTCCTAGGACCCCTAGGGACAAGTGTTGTCATGAAATGAATCAAAAATTTGAACCATTCGATGAAACCAAATAGGTCCCTAGGGGTCCTAGGACACTTAAGGACATATGTTGTCATGAAATGCATCAAAAAGGGTCATAGGTTATCGTATGACCCCTTTCGACACATTTGATTAAATCAAATAGGTCATTGGACCCCTAGGGACATAATTATAATATATGACTATATAATAATAGTAGTAATAATTATATATATTACTATATTATATTTAATAATAAGAATAATAGTCATATATTACTGTATTATATTTAACAAAATACTAATATATAATAATATACAATTTTCTTCACATTGCTCACACTTGCCAAATTTTGACTATGCTCCAATATTTGGGAATCCATAGTGGGCACCGATATCGTATCAGGTGTCTGATCTTGGATCAAATACCCAATATGGGATCGATTACCCGAAATATTGCAATACTTTTTCCAAAATATTATGTCACTGTGGACCCAACAATCATGTTTTTTGGGGTCCATTTTCATGGGTTTGAAGAAAAAATAATTTCTTGGGGCCCATACAATTGAAAAAGTTGTAATAATGTAAGATTAGGTGTCCAATATTGTTGCCTGAATAGGGACTAGTAGTCATTGAAAGGCTAAACACAAAAGGAAGGTATCAAATAAAGACATTGTAGCATATAGGGAAAGGGACAAGGTAAATCATCAAAGGAAGAGACAAGGTATGTTAAATGTGAATCAAGTTGGCGATGTATTGATCAAAGGTGAAATCATAGAGTCAGATAATGAATATGTATAGTAGGGGAATGAAAATATATCAATTGATAATGATAATGTCGAGATTGAAAATTTAGACAATGAAAATTTGGAAAATGAAAATTTATCAGTTCATAATGTAAATTGCATGATTGACCATGTCAAAAATTAAAATGCATAGGAACATTACATATCTCCTAATTATAATCAACATGAAGGTCCTGGAACACCAAAATGGATAATTGAAATTGATGAAATGATTATTACCAATTTGGCAGGAAAAAAATCACAAAGAACCATTTGATTATAGGCTTCAAGACTATATAAGATGTTTTTTGACAACAAGATAGTGGTGGAGCATTGTCAACTTTTTATGCACTTATTAAAAATGCAAAAGATGAGACCTATGCTTTCCAAATTAAAGATTTGTGTCAACAAAAAATTGGAAAGAAATGCCATTATTGTGAAGAATCTTTTTACTACTCTCAATAGTAGTGGGCAAAATAGCAGGGAGAAGGATAAGAGAGCTTTTCGAAGCGTTATTACAACCTCTTTGATAAGTCGTCATTTGAGAAAGGGTACATATATGAGACAAACTTGTATTGACTTAAACCTAAATCATACCACTTTAAGAAGAGCACTTAGTAGACAAGAGATAATTGATGATCCTCTTCAAAATGAAATACATGGGCTTTTGGTGGGAGACTTGGACCACATTTTGATAAGAAGCTATCTAATGATGTGAAAGAATAAATTACACTATTTTGGCACTCTAGCTCTAGAATATCACCCAATGCTAAAGACGTGTTGAAGTTGAGAAAATGCATTAGAGATTGCATGCCACATCCTAAATATTATTTGGAGGTAAGTCAAAATATGTTGTTCAAAGAATTTAGAGAGAGTCATCAAAGATTACATATATCACAAAGGGATTTTGAATCTTTGTACCCATTTTATTGTGTGCGACTTAAAATTCAAAATACATGTTATTGCAAATATCATGTCGAGTTTTCTATGCAAGATGAACTATTACGCTCCATCCATTCTACTTTTCACAGTAAAGAAATGTTGGAGAACTATGGTGCTAGTGGGATTCCAAAATCATAAGGAGACTTGCTAGATCAATTTTTATGTTGTAGAGTTGATGGTTGTTTCTTTTATAGAAATTCTTGGTTAAATGAGAAGTGTTCAAAATGTGATGACTTATCCAAGTTTGACTCATGTTTCCATGAGGGATGCGAACAAGATCTTGGGAGGACAATAGTTTTAAAAATGGTATATGAAATGGTGAAATACACATTGAAGAGTGCGGGTGAGGGCTCTAGATGTGAATTGGTTGCAAAAGAAATTAGTGTGGCTATTTATATTTTAGATTTCAAGACAAATATCTTCTACAAGTATGCAAGGCATAGTCATAGGTCTCAGTGGTTGGATCAACAATTTAGAATGTGTAAGGAGACTTTTCCTATTGGCACTATTATATCAGTTGTTGACTTTGTAGAGAACTACACCTTGTAGCCTCAAAATGAGACATAATCTTAGTATTATAGCTCCATTTAGATTGCTATTTTTGTCCACATAACATATAGACATGCCCCTAATACTGCAAAAGATAATCAAAATTTTATTAGAGAGTACCATTTTTACATGAGTGATGATAGATTTTACTCTCACGAGTTTGTGCAACATTGTTTCGAGAATTATTTTGATTTCTTACATGAGCATGACATTGCTTATGATAGACATATCATTTGGTCAGATAATTGTATAGATCAATTCAAGAATGCTTGCATGTTTAATTGGTTGTGTAGGACACACATAGAGAGGGGGTTACCTCATATTTAGAGTTTTTTTGAGTTTGACCATGGGAAAGGGGAACATGATGGAGCAGGGGCACGTGTAGAGAGAACTCTAGTTAAGGAGAAATTGAAGATTTTAGGAGCAGAGCTTCTTGATGCTCGTAGCATTGTTGATTGGTGTAGTTTAGCATTACCATAAGGGTGGACTCTTGATTCAATAAATGCAAGTTATTTTGGTTGGTTAAGGAAGGGTCCATAGGTGATAGATAAGATTGTGCTATAGTTAAAGACTCATAAAAAATGCATTCATTCTAGAGCTTTGATTCTAGTACATGGACTATTTGGACATAAAAACTAGCATTCTTTTGTCCTAGTTGTTTTCAATGTGATTGGGATCACTATGAGTTGAGTGAGTGGGTGAACACATGGGCTCCATATTATCTTACTCTATTGTCTATCATAACCTCTATCAGAAATGATGACATGGAAAGTTCACTTGAGCATAAACATCTATCAAATTTTCTTCAATTAGTCCATGTCTTTGCATTGGTTGCACCATAGGAGAATGATGAGAAATCAGATTATTGGTTAGCATTTTGCGTAAGAGGTAAAAAAATCTTGCACAATTGATCACAGATGATGATGGATTCACATATCCTACTAGTGCAGTTGTTGTTGCTAGAACATGGCTACAGACATACTTACTTAGAAGGAATGGAATTCCTGCATTCGAAGACTATCAAAAGCACAAATTTTTTTTTCATATATTCACATCTTATTATAGAAACAAATGTGAAGTTGTTGAATAATCAAGGAATACCAAAAGTAAAATAACTTTTTAGTATTACTAATGTTGATCATGAAGCCCTATTGGAAACTCTAAAATAGAAAAAGGACCGTACAGGAACACTCAACTAGGAATATTTACTTATGTTCTTTTGTTCATAATGATTTGGTGAACTGATGATTATCTTCTTTAATACAATTAGTTACTAATATTTTTTATGATATAGGAATGTAGGTATTGTTGGAAATATAAGAGGAGTAACTGAGAGGGGAGGGGTGAATCAGTTACCACTAAAATAAATCCTAGATCCCTTTAGATGTCAGTACAAAATAAACTTTGAAAACTAAATACTACTAATGCTTGGAAAATACACATAAAATGTTGTAACTAAGTAAATATTGAATATGCTCAGTAAGTAATTAACATGCAAATCTTAGATGTTACCTATGATTACCATTATTTTAACTTAGATGCAAACACATACAAACACAATTGACACTGGGATTTAATGTAGAAACCCAATTTGGGAAGACCACTAATTGTAACTAGTTACTATTTTCACTCTTCTAAAGTGAGCCTTGTTAGGAGCCAACCCTATTAAAGGTTACAAAAAACACTATTAGTTGTGACCCTATTAAAGGATTTAATCACCTTGTTAGGAGTGGCCTTGTTAGAGGTCTTTATAAAATTTAATAGAACTACCACCTTGTTAGAGGTTTTACAAATAGTTGTTAAGCCAACTCTATTAAGAGATTTAGATCACTACTACAATGGTTAGAGAGTAACAATGACATGACCTAATGAATGGTGCAACTAAATTTTTGATTGTATATCTCTATTTTGGCTTGTACTACATCCTTCCTAATCAAATATATTTATTTTCAGCTTCACAAGGATATTCTGCTTATCCTTCTAATTTGCTTCCTTGTTGCACCATTAGATCTTCAAAATCTTCCATGCATTCACACTCTTACACACTTTCAAATTCTCAACTTGACCTTATACTTATATCATTCATATTGTCAAGTCAGCTCATATACAACTTAGAATAACTAATATTCATCACCTTAGTCGGTTAGAACTAATAGATAAATTAATTAAACTCAATATTCCAAAATGAGAAAATCCTTTGTTAGCTGACCAGGGTCAGTAGACATTAACTCAAAAATTATTTTCTCGTGTTAACAAAGTGAACTTAGTTAACACTACATATTCATGAAGATCCTTTGGTAACTGAGTGAGCTTAATTAACACTGGTTCCATTCAGCATTTCCTTCATTAACTGAGTATGCTTGGTCAACACTCATCTTCTATAAACATTGCTTTGATGCCTGATTTAACTTGATAGACACTACCTTCTAAACTAGGCAAACATAGGAATGCTTGGTAGACACAAAAAATTGTCTTGACAACTCGAGTGAGCTTGACGTGCACTAACTAGTAATGATATGACATTTGTGTAACATCAAAGATAATACACAATTAATAAATTGTATCCAACAATCTCCCTCTTTGGCATTGATGGCAACATGACATGTCATAACACAATGAAAATTTTATCTATGAGAAATTTCTCTATCATTGTGAACTCTTTCTATCTTCAGTTTCTCCCTCTATCAAAAAAATTCTATCAACAGTTATTACCAAGTTCATTCTCCCTCATAGACATCTCTATGATAGCATACTTCTTCTCTTACAGAAAACTTCTCCTTCTAATCAAATTTTCTTATGAGATATGATAGTAACCTTTTACCTCTTTGACAACACATGCCAAAGACAACAACTCTATTAATATCAATGTACCTTAAGTACTGATTCATTTGCAATATGCCTTTGTCAATACTACATCAACTGATTGATCTTCAACATGTTTTGGATGATGTATCACTAAACTTCATTTAGTGAGTTTCAGATAGAGCAATGACCCCTAGCTTACCTCTTAGATACAAAAATGCATCCTTAGGTAATGCTTTGGTGAATATGTCTATAATATGTTCTTTTTTGTTCACATATTCCATTCTAACTTCCTTATCTTTCACTAATTCTCTTAAGAATTGATATTTTATTGCAATGTGCTTTGTTTTGGTATGCATTCTTGGATTCTTTGATATATTGATTGTACTGGTGTTATCACAATATATGACTACTGGATTTTTGATCTCTATCTTCATTCCTTCCAATAGTTGTTTGAACCAAACAATGTTAGAACAATTAATTGATATTGTCACATATTTTGTCTTTGCTATGGATTAAGAGATGCAATTTTATTTCTTACTTGTCCAAGACACTAGTCTTTTACCAAGAAAGAATGCTCTACTAGTATTGCTCTTCTTGTCATGAATACTTTATGCCCAATCAACATCAATGAACACCTTTAAGTCCAAATTACCTCCAAGATTATACCATAAGCCATAGTCTTTAGTACCTTTTAGATATCTCATGACTCTCTTGATTGCCATCATGTGATTTCTCTGGGATTTGTTGAGAATCTTGCCAACATGCCAACTACTAATGCAATGTTAGGCTTTGTATGCACTACATACTATAATTTTTCAATCATTGATCTATATGTGGTCTGATCTACTTCCTTTGAATCATCATTTTTGGAAAGATTATGTCTAGTAGACATAGGGGTTCCAATTGGTTTTAAATCTTCCATTTTAAATTGTTTTAGTATCTCCTTGATATGTTTGTATTGACTAATGTATATACCATATTTGTTCTATTGAATATAAAATCCAACGAAGAATTTTATCTCTCCAAACATAGACATCTCAAATTATTTACTCATTTCTTCTAAAAATGATTTTCAATAAGTCATCATTTCCTGTGAATAAGGTATCATCAACAAATATTTCTGCCAACACAATCTTCTTGTTTGGTCCTTCTTTGATATACAAACTATTGTTATCATTTGTTCTTTGAAAGTACTTGAAGTCTTTCATACCAAGCTCTAGAAGCTTTCTTGAGACCATATAATGCTTTGTGTAATTTGTAGACCATGTCTCTTTTGTTAGGATCTACAAAACTTTATGGTTGTTCAATGTAGACTTCCTCATTAAGAATTCCATTCAAGAATGTAGATTTAACATCCATTTTATACACTTTAGATCCTTTGTGTGTTGTATATGCTAGTAGAATTCTAACACTGTCTAATCTTGCAATAGAAGCAAAATTTTCACCATAATCAATACCTTCTTCTTGAGAATAGCCTTTGCACACCAATCTTGCTTTGTTTGCGAAAACTTTTCCATCTTTATTCAGCTTGTTTCTAAACACCCATTTTGTGCCAGTTACATTTTTAACCTTGGGTCTAGGAATGAGGGCCCAAGTTTTGTTCTTCTCTATTTTTTCTATTTCTTAATTCATTGCTTCAACCCAACTTTCATTATCTAGAGCATCTTTAAAATTTCTAGGTTCAAAATTAGCAAGTAAACATGTACCTTTTAATTTGCTTCGTGTCATTGCTCTATCAAATTTGTCTCCAATGACCTAATTAGGTGCATGATGCCACATATCTTGCTAACATAGGTTCTTTGGATTTGGAATGAGTTCCACTATTTTGATCCTCAACTTTAGTATCTATCTCAGGTTCCACTATCTATGACTCGGGTCCATCAATCTTAGTTTGAACTAGCTTGGTAGCTTCTGACTGCAACTTGGGTACTTCAGACTGTGACTTAGGTTGCACTATCTACAACTCAGTAACTATTAGGGATTTTGGTGACTCGAGGGGTGAAGCTTCCTTTTCCTCAAATAGATTTGGTAGGGTATCAGTTTCTTAGAAAACAAATCTTCTATAATCCTCTGGATCTTTGTTGCTTTCCTCTTCACTCTTTTCTGGAAACTCATCAATTCTCACATGTGCACTTTCTATGATTTTATGAGTAGAAAAATTCAAACATTTGTATGCTTTACTTATGCAGGAGTATCCTAAAAATATGCCTTCATCACCCTTGAAATCAAATTTTCCTTTTCTAAATTCTTTCAAGATATAACATTTGCTACCAAATACTTTCAAGTAAATTAAATTTGGTTTGTAGCCATACCATAGTTGATAAGGAGTTTGATTTGAATATTTCTTCAATTGTACTTTGTTCAAGGTATGAACAACAGTGCTGATAGCTTCCTTCTAGTATTTGATTACAACACTCTTTTCAATCATTTCTGTTCTTGCACAGTCCATGATGGATCTGTTTATTCTTTCAACTATATTATTCTTCTATGGAGTACCAAGGGCTAATACTTGTATTTTGATCCCTCTTTCAATGTAAAAATTATTTAATTCATCGGAGATGAATTCACCACCTCTGTCTGATTTTAAACATTTCAATATCTTTCTAGTTTCTTTTTCTACTCTTGTCAAATATCACTTGAATTTTTTAAAAGCTTTGGAGTTTTCTTTTAGATACACTATAGTCATCATTCTAGAATAATCATCAACAAAAAGAATTTTTAAAAAAATTCCACTATAAATCTCTATTACAATAGGTCCACATAAGTCTTTATGCACAAGTTCTAATACTTCTTTCGACTGATAGTTCTTGCTTTTGAAACTAGTGTTTCCCATCTCACCAATTTCGCAATTTTTGCATAGACCCATATCAGGCTTCTTCAAACTGGGAATACCTCTTACTCTTTTATGTTTTTTATCTTAACTAGATTATCAAAGTTTACATGACATAATCTTTTGTGCCATAATCGGCTTTCTTCTACTTGAGCAATAAAACATGAACTTTCACTAAGATCAAGATAAAATAGATTACCTTTTGTTTGCTTACCAAATCCAACCAGATTTCCTTTTCCATCTAGTAGTTTGGCCTATCCATCCATGAATTCTACCTTGAATCCAATGTCATTCAACTATGCCACACTCAATAGATTATGCTTTAGTTCTTCAACCCAATAAGCATTGTCACATACAAGTTCCTTTTGTCAAAAAAATACATCCTTTTTCTTTTATGTTACAAGGTTCATTATTTCCAAATCTCACACTACCTCCATCATAATATTCCATCTGCTCAAATTTTATTTTTTTTCTACTCATATGATGTGAACAACCACTATCAATAATCCATATATCATTTTTGCTAGCATGAGAGATAAGTACCATTTTATCTCCTTCATTATCAGATTCATCTTTTACTGTAATATATACCATTTCATCTTCACTGTTATCATAGTCTTTATCCATTAAAAAAGATTTCTTACCTTTGTCCTTGTAGTTCTTGGAATCCTTCATGCCTTTGTGCTTATTTCTTTTATCATCATCTTTGTTTTCTTTTTTTGGACACCTTGCAAAAATGTGACCAACTTCTTCACCAACAGATTAGAGGAAATTTACCTTTGTACTTTCCTCTACCTTTGGAATACTTTCTTGCAAGTAGGGCTTCAACAACTTTAAGATCATTGTCTGAGCTTTATTATATTTCTTCTTCTTCTCTTCCTAATTGATTGGACTTTGATTTCTTACTATTTTCCTTGAGTGAGAGTTTAGCTTCAAATGAAGACTCAATGCCTTTTGAGCTAGGAATATAGTTATCAAAGTTATCTAACTCAAAAGCTATCAATCTTCCAACTAGAGCATCAAAAGATATTTTATTATTTAGATCACATCTCATTTCTTGAATAGTAGACACTCTAATTGAATAAATAGGAAGAAGATTTCTAAGTGCCTTTCTCACAACTTTTTTTTCTTAAATGTCTCCTCTAGATGCTTTGATTGTGCTCACACTTGGTTTGATTCTTTCCACATATTTTGCAATGTTCTCATCTTCTCTCATTTTCATCTGATCAAAATGACCTCTTAGACTTTTAGCCTTAGCTCTTTTTACATTGTCATCTCATCCATAAATTTCTTTTAGTTTGGTCGACATTTCATGAGTTATTTTACAATCTTTTACTTCATCAAATTTAGCATAACTTAGAGCAAATGCAATATCAATCATCATGATGTTATGATTCTTCTCTTTAGCACTATCTTCAACTGATGATGTTCCATTCAGAGTCTTTTATTCAACATCTAGATATTTACAACCTAAATCAGAAATGGTAGCCAAATGTAACCTCATAAGTCCTTTCCATGTTGCAAAGTTATCTCTGTTCAACTTGGGAATTCATCTTTTGTAAGACATCCTTGTCTTTAGCTTAGGTCCTTGAAACCTTCTATACAAGAACCAAAAGCTCTGATACTAATTTTTGGAAATATAAGAGGAGTAACTAAGAAAGGAGGGGTGAATCAAGTACCACTAAAATAAATCCCAAATCCCTTTAGATGTCAATAAAAAATAAACTCTAAAAACTAAATACTATTGATGCTCGACAAACACACATAAAATGTCGTAACTTGATAAATACTGAATATGCTTGGTAAGTACTTGACATGAAAATCTTAGATGTTATTTGTGATTAAAATTATTTTAACATAGATGCAAACACATATGAACACAATTGACACTAGGATTTGATGTGGAAACCCAATTTGAGAAAACCACAAATTGCAACTAGTTACTATTTTTAGTCTTCTAAAGTGAGCCCTATTAGAAGCCAACCCTATTAAGGTTACAAAGCACACTGTTAGCTGTGACCCTATTAAAGGATTTAATCATCCTGTTAGGAGTGACCTTGTTAGAGGTCTTTAGATGATTCAATAGAATTTCCACCTTGTTAGAGATTTTACAAATAGTTGTTAAGCCAACTCTATTAAGAGATTTATATCACTACTACAATGGTTAAAGAGTAACAATGAGATTATCTGATTTCTGATGCAACTAAATTGTGTATTATAGATCTCTATTCAGGCTTGTACATGATCCTTCTTGATTGAACATGTTTCTTTATAGCTTCATAAGGATATTCTTCTTATCCTTCTGATTCACTTCCTTGTTGCACCATTAGATCTTCAAAAACTTCCATGCATTCACACTCTTACACATTTTCAAATTCTCAACTTGACCTTGTACTTATATCATTCATGTTGTCAAGTCAGATCATATACAACTTAGAATAACTAATATTCATCACCTCAATTGGCTAGAACCAATAGATAAATTAATTAAATTCAATATTTCAAAATAAAAAAATCCTTTGTTAGCCGACCCAGCTCGGTAGACACTAACTCAAAAATGATTTTCTTGCCTTAACCAAGTGAACTCTATTAACACTGCATATTCACAAATATCCTTTGGTAACTGACTAAGCTTAGTTAACACTAGTTCCATCCAACATTTCCTTCATTAACCAAGGAAGCTTGGTTAACACTCATTTTCTGTAAACTTTCCTTTAACGCCTGAGTTAACTTGATAGACACTGCCTTCTAAACTAAGCAAACACAAAAACACTTGGTAGATATAGAAAACTATCTTCACTACCCAAGTGAGCTCAGTATGCACTAACTGATAATGATATGACATTTGTGTAACATCAAGGACAATACACAATTAATCAATTATATCCAACACGTACATCATGAAGAGTAGCCATGCATGAAGATAAAAAATTAAATAAGGAGAAGAATGAAGAAAAATCTATTCTATTTTTGATACTACAATTTTTGACATTATGATTTTTGATAGTTGTGTATTGATGTAATAATGATGAAACACTTGAGATATTGAAAATGTAAACTTTTTGATTTAATGTAAGAAACAAAGATATTTTTACTTAATGCAAAATATGTGGAGGGACCTAAAGATGATGATTTTAATACATACTAACACCAAACTTACACTGTGCCCAATGCAAAAAACTTGAGAGAGGTAAAAAATAATGTTATTATTTAGTAATAACCCTAGTGACACCCTTTTTCTAGCCATAAAGAGCCTCCATCATTTGTGGCCACCCCGTACTGAAGAGTCTCCAAGGTGCTCTAAGTGTGTTTCAAGGTTTATATTTTGAGGGTTGTAACTCAAAGCTCATGGTGGATATCAATGAAACATAAAATGTTATAGGAAGGCCATGTAGAGGCCTACAATAACCTATATCATTTTTGAGGGATCACATTCCATTTGGATTTGGCACAATGATCTCGCTCGATGCCAAAACTTGTAGTGTGCCTCAGTTCATAGGTGTATAACTGCATAACTTTGAAACTGCTGATCTTGGCATCGAATCATTAGTGCCATTAGCTCCAAATGGGTAAGTGAACCCTAGTGACACCCTTTTTCTAACCCCAAACAGCCTCCATTATTCATGGCCATCTTGTATCGAAGAGTCTCCAAGGTGCTTTAAGTGTGTGTCGAGGTCAATTTTTTGAGGGTCATAACTCAAATCTCGTCGAGGCTATCAATGAAAATTTGAATGCTATAGGATTTCATGACAAGGCCTACAATAACCTATCTCATTTTTGAGATATCACATTCCTTTTGGATTCAGTACAGTGATCTTGCTCGATGCCAAAACTTGTAGTGTGCCTTAGTTCATTGGTATATCACTACATAACTTTGAAACCACTGATCTTGGCATCAATCATTAGTGGAATTAGCTCAAAATGGGTAGGTGCACACTAGTGACACCCTTGTTCCAACCATGAAGAGCCTCCATCATTCGTGGTCACCTCGTACCAAAGAGTCTCCAAGGTGCTCTAAGGGCACTTTGAGGTTAATCTTTCAAGGGTCATAACTTGGAGTTCGTGGGGGTTATTGATGAAATGCTAAATGATTGAGGATGGTCATTTTGAGGCCTATAATAACCTATTTCATTTTTGAGAGATCACATTCTATTTAGATTTAGCACAATGATCTCACTCAATGCCAAAACTCGCAGCGTGCCTCAGTTCATAGGTGCATCACTGCGTAACTTTAAAACTGCTAATATTGGCATCAAATCATCATGCCAATAGCTTTATATGGGTGGGTGAACCCTAGTGACACCCTTTTTCTAACTAAAAAGAGCCTCCATCATTCACGACCACCCTGTACCGAAGAGTCTCCAAGGTGCTCTAAGTGTGTTTCAAGGTCGATATTTCAAGGATCGTAACTCAAAGCTTATGGGGGCTATTTATGAAACTTTAAATGATATAGGATGATCATGATGAGGCCTACAATAACCTATCTCATTTTTTAGAGATCACATTCAATTTAGATTCAGCACTACAATCTCACTCAATGCCAAAACTCCTAGTGTGCCTCAGTTCATTGGTGCATCACTACGTAACTTTGAAGCTATTAATCTTGGCATCAAATAATCAGCACCATTAGCTCCATTTGGTTGGTTTAACCCTAGTGATACCCTTTTTTTGGCCATAGAGAGCCTCCATCATTCGTGGCCACCCCATATTGAAGAGTCTCCAAGGTGCTCTAAGTGCATTTTGAGGTTAATCTTCTGAGGGTCATAACTCAAAGCTTGTGGGGGATATCAATGAAACTTTAAATGTTACAAGATATTCATTTTGAGGCCTACAATAACCTATCTCATTTTCAAGAGATCACATTCTCTTTGGATTCAGCATAGCAATCTCACTCAATGCCAAAACTCGCACTGTGCCTCAATTAATAGGTGCATCATTACGTAACTTCGAAACTATTGATCTTGGCATCAAATTGGAAATGGCATTATCTCTAAATGGGTGTTTTAACCCTAGTAACACCCTTATTCTAGATGTGGAGAGCCTCCATTGTTCACGGCTACCCTATACCAAACAGTCTCCAAGCTGCTCTAAGTGTGTTTCAAGGTCAATCTTCTAAGGGTCATAACTCAAAACTCATGGGGGCTATCAATCAAATATTGAATGTTATAATAAATTCATGATAGGGCCTATAGTAATCTATCTCATTTTTGAGAGATCACATTCCGTTTGGATTTAGAACAGTGATCTCACTCGATGCCAAAACTTGTAGTGTGCCTCAGTTCATGGGTGCATCATTGTGTAACTTTGAAACTGCTAATCTTGGCATTGAATTGTGAGTGTCATTAGCTCTAGATAGGTGGATGAAACCTAGTGATACTCCTCTTCTATCCGCGATGAGCCTCCATTGATCGCGACCACCTCATATCGAAGAGTCTCCAAGGTGCTCTAAGTGCATTTCGGGGTCGATCTTTTGAGGGTTGTAACTCGGAGCTTGTAGGGGCTATCGATGAAATGTCAAATTATACAAGGTAGTCATGCCAAGGCCTACAATAACCTATATCATATTTGAGAGATCACATTCCATTTGGATTCAGCACATCAATCTCGCTCGATGCCAAAACTTGCAGTGTGCCTCAGTTCATAGGTGCATCACTGTGTAACTTTGAAATTGCTTATCTTGGCATCAAATCATCAGTTTCATGAGCTCTAGATAGGCAAGTGAACCCTAGTGAGACTCTTCTTCTATCCATGGACACCCTCCATCATTCGCAGCCACCCCGTACCGGAGAATATCCAAGGTGCTCTAAGTGTGTTTAGGCGGGTGAACCATAGTGACATCTTAAGGGATTACAGAGATCATTTCAAATTAAACATTGCATCAAAATTTGATAATAAAGGTTGTTAAATTTTTATTCAAAAATTATTTCATTTGAATCAAATATAAAAAACATGATTAAAATGAATGATATTCCATAAACATGAACAATACACATCATCCATGATAAATTGAACAATACTATGCTAAATTAATATGTATATCATTGTGTACATAAATGAAAAAAAAAAAGTCAAAATACATGTATCCATAGACAAATTACAAAAATTACACAAATACGCATGCTATAACAACTATACTATCTTATGTTGTTGGTGGATGATCAAAATGCAGCTTCTTTACTACATTAGGTGGATCAAATGCCTCCTACATTAAAAAAAAAGAAAAAAGAAAATCCAAAGTTAGACTACTAAATTTATATGATTCTATGTATCTAACATTGAATTACTCAAATGCATAATGATCATTCTTTTAATGAATATTTATATTATTAAACTTTCATCATAAATACCTCTCTTGTCGACTTCCTACACCTATTAGGAGTCCTCTCATATGTCCTTGGCAATGCTTGAAGCTTGTTGATTCTGGCCTATATATGTTCAAGTATGTTTGTCAGATAAATATACAAATTAAACTATAACATTATAATTCATATCATACTAAATCTATAATTTATAATCAAGAATTCAAACTACAACTTACCTCTGTTGACTCCTCCTTTGGATATAATGGCTGCATTAGCGAAGATACAAAACTTGGCCATCCAAACTCCTATGCACTATGTGTTTCCTGTGAGATACAAAATACTAGTTGTTAATATCATAGAAATTAATTTTGAATTTATTTATGATAATAAGGAAAATAAAAAATATATGATACTTATACATATGATGGGGCTCTCACTGCGAATGGAAATGCTAGAGGGTCTGTGATGCTAAATCTGCCTAGACTCATCACCAGTAGCCACACCCTGTACAATAAAGAATGTAATTAAATTTCATTACCATAAGATTTTTACAAGAATATATCAATATTTAATAACTGTAAAAGTACCTAATTACCTTTCCCTTGTCAATGGGTTGTGCCTCACCTCCCCCCCCCCCCCCCCCGACTCTGCCCCCCACTGACAAGTGATACCTGCAAGAGAGAACAAATATTATAAACCATATATGCTCCAATATCAAATAGAAAAACAATGAGAACACAACATAATGTACCATATATGTCTCAAAGAAAAATTAAATAGCTGAGAACATGATATTATCAACCTATCTAAGCTCCTCCTCAGTCATCAACTAAAAATGAATCAAGATCACATACATGTATAAGTCAATATGGGTTAAAATTACTCTATTATAAATATTAACTTTAAATCACATATGTCATAAAAAAAAATGTATACACATACTGACACAAAAGTATTTCATGCCTCTACATGCCCCTCCTCTCTTACGTTAGGGTGTGTAGCCTCTATACGTGTGTCTGGTGTATCTTCCTCAAATACAAACTGATACTCAGAAAGATCACCTATGGGACCCAGAAAAATATTCTTGTTATGTAAGTATGGGGCACACAAACATGTGATGAGCTCACTAATGATGAACTCATGCTAGCATCATCAACATGGGGAGGCAATACTAGCCTAGCCTAGGATATCAATAGGCTATTATATCTATGGATGGCTTTAATAATCTGAGAGCTAGCCTCTGCAATAATAACAATATGTTGTACTAGAGGAGGGTGGGATTCATCAGTAGGGGGGACAAAAGTGCCAGCTTTCTTCCACTGGGAAAAGGGTCTATTCTAAGGAGCTTCTTCTCCTACACCCATGTTGGGCCTCATGGTCCAATAGTTCACCTTGAGGTGCAACACAAATTTGGCATACAATTTTTTAATGAAATAGAACAACACCTCTAATTTTTTGTGTGGAGGGATGTCAAAAACCATCCACCAATGATACCAAAAGTTTGCACACATAGCCTCATTTTTGCATGATTTAATTGATAATTTGGGCTTCGTGCATTCTACTTGTTTACTAGTTTTTAGGTCCACAAAAAGGCTAAATATCATCTTTAGTTATATTTAGTGCCGCAACCTCATCATAATCCAAACCATCATCAAACATGGCATGAATTTCCTCACGCCAGTGAAGAGTAGCATTGTGCTTATTGGTAAGTGTTTCACTATTATCCACTATGGTGTTTAACATGGATAACATGGGAGCCAATCCAGGTATATTGCTATATGTGGTTTGCCAAACCCTCAGTTTGGTGAGATTTTCAATTATCAAATCTTCAATTTGATGAGGATTTTGAGGGGGTAAGGGATTTTTTGGTGAATGGTTTTGAGGGGGTACTAGATCATTTGGTGGAGGGTTATGAGGGACATTTTTTACTAGCTTAGTATCACCATTTAGGTCAGCCATACCTATTAATTTCCAAAACATAATTTCTATTCAAAACAACCTAACTTTTACCAATTTCTATTAAAAAAACCTAATTTTAACAAATTCTATTTAAAATAACTAATTTATAATAATATTCATTCAAATCATTAAAAAATATGAAAAAAAAATTACCTTTATCCAATACCCATTTGGAAATCCAATACCCGAACAGAGCACAATAATAAAACTCAAAAAAATGCAATGCAAAATAGCTCTCATGTTTTTTTTTTTAAAATCTATGTCATAGGTTTCAAGTATCCAATTTCATATTAGATATCGATATCATATCGGGCATCCAATATGAAATTAGATTCCCGATTATTGATTGGATACCCAAAAAGGCTTGACCTAAACTTTTTAGCCTTGGTATTAGGATGGGTGGAAAAAAGTCAAAGAAAATTTTGAAATGCTTTCAGATGTTGTCAAACTTCACTTTTTTCAAATCACCACTTTCTGGCACACCATGATCTTCAACATACCCATTGTGTGAATCACTATTCCTCATTCTGAAGGAAATGAGGGAATTTCCACCAAATTGAAATCCCTTGGTTCGGTAAGTGGCTTTTCATGCTACTATATCGCTTTGAGAGAGCAATATATTTTCTAGGTTCATGGGTCCTTACGTACATAAAAACATAAAGTTTTTAAATAGCCATTAATTATCAAATTTATTGCAAATCTTACTATTATGATCATTGGTTTTGTTTAATTTTTTTTGTGTGGCACCAATGTTCTGATTTTTGCATCTATTTGATAGGATTTTCCTCAAACTTGCTTCCTCATTGTTTTAATGGCTATTTATTGAACAATTTTACCTTTTTTGAAATCATAAGAAAATGGAAATTAGAGTAGTAGGTTATGATTGACTTCTAGGATTGGAAAGTGAATTGAGAGATCTTGTTGATACTTTATTCAAATTCTACAACTTAGGTGATCTCCATAGAAGGCTTAATTCTCAGCCCATCCACCCGATCACCCAGAAATTGAAGGAAAGAAAATTAGTGGAAGTCATTGGACTTCAGATGGTTGTGAAGACTCTAGAACTAGTAAGAGAGTGTATTGAGAGATATAATGTGGAAACAAAGCATATCCTACTTCCTGATTAGTCTATCATTCTCTCGATAAATAAGGCCTTGATGCAATTTGCATTCTGTGTGCCAGTGAAGGAGGGATACTTTGTTATTTATTTAAGATCCTCTACATCTATGTTCAATGTAAAAGAAGACTTTCAGAAGAGAGGATATGCAGAGAACCTAGTTCTAAACACCTTGTTGAAAGAAGAGAAAAATGTCAAAAACCCTTTTTGAAACCAATTTGAAAAAAGAAATCCGTGGCACTATTGCTAAGATTGAAAGGAAAGGAAGAAATCCTAGATTTCATTTAGCATCACTTCTTCTTGATGCAAGTCATATGTGTCAAAGGTATGTTGAATGACTGGCCAAAATCATATTTGATGAGCTTGCCTCATGGTTAAATTTAGTTAAGGCATTCAAACATTTCTATATGTCCTCATATTTAATATATGCCTTAGCCAAGTATCACATGTAGTTGGGTCTTTCCAAAATCGAAGACTATGATGAGAGTATGAGTATGTAAAAGTTCTACCCTCATCTGCAGGTCTAAAGGAGCTTTGAAGAGTATGTGAAAGTAAATGATGCCTTCACTATGAGATTGTGTTGGGAATTGCAAGGCTACCCTAAGTGAAGATTTTCACCAAAAGCTATTTTGCCTATAGCCTAGTTTGGATGCTCTTTCATCCAATTCTCAAGCTTCTCCTACCTACAGATTGGTACTTTTGATGGGTTTCCCAAAAGGCTCCCTAGGTACCCTTAGGACAAGATCATTCTTGTTGAATTATGTTGACAAATACTACAAGTGAACATCTTGTATTCTGATGTAAAGAAAATAGCCATAATTTCATTCCCAATAGTGGTTGGACCCTATTCCTATGCTTTTAGATCTTATGATTGGAATCTAGTTAAAAGTTTTGAGAACAAGATCAAACTAGTGGATTATGAGGTACTCAAACCTTAATATGACTCGATGAATTTTGTAAGAGATCATTTGAAACTGGGATATGTTCATAGATATATTCAAGATATTGAAGATTATTGGGCTAGATGTCACAACGAATACCAAACCAGGGAGAGGTATTGGTCCAGGCTAACAATTGATGAAATTAAGTTATATAATGTCTCTATTGATGTTTTTGATATTGTAGATGATAGCTCCTATATGCATCCCTCATCCTTCGAGCAAGTTCCATGAGATCACTACCAATGACTTTCAAATCAAACTGATTGACATTGGTGTTCTCTTGCATGATTCCATGGTTAATATATGGAAAAGAACCAATGAAAAGATAGAGAATAGACTGGAAGAATTAAGGGCAAAGAAAGAGGTACTCAAGGTCTTAAATAAAGAACTAATAGCCTACATAAGAGCTACACTTGGGAGCACTTCTACTAGTACCTTTGATCCAAGTGTAGAAGATAACAAGAAATATCTTTTAAAGCTACAATAGGAAAGGCAACTTGGTCAAATTGGTTGCTCATGGATTCATCAAATGAAGGCTCAAGGTCCTCCTCTCATCGAGAATCTTGGAAATCTATTGTTAGATAATGACAAGTTGAGGGAAGCAGTGTCTAGTCATGAAACTACCATGCCCAAAGCATTAGATAAACTGATGGAAAATTGGCCTTGTGCAAGAGGTGATAGATATGAAGGCTAACATTTCCATGACCCACAGGATCCTCAAAAAAAGTCAACAACAATTGCTTCATTGGAAGAAATCATTAGAGTTCATAGTGGAAAGCTCTATAAGATCAGAAAATGAGCTTAAAGATGTGCATGATTAGTGCAGAAGGTTATTGAAAAGATTTTTGATTACTTAAAGGTGTTGCATGTGGAATCATATATATCTAGTAAGGTCAATTGGTGGACATCGAGCGAATGAAAGCCAAATTCCTATCATTTTTCGATGAGACCACTGATCTAGTTAACTTCCAAGTATCAAAGATCTAGGAGCATTTAGCAGTAGATTCCATCCTAATATGAGCATCAAAAAAGTTCCAATCAAAGGTCGTCAAAGTGGAAGAGCTGACAGAGATGCATGACTACTAGATGATTCAAGCTAATAACATCATAATCCTAGCTGTCGACAAACTAGATAAAGTAATGGATGCAATGAAAGCATATAGAGCTAAGGTTGTGACCCCAAAGAAAGTTTGATGCTCTAATACTTTCTCAGACACCTATCACTCTCTCTCTTCTTTTCTCAAATTCTCTTTTGTAATCATTTTTGGCAATAGGATTAAACTTTGTAATGGATGATGACCTGTCAAGTCCTCTTTTTAGCTTCCTCTATTCAAAGATTCTCTACAATGTAATCATTGAATGTAACTGGCTATTTTGGAAAGGCCTATATATGTAACTTTTTGTGAAATTAATAAGATATTATTTTGTGGGCGAACCCCTATAGCTAGGACTACTGTGTGTGACTCTGAGTCTACATTATAATTTTTTTGTTCACTTAGTTATGGTATAGTACTTGGAATGAATGTGTTGTAAATGAAAAATGATTGCAAATAAACTTGGTTTTATTCCTTTCATGTCGATGGATTGTAAGATTTACTTTCCTTGATACTTTATTCCCCTGTGTTGGGTACATTAGTTCATGTACATTTTTTAAAAAGGGGACAATCTAGGTATTGTCAAATTTCAATTATTCTAGCAATTTGGGCATTGCTAAATTAATCACTCTCTCTCCTCTAATGTTGTGGTAGGTAGTCTTGCATGTTTTCAATCTTCCATCTAAGATAGAATAGATTGCATTTTAGGAGTTAGATATGAAATTTGCCTACATTGTTTGAAGCTTTAAGTAATCTAGTTTTTCCTTTTCTACTCTCTGGTTAAGAGCATGCCCCAAAAACTTAAAAAATCACATTCATTGCAAATCTTGCATTTAAAGGGAGCTATACCTTTCAATTCAGGGGTCTTCGATAGATGACTACACTGACCCATTCTTTTATTAGCCACTTTGTTTTCCATTTACTATTGGGCACGTTAAGAGTCAAGATATAAGCCATTGAAATTAAGGGAGACAAACTGTTAACCAATAGCACACTTAAACAAAAATCACTTAAATAACTACAACACAAGGTTACTATTCATTTAAAATTAAAATGAATCTGATACTCGATGCTTCACGAAAGAAATGCTTAAAGGAAATTTGAATAAAGAAAGAAATGACAACTTGAAAAAAAGGAATTAATGCTTATGGCATGTATTTTTAGTGGGTGCACACATTTTAACTTTATTTTGATAAATTCTTCTCTTCTTATCTATAGACTAGTTACATGGTCTAATTAATTTATAATTCAAAATAGAGACATAAAAATCTACAAAGTTGGGATATGGATATATATTTTGTAAGACTTTATATTTTGCAAGACTTTATACTTTCTTTGTAAAGCCTTCTTTTAATTTTGACACCCTTCTTTGTACGTTTTTCTCTCTTCCATATCATCATTTTAAATCATGTCAATTTTGATAAAAATATCTTATTATCTTAGTGATACATAATTCTAACATTATCTTTCTTGAACTAATTATACTTTCACAATCTATTAGAAGTGAAACAAATTTCTGGAGTTTGATTGTGTGCATATTTTTTATCAACAACTTTTAAGAATGAAGGAGAGTGCAAGAGAGAATAGATAATGACATTTTGTTACCCAGATATTTTACTTCGAGAGTTAGTTAAATTAATTCTAGAGAGAGAGAGAGAGGTTAATTTCCAAATATTCAAAATCATGTATCACTACATACTACCTCTCTCTACGTACTCAAACTTTTCTCTCCCCATACTACCTCTCTCTATGTACTCAAACTTTTCTCTCTCCCCATACTCTCTCTACGTACTCAAAATTCTCTCTCTCCTTGTACTTTTCATTCTCCCCATACTAAAACCTTTTCTCTCTCCACGTACTCAAACTTTTTTCCCTAATCCTAACCCAAACTAGCAATTCAAAATAGCTACCTTGTGAAATCTTTGAAGAAAATTCATTTGGAGGTGTGAGGCTCAATCACTATCTTTGTGAGAAATTCGTCTATGCTTCTCAAATGAGGAATTTCATCAAAATAGAAAAACTTTAAAAGGAATTCCAAGATATGCACATGTAGTTTATGAAATTGGAGAGAGGTGAAAAGATGGAGGAATCAATAGTAAGCTAGTGATATAGCACCTTTCATCTTTTTGCAGAATATAAAACAAATCTTGAGGGAAAAGCTCATGACATCTATAGGTGTGCAATAGTTTTCCATGTTTTCTAGAGCATATACAACTGAGAATCATAGTATGAAAAATGACAATGGTTCCTCCCAACTCATGGATATAAAGATGCAAAAATCTTGGTGAAGTTGTATGTTTGTCAAAGAAGACCAAATGCCAAAATATGAAGCTCACGACTTGTTTGAGAAAATGTAGCCAAGTGTTAAGTGTTGATGCCTTCATAGTTAAATGAAAGTATAGACAAGGAAAGTGAACTATTTGGCATTATTTTGTCAACCCAACATAGCAACAAGTATAAACAAGACATGGAAACCATTTGGTCAAATTTTTTCCTCACAAATCTATAGCTTTTGATAGAGCTTAGAGTAGGCACACAAACTATTTGACACAAATCCTCATTGAATGCAAGTTACAAGTGTAAAGGATATGTTGAAGATTGTTTATAAAGTATCAAATGCAAAATTAAAGCCAAATCAAATACACACAGCAACGTGGACAATGTTGTTAGTATATCCAAATGGGTGATGAAGTTTAATAAATTGATATTATATTCATTGTTACCTATAATTGTGCCAATATTTATGAAACAAGTCTTCAAAATAACATTCTCCACCTTCCAATTATGAAGACAAATACTATAGTCAGCTCGTATAGAGGGAAATCAATTGCAATGCATTCACCCAAATCAAGCTAGCTTTTATGGAATTTATATAGGTATCAATGCTTAGAATGGAAAAGCATAGATCATGCAAGTGAACCATTTGATGTAATGCCCACGCACATATGACAGTTTCAAGCATTGGGTATAGAAAAATTGAAGTCTTAGAGAGCATGCTAATGACTCACACAGACCATTTAGCCCAAACACTGATGGTATTTCTATTCAAGAAGATAGTGATGTCAAAATCCATCATTCTTCAATTACTTGTGGAGACAACTGTGTGTCTATACAAACAAGTTCCTCTGGCATCCAAATTTATAACATCAATCGTAGCCATGTTCATGGTATTAGGATTGGAGGACTATAAAATGACAAACCTAAGGTTTGTGTTTTCAATGTGAGTGTCCATGATAGAAACATCCAAGATGCTTCTAATGATGTCTACATCAAAACATGGCAAGGAAGAGTTGGATTGGTATAAAAGTGTCCAACATATGGATTCCTATTGATATCAATTGATTCCTCTATGATAAAACTGCATGTCAAAATTAATTATCAAATGTTAATATAAGGGGCATAGCATATCAGAAGATAATTCAAAATGCCATAAAGGATGTCATCTCAAGTAAAGGAATGGTCAAAGATGTGTACTTGGTGAAGTCTCTATAGAATTTTGAGCAAATGTAATTGGTCGCCATCAAGTGAACATTTCACCACCTTTACCTAGTATTAGAGTTCAAAGTCATCTAATAGGAATTCAATGCAAACTATGAAATCATAGTTGTAGAGTTTGACACTCTAGTGGTTTCTTCATTGGAGACACTATCATCGTAGAATAACTCATGTAAAGAGGGAGCTATATCCCAAATGAGATACAAGTCCATAGCAGGTCAAGTAAGAGAAGTGACATGAATGAGAACAAAACTACCACCTCCACAAACACAACACTTCAAATGGAGAAATGGAGGTCATAGTCTTCACTGAATCAAATTCTATGAGGTAAAGTCAAGATTATCTTATATTAAAATTGACATGTCTCACTTATTGTAGCCAAAGTTAGGATGTTATGCTTCAACTTCATAAAAGGTTGGAGTTGGTTGTGAAATGCATTCCCAATGTCCAAATCCTAACTTTTTAGGTGATTACAAACCTAAAAAGTTAGTTAAGCTAGAATGGCTATAAATTCATGAATCTCAATGTAATAGAGGAATTTTTGGAATTTGGAATAAGGGAACACTTATGTTTTCAATGGTAAGACAATTTTTGAAAAGTATGTATAGAGGTTGTCTTTGTAATTAGTTTCTTCTTATGTTCTTTGTACAAGGAAATAAAGGAACGTGCATTTTGTATTCTCTTTTCTCCAAAGTCTAAACTATTTTGGTGTTGATTTTTGTTGTAATTAATGTTTTCACAGTATGGTGTAGATGTTAGTGAACCATTGAATCATCACTAAGCTTATGCTAGCCTTCAAGTGTAGTTCTTGATCATTCTTATTAGTGGTTTATGTTAATTCAAAAAAGCTATGAAGTCATTTGGTGCATTCATCATTAGTAGCTTTCTCTTTAACCTTTAAGTTTGAATACATTTTATTGAAAAATCAAATGCACCCATCATATGAGGGAGCTGCCCCTTTCAAACATAGAGGAAGATTGTAATCTAGTAATGATCAGTTTCAATCTCTCCAACTATTGGCACAGTTGTCACTCTCCACAAGGTGAATAGGGTCAGTTTCAAGTAAAACTATCAAAGTGACAAATTTGTTCACCAACACAATGATACATTATTTTCTCTCTCTCATGCTCTCCTTTATCCTAATGACATTATGATAGAAAATGCATACACAATCAAACTTCATAAAACTATTTTACACTACATTTGTTCTATTTTATGATACTGAACTATAAAAATTATTCCTTTCCAATTTTATGTTTTCTCCCTTAAAATTACTCATTGTAAAATCCACAAATATCACCTAAAAGAATTTAATAAATGATTTCAACAAATATAAAGTCTAATGATACTAAAAAATGTTATCCTAATGAACTTGAGTATGTGTCAATCTTTGCATCCACTGCTGCCACGTGTCCATGTATTTTCCACACGTGTGCAGTGCATCTTCCTCTACTTATATTTCACATCCATCTTCCCTTTATCACCATTTTCATGGAAATGAATTACAATAATAAACCAAATTTTTAAGTGAAAAAAATGGGGACTGCAACATGTGTTGATGTGCTACTCTCAATATTTATTCCTCCGCTTGGAGCTTTTTTGAGATATGGTTGTAGAGTATGTCTTTTATTTCCCCATTTCTTGGGATTCCATTTTTCTTTTATAATCACTATTTGTATAACATGAATTTATGTGGGTAATTGTTGTGGATTTGAAGGTGCAGTTTTGGATTGAATTGTTGCTTGCATTTTTGGGCCTTATTCTGGGGATTATATATGCTATCTATGTTCTTTTTTGACGAAAAAATATTTGTAAGCCTTACGTTCAAATAGAATTTGAAATGTCAACCGTATAATAATTTCAAATGAAATATCTATTGAATTTGAATAACCATTGTATTAATGATTTAAATTTGAAATGTCAATTGTTTTAATAAGTTGAATAACTATTGAATTACAATTTTAAATATCAATTCTATTAATGACTTAATTTGAAATGTCAATTGAGTTAATGATTTGAATCTTTTTGTTGCTACAAAACACCTATTTATAGAGGGCCAGAAGGACATGAATTATATCATTCAACTATGATTTCTTTGTGAGAAATAAAGAGTAAATAGTCTGTTAAATTTTTGTTAAAAAATAACATCCACCAACATAACATTAGCAATCTTTCACTTCCTCATAACATTACCAATCTTCTTCCTATACATAATACCTTAACAATCTTCCTCATCCTCATAACATTAACAATCTTCTTCTTCCTTATACATAATGCCTTCATAATCTATTAATCAATTAGATACATACATGCCTTCCTAACAAACTAGATCCTTTAGTGGTATGCGTGGAATATTTTAGTTTTTTTTCTCAAATACAATTCACTTAGGAAGTTTTGGAGCTCAAGATTGTTTTGGATACAAAATTGATTGAAGGGGATGAGATGTTTAGATACACTTCATTGAGTTGAATCTGAATAACTATTGTATTGGTGGCTTGTATGCTCACTTTCTTGTGTATATAAATTTTTTAATTACAAAAGTTGTATTGCTTTAAATTTTGAGGCACAATCCTAAAATTTTAAAGTCTAATTTTCTATTTTTTGAATGAGAGGATAGTATAAAGTTAAAAGGAGACAGAACGGTGGCAATTAGACATATCAATATTTTCTTACATTTTCATAAGATCTCTTGTACATCTTGAGGTAAAGACTACACAATAGTTGATTCTTACATTTTAATTCATGCTTGCTTTCTCACATTGTGTTTGAATAGAATGAGGTTGTGGAAATCGAGATTTAGAGGATAACCAATGTGTTAATGATAATAAAGTTGTGAAATAATAACCTAAAGGCCGGGGTGCTCATCATTTGCAGGAGCGATAATGGAGCTTGGATGCACTCTAGGAAGGAAACGTTAATACCATTGGAAGAAATCGTGACAATCATTCATGAATCTTTATCTTTTCAGATTATATAGTGCATTAGCATGTTCATAAAGGTGCACAATATAATTTCACTAAACTTACAAATATTGTTATGGAATTTTCTAAATCTAAATTTTAGATGAAATCATTAGAGCTCCTTTTGAATTGGGTCTATTGCATTTTACCACACAATTGGATCTACTCCACTTTGTTTTGGAATTCATTAAATCTATTAAATTTGTAGATTTAATAATTGGTTTTACTAACAATTTGATTGGATGCAAATATGCTTATAATTTTCATGAATTTTGGAAGAGAGTATATACAAGGTTTAAATCAGGTATTTGAGGAGCTAGGTTTTGGACTTTGTATTTTTTAAATTATTTATAAGAATCAAAATCCTTATTTTTGATTGGTCAGACGTGATATTTATAAACACAAATCTCACTTCTGGAATTGAAAAATGTAGAGAAAAAGTGAGTAATAAGAATTTTGGTGTATGCATCAAGGATCATGGAGGACAATTGAAAGCCATAAAGTCCCCCATTCCTCCCTGAACTAATAATTAATAACATAGTAGAGGCCCGAGCATTCTGACTAAGAAGGGTGGGTATACGAATGTGGATGGGTATAGGAATGTGTACATTGAGGATGATTCAATGATTGCAATCAATGCTTGCCTCGATAAGACTTTGTTAAATTGGGGGATATCATACATTATGGATCGTATCTGGCAAACTAGCTTATCTACTTGCAAATTTGGGGTGTGATGGAGAACAAGTTTGTTCCCTTAATCTAGTTGAGTCATGTCAACAATACCCAATGGTCATGGAGTTAGTGCCTCTGGAGAAGCAAGGACTCGTGAACATATAATACATTTTTTTCTTGCATGTACATGGATGGTAGCGCTCATCCCATTCTATAATTTGAAGGCTTCAAACTTTACTTAGTTAATGCCAATCATGGAATCTCCAGCTAAACACATAAAACTACATTTGGAAATATATATGCGCCTTGCAAAAAAAAAAAGAATGTTGGCAATGTTTGTCAAAATAAATTTGATATTTTATAAAAACTTTGGCTAGTGTCAAAAGGCATAGTAATGAAGTTTAAGCATGAACTAGTAAATCAATTAAATAAAAGAGTAGGTTCTATGATTTTTTCTAAGATTAGTTTTTATATACAAGTGCCATATAGTGGCATCTATACTAGTTGGCCTTTGATAAATTTTAATCTAATAAAAAATTTATTTACCTTTTCCTTTATTTAATATCTTGTAATGCTTCCTAAAAATCCCTTACCCCTAATAAAGTTCAAGTAAAATAATTTTAAGAATTTAAGAAATTAAAAATCTCACAAATAAACATTACAAAAATTTAAGTTCAAATTAAATTAAAAAATACAAAAGATTAATCACTAGTTAAGTGCAATAATTGCCTATTGTTAGTTCAATCAACAAACATATTTAGACTGAGTGAGTATGAGTTGTTCATGCTAGTAAGATTCTAAAACATAGTTCATGTAGTTTCTTTATTTTAAATGTAGTTTAAATGCTTTTACCACTATTTAAATTATTGTCATTTTACCAACCATTTTAAATACGAGCTTATGTTAGCCTAACACTTAGAAGTAGTTATTACTATTACATTCATTCACGAGTGAGAATTTTGGTTAATATCACGAACATTATAATTTTGAGCAAGTTTATATTGTTAGACACTCATTATTAATTATATAGGTCTTTCATTAAATTAATTAATTTTCTAAATATAGAAAATAAGACATTTTTTATTCTAGCAATGTTCAAATTCATAAAATGCTTATAATTTATCTCAGCTATAAGTTCATACAAATTTTTAATTTTCTCACAGAACTTAGCTTCAATTTGGTGGGCCTCTTTGTTGTTTTGTTTCTTCGCATTTCCTCTTTGAATCAAAAGAGGATTAAACATTTTCATTTGATTTTACATCCAAATTCATTATGGATTGTAATTATAAATTAGCGTTACGAAAAGAATGAGACTACTTGGATGCAAAGGTAGAAAGAGAGAACCTATGCTCTGATTTGGGACGTTGCTAAAATATTGGTAGAATCCCCAAATTGGGGCATTTTTATATCTCAACAAGACCAAAAAATGTGTCAAATTTTTGCAATAGAATTTTAGGGATAACTCTAAGGGAACTTGTGGAAAAAAAATTAAAATTTTGGCAGCTTTGAGTCAGAATGTTGATGCTATCCCTTTTTCTGTTGTTGACTCTGTCCAGAACACTGTTGCTGGTACTTCTCCTAATATGGGGGTTTTGGGGTTAGTGGGATTGGCAAAAGGTTGTTGGGAAGGTGGAGGATGGTTGGACATTAGTTAAAGGACAAAAAGGCAAATCCTCCAAACCTTCATTTGATATATCTTTATGTTCACAAAAGATTAGACCAAAATGTAAATCTTAATGGTTTGTGGCTTCTTGGGCTGTTTGCCCTCTTGTTGGGAACTCTGGTGTGTCCCTCTGATTTGTCAGGTAGTTTTTCATAGTTTTTTTAAGATCCTCATTGCTATATCCTTCTTGTCCTTTGTAAAAGGTTTCAAGTCCTTTCAAAACTTTTTTTTACTTAATCAAAACTCAAAGGAACTTGTGGAAAAAAATCAATAGTAATTATTTTCTCAACTTCATTTCTACTAATCTTCTAAAATCTTTGGTGCCATGTGATATGTATTGAATTTTTAAATGAATGGTCTTTGGATATCTTGTTTTTCTCTAGAGTGTATTGTAGTTCTCCACTGTCATTAAATTTTGAAATATTTTTGTTATGATCTCTCTCTACTAAATTAAAAGGAAATGATATCTTATTAATTTAGTTGTTCAAATAGGAATGAATTTTTTTATATGACTAATTATATGGTTTGTTTATATTGTGAATTGCTATACTAGCACTTGCAAATTTGAATGGTGCAAGAGTTACACCTATAATGTTAGATATATTAAACGATCTCACTATACTAATGATGTAAAATATTTTCTCCTAATATTTTTTTATTATACTCTAAAAACTAAAACATTTTATGGGATAATTTCATCGTTTTGATCTATACATACAAGATATTGTGTTTTAAGTGTCATTTGACCCAAGAGAGTTTATGTTGTTTTCAATATAATTGTATATGGGTTGCTTTTTATTTTAGAATACATGTCCAAAGAAAAAGTGGGTTGAAAACAAAGACCATTTGAATATTTACTCTAGAGAAACTTGTAAATGTCATTCCTTTGCTCTCTATTTTTTCCAATGTTGATTTTTTCTTGGACTCCTACCTATATCCATGTCCCTACATATATATCTTTCTCACTCACGTGTATGGACCTCCCTCTCTCTCTCTCTCCCCACCCCCCCTCTCTCTATTAATCTTATAATATCTATCTAGATATATTTACCTATTATCTATCTATCCCCTCATATATAATAATTGTTCTATCGAGCTTCATCTCCTCACTCTCCTCTCTCCTCTTCTTATTTGTTGTCCTTGTACTTCTTCCTCTTTATCTCTCCCTCCACACTATCCCCCACTTTGATATTTAATTTTGATCCATCTATCTCGCCATTTTCCCCTCTTTTCTTCTTCCATATATCCCTTTTTTTGCATCTTATCATTTCTTTGCCTTGCTCCAACAATTCTTGAAGTGGATATGACTAAATTTCAAAGCACTATTAAAAAAAAAATCTCAATTAATCAATCAAGGGTATAAATGGGGTAGAGAACCAACCTCTAAAAGTTTTCCATGAAATGTTCCCCTAAGCATAAGTCCCCTACATTGAGCAAAGGAACAGAGCTACAAACACTTGAACAAAAACCAATCACAAGAGTCGATGCTTCACCACCATCTTCCCTAATGGCGTAGAGTGAAAAACAACACACAATAAAAAAGATTCACATATAATTTTACATCTCTATTTATTCCTCTCATGATTAATTTTATATCAAAAGCAAAGACATTTTATTGTCTATCTTGTGTCTTGAATGGATAGATTTCTTTTTTCTTTGTAACATGCTCATTCATAAGACATTTTTTTTAAAATGAACTCAAGGTTCTTATAGAAGTAACAATAGGATTAAGATTTCTTCATTAAGGATGATGATTTATTAGATAAAACTCTTCAAAAAGGTAGTTTTGGTATTGTATCATTGTCAAGCAACTGTATTGATAAATACATTGAGTTAGTCATGTAGTAAGCCACATTCTTTGAATATGTATGTTTCCTTCTAATAATATCATGGTGCAAGTTTGTAGTTTTGAGACAACAATCCACATGTAAAGTAGCACATTCAAAATAAAAATATTGAACTAATAAAAAAATTAGGCATTGTTTTTTCAAGTTTCTATTAAAATATTCAACTATTTGCAATTTCAAAAAACTATACTTGGGTTATTTTTAGTTGATGAGAGTGTTAATTTATTATAAAAACATTTAACTATTTTTTGTATTTGAGCAGGTCTTGGCATATGTATGTGACCCTATTTTGTCTTATAATTGTCTATCCAATTTCCAAAATTTTATGAAATGGAATAGAATACTATTTTGGGGAAGTATAGAAGAATCTATATTAGATTATATATAATTTTGTCACATCTTTGCTTCTTAGTGTTTTTTCCTTAGGCTTTAGAGGTTTCATTGTAGTTCAAGAGTAAATTATATGTTATGTACCACTTGTAAAGTTTTTACTAATTAATAAAATTGAAGTGCATTAGAAAAAGAAACTATAATCTATTTAAGGAATATAAGCTACTTTTATATAAATATGAAATACATTGACAAAAAGAAAAGGAAGACCCCCAAATTGACAACAAATGAGACTAAAAACAAAGATTGGGGTACCAACCTTCTCTAATGAATGACTTCATTATGCACTATTATTTCTTTATTTTGCTTGATTTTTTTAATTATTATTTTTATATTATTTTAGTATAAAGTTTATGTTAATGATTTCTCTTCAAGCTATAATTTTTTATTATAAACTATTATTTTTGTAAATTATATTATAAAAACACAACATTCCATAAGAAAATAATTGTGTAAGATATCCTTTAAATATGTTATAGCTAGTATCCTAACACGCCTTGTAGAAATATCAAAAATTATAGAGCAAAAAAACCTAAATTTCATTTCATGTTACTTAAAAAGGGAGCTGATAAACCAAGACTATTATGTCGTTAGTGGGATAGGAATTTAGTTTAAACCTAGTAGTGACATACATTTAATAGGTATAGTTCTTGTAAATACTATCAAAGAATTTCTGATTTCAAAATTACAAAATTGAGAATATTATTTTTTTCTAAAAGAAATTTTAAGAAGAATTTTCAAATAAGTGCATAGAGTTCTATACAAGCAACTAAAGCTATCTATAATGCCCCACTAGGGAACCCAAAAAAAAAGAAGCTATAAAAGTTTGCTAATTTTTTCTTAAAGATTAAAACAAATAAGAGATAACATAGCAAAAGCAATGACACACGTACATACATAAAGAATACAATAACATATACATCTCTCACGGGTTCCATGACATTGAATCACATACATAAGTTTTATTAAGATTAAATCTGATGCATAAAAAGTGTTACACTTGTATTTTTCTTCATCCTTAAACTCAATTGTTTAAGTCTTGGGAGTGATGAGGTCAAAGTTGAAGTTGAACCTTCAAGTCAATTCAAGTTCTATCACTAGCGTGAAATGTTAAAAGCAAGCCTGTCATTTTTCTAGTCGTTATCCTTCCTCTTCACATATGGAAAATTTGAAGTTGAAGTTGAACCTTTGGGTTAGTTCAAGTTCTACTTCAAGTTCAAAGTTTAAAATGAGCCCAACAAGTTCAAAGTCAAAGTTCTAGGTTTTTACATGCAAGATAAAATTCAAATCTTCAAGGTTCAAGCTCTGTCACTAGCAAGAAATGATAAAATGAGCCTCTAGTCATTTGATCTATATATTCACATATGCCAGAGTTGATCTTGAACCTTGAACCACAAAGTTTAAGTTTGAGTTTGGATTTTGAAAGGTCACTTTGTTATGCATAAAATACAAAGCAAATGTGATGTTATAAGTTGCTTGAGAGTCCAAGATCTGAGGCTAAAAGGTGGTGGTGAATAATGGTTCATATTCTCTAATGCAAAAGGTTCAAAGAAAGAAGTAAAATAACTAAATTACAAGATGGGTTAAGATAATGCCAAGCATACCAAAGTTGGCAAAACTCTTTCATATAGTAAGCATTATACTAAACTCATATTTGTACCAACTTCAAAATATCCATTTGTGGTCATCAAATGTAAAAAAGGTACAAAAGTGAAGCATTTAGAAAATTAAATTGTTCATTTGATTTTGGAAGGCAGACAATGTTGCAAGGAACTATCAAACTTGAACCTGAACCATATAGTTCAAGTTCTACTTCAAAAGCACAAGCTCGTTAGTTCAAAGGCACAATTTTTTTAGTTGAATCTTCAATATTTTACACCTTAATGACTGCAAATATCATGATTATGGATCAGTTGATCATGCTTGATAATATTTTCACCATCTATTGGTTTATAAAGTTGGAGCAATAGAAACCAATTGTGTTGACTAAAAGTTAAACACAGACTTTCTACAGTCAAAGTCACAATGCAGAGGGCATAACTCCTAGCTCCACTGTTGGATCTTATTGAATTTTGGATATGTTGTCCAAAATCAAGTTTTCTAAATCTTCACTAGAGATATCTTGAAAAAAATTCCAAGGATAAAAGTTATAATGGATTGTATGTGGATTTCTCAAACATACTAGCAAATACAAATGTGCTACAGTCAGAAAAAATAGTCATGTTATGTGGACCACAAATTTTAATCCTACCATTGGATTGAGCTGAATTTTGGATATGTTTAAGGGAACCTAATTATCTAAATTCTATCCAAGCCATTTTGTAAAATTTATTATGGATCAAAAGTTACGATTGTTTAAGTGCAGCAGTATATAAATTACCAATGATAGTCACAAGATCATGACAACAATTTGTTGCCAACATATGCCACCTGTCCAATAATGCACATTGGATTCATTTTAAATTTGGTAAATTTTTTTTTTTTTAATCTATTAAACTTTAAAATGGCTCAACTATTAAATTTTTTAAAGTTATAAGAAGAAGATTATTCATGAGAATGATTAAAATGATTTTCAAGAAATGGTTACCAGAACTGAAATGCAAGTGAAAGCTATTATTTGTTGTGAAGATTTCAATGGGGATTCTTCTCTTCACCAGTAGTTTTGTAGCTACAAGGAGTGAGAAAATACATTTTATGGGCAGTGATTGTAACGGGGAGGGGGATTAGAAGTTTTATTTTTATTTTTCTACAACTTGACTGTAATGACAGAGATAAAATAATATCGTTATTTTTTTGTTATACATCTAAAATAAAAGAGAGTTTCGTATATCAGATTCTAAAGTTTGAATACAATTTTCTTAGATTGAAAATGGTTATATAGTCATTTCTTTCATATTTTAGGTGCAATTTTGCATTATCATTCATAGTCAACAGTATAAAATTATGTTTCTTTGCACTACCCCTGTGATATGAAAGATTGGATAGATGGTCATGTGGTTGTTTGTTCATTTTTCTTTCCTCATTGTCCAGATTATAAATCTTATAATCGCATTTCTCTCATAGTGGTGGATAAATGCTAGAAAGCCTTTGTGTCTTCTAGTAAAAGACATAACCAGCTATTTAAATTCTTTGAATATCTTTTTAAGAGGGACTTGTACCTCTCAATTTAGAGGAAAGCTATCAATCTCATGATAGTATTTCCAATTGCTAGTGGTAGTTATTCTTCTATTTAAGCATTTTGAGTCATTCTTTGTATTTAATTTTGGAAGGAAAAATATGTTTATTAACATATTTTTAGCGACTCTACCAGGGAAAGAAAATGGGGTTCTAGTGGTTTCTTTCCTTGAAAATCTAAAGGTACCTCCCTGAGGATGGAGATTCATGACTCTAGTTTGATTTGGTAAAAGAATTCTAGTGTGTTATGGCTCCAGTTGCAAACCCGCCATGGGGGGCTCAAATTGGCTCATTTGCTTTACCCCAATATTCAGACCTACCTTAAAGATCAATAGAATATCTTTCAAGGTTTTCAAGTAATACAACTCAAGACCTAGATGATCATATTAGAGTGGTTACGATTGCTTATGGGATTCTTGGTGTGCAAGAAGAGAATATCTTCGTCAAATTATTTTTCGAGAGCCTTATTGGAAGTGTATCAGATTGGTTCTAGAATTTGCCAGATAGTTGCATCACTTGTTGGAATGACTTTGAGGTAAAATTTCTTCAAAGGTTTAAACCCCTTGTTGATGTTGCCAAGTTACTATTACATCTCTTTCAAATTTAGATAAGGAAAGTGAAACTATAAGGGAATTCATTGATAGATTCAATAGATTTTTTGGTAAGATCCCTCAAAGTTGTCAACCAATTGAAAACAATCAGCTATGTGTTTTTGTCACTGCCTTACAAACTAAAGTTAGATTCTTGCTTCACTATCTAAAAGTACAAATATTGAAAGATGCACAAAGGGAGGCTATTGGGTTGGATGATGATATGATCAGTAGCGGTGTGAAATGTGATAAATCCTCATAGACTGAAATATGCCTCCAAAAATAGCAGTATTATCCAAAGATAAAATCCACATTCAAAAGGCTTGTTCTTAAAATAGTAAAGCCAACACCCCCTACCCCTATTTGTCAATATCTGATAGTTTTTAATGAAGAGGATTTGCTAATGCCTCCTGTGGTTGAAAGCAATCTTCATGATAGCAGCTGGAACTGATTATTTACATGTTGAGTATGACAATGCATACACCTCAAAATTGGTTGGTTCAATAGTTGGTCTTGATATTTCTCCTTATGTAAAGGGATTTAATGGTGGAAAATTAGATAAAGATGCTTCAGGAAACATTTCAATTTCACAATTTGAATCATTTATACTTGTGTCTTCTAATGCAAATTTAGCCACTAATATTGTTTAGGAAAGTATGACAAATCAGCATGAGCAAGAAGAGACCCACGAAGAAGAAGGAAAAGGCATTTTTCAATTTGATGAGCAAGTGGAATGTGAATCTTTCTCATTTGATTGCATGTAATATCTTGGAGAATGGTTGTAGCCTGGAGTGTTGGAAGAGCACAAGAAAAATTTAAAGGGAATAGCTGATCGCACAATGCAATCTTCATTGACATGCTTAGATACACCATCTTTTGAGCATGAATTTGTCACTAAAAAATCCAATGAAAGTGTGTTAGTAGAAGTTTCTTATTTTGAATTGGAGTCTTTTAAATTTAATACTTCTAACATATTTTCAACTAGTGGTTTTTATCAAAGAAGTATGACAAATTAACACAACCAAGAAATGCATGGTGGTAATAAGGCTAAAATTATAGAAAATTCCTTGCTTGCTAACTATGAACATTTTCAGTTTGATCTCTTGGAAACTAATGAAGCATTGCTACAGCCTACAGCACCAAAGCATCTTGAGGAAGCTAATGTGCAAGTTTTTGTCATACATTCTAGTTTATTCAAGATAATGGAAGGATATTGCAGCTAGAATTCTATGGGATAGAATTGTTGTTTGGGTCTAACATGTCATTCCAAAGGTTTTCCCAACAAATAGTGATCATACCCTTTCTTGCATCTACTGATCGATGGTTGCTTGGAGTGGTGCATCTCATTTTCCAACCTCTTTTTCACACCAACACATACTTTTTTCAATTGATTAATGGCTTCCCATGAGAAATCAAATGCATTTGTCAAGGTATGGGTTGCTCACCCTATCCTTTATACATAGAGTTTTGGTTTTGCTTAGTTTTAGTTTGTTGGTTTTTGCCTTGGTTTTAGCTTAGTGTTTTGGTGTTCTCCCTATCCTCTACTCCTCTCTCCAAGAATTTCCTCTATCCTCTATGCTTTAATGACTCTGTTCCCAATGGCTAGACACCAGTCTCAACCAGAGACTACTAGATTCTTCATGCACTTTATAGTCCACATCCCCAATTAGAGCCAGTTGTTACACTTGTATTTTTATTTATCCTTAAAGTTAATTGTTTAAGTCTTTGGAGTGCCTAGGTTGAAGTTGATGTTGAACCCTCGAGTTAGTTCAAGTTCAAGTTCAAGCTATGTCACTAGCACAAAATGTTAAAAGCATGCCAATCATTATCCTTCCTATTCACATATGGTAAAGTTGAAGTTTTTGCCTTGTTGTAAGCTTAGTGTTTTGGTGTTCTCCCTATCCTCTACTCCTCTCTCCAAGAATTTCCTCTATCCTTTATGCTTTAATGACTCTGTTCCCAATGGCTAGACATTGGTCTCAACCAAAGACTACTAGATTCTTCATGCACTTTATAGTCCACGTCCCCAATTAGAACCAGTTGTTACACTTGTATTTTTCTTTATCCTTAAAGTCAATTGTTTAAGTCTTGGGAGTGCCTATGTCAAAGTTGATGTTGAACCTTCGAGTCAGTTCAAGTTCAAGTTCAAGCTATGTCACTAGCACAAAATGTTAAAAGCAAGCCAGTCATTATCCTTCCTATTCACATATGGTAAAGTTGAAGTTGAAGTTGAACCTTTTGTTTAGTTCAACTTCAACTTCAAGTTCAAAGTTCAAAATTGGGCCAACAAGTTCAAAGTCAAAGTTCTAGGTTTTGGCATAAAAGATGAAATTTAGATCTTCCAAGTTCAAGCTCTATCACTAGAAAGAAATGATAAAAGTGGATGATTGACCTCTAGTCATTTGATCTATCTATTCACATATGCTAGAGTTGAACTTGAAACTTGAACCACAAAGTTTAAGTTTGAGTTCAAAGTTCAAAAGTTCACTTTGTCATGCATAGAATACAAAGAAGATGTGATGTTATAAGTTGCTTGAGAGTCCAAGATCTAAGGCTAGAAAGTGGTGGTGAATAATGGGTCATGTTCTTTAATGCAAAAGGTTCAAAGAAAGAAGTAAAATAACTTCATTACAAGATGGGTTAAGATAATGCCAAGCATACCAAAGTTGGCAAAACTCTTTCATCTAGTAAGCATTATACTAAACTCATATTTGCACTAGCTTCAGAATATCCATTTGTCATCATCAAATATTAAAAAAAGGTACAATAGTGAAGCATTCAAAAAATCAAATTGTCCATTCTATTGTGGAAGGCAGACAATGTTGCAAGGAATTGTCGAACTTGAACCTGAACCATATAGTTCAACTTCAACTTCAAAAGCACAACTATTTTAGTTGAATCTTCACTATTTCGAACCTTACTAATTCCAAATATCATGATTATGGATCAGTTGATCATTCTTGATAATGTGTTCACCATCTATTAGTTTATAATGATGGAGCAACAGAAACCAGTTTTGTTGACTAAAAGTTAATCACAGACTTTCTACAATCAAAAAAATAGTCACAATGCAGAGGGCGTAACTCTCAGCTCCATCGTTGGATCTTATTGAATTTTGGATATGTTTTCCAAAATCAAGTTTTCTAAATTTTAATTAGAGTGATCTTCAAAAATTTTCCAAGGTCAAAAATTATAATGGATTGTATGTGGGTCTGTCAAACATACCAACAAATACAAATGTGCTACAATCAGAAAAAATAGTCATGTTGTTGGGTCACAATTTTTAATCCTACCATTGGATTGAGCTAAATTTTGGATATGTTTAAGGAAACATAATTCTCTAAATTTACTCCAAGCCATTTTGTAAAATCCATCATAGATCAAAAGTTATGACTGTTTAACTGAGGCAATATATAAACTATCAATGACAGTCACAAGATCATGACAATAATTTGTTACCAACATATGCCACCTATCCAAGAATGCACATAGGATTCATTTAAAATTTGGTAAATATATTTTTTATAATCTATGAAACTTTAAAATGGCTCAACTATTAAATATTCTAAAGTGATAAGAAGAAGATTATTCACGAGAATTATTAAAATTATTTTCAAGAAACGGTTACCAGAACCAAAATGCAAGTGAAAGTTGTTATTTATTGTGAAAATTTCTAGAGAATGGGGGTTCTTCTCTTCACCAATAGTTTTACAGCTATAGCGAGTGAGAAAATACATTTTATGAGCAGTGACTGTAATAGGGAGGAGAAATATAAGTTTTATTTTTATTTTTTTGCGGCTTGATTGTAATGACAGAGATAAAAATGATATTGTTGTTATTTTTTTATGCATCTAAAATAAAAGAGAGTTTCATATCAGAATTTAATGTTTGAATACAATTTTCTTGGATTGAAAATGGTTATATAGTCATTTCTTTCATGTTTCAAGTGTAGTTTTGCATTATTATTCATAGTCAGCAGAATAAAATAATGTTTCTTTGCACTTCCCCTATGATATGAAAGACTGGATAGATAGTCATATGGTTGTTTGTTCATTTCTCTTTCCTCATTATGTAGTTTATAAATCTTATAATCACATTTCCCTCATAGTGATGGGTAAATGCTAGAAAACCTTTCTATCTTTTGGTAAAAGACATAACTAGCTATCTAAATTCTTTGAATATCTTTCTAAGAGGGAGTTGTACCTCTCAATTCAGAGGAAAGCTATCAATCTCATGATAGTATTTCCAACTGTTAGTGGCAGTTGTTCTTCTATTCAGGCATTTTGAGTTATTCTTTGTATTTAATTTGGGAAGGACAAATCTATTTACTAACACAAAGTCTACATCATAGGATAACCATAAGTAAAATATCAAATTAAATAATATACAAGTACATAAGATGTCACATGGCATAACTAGAATGCATAATCATCTTTTGTACAAGTCACAAGATATGAAATGCTAAAAGAATATAATTCATGATAAGATACAACATCTCATAGAATCTCAAATAATCAAAGTACAATAAATTAGAATATGACCATAGAACATAATAACAAGATCAGAAGAATAGAAAAACTGCATAAGTACATCCATCAACAACATCCAACTATTTGATCTCAATGGTATAAGAAACACTACCACCCAACCTAATGGAACCTAAATGATCCACTCCCACTATGCTGGGAGATAATCTCAAGTCCCAAACATATAACAATCCAAAAGTCAAATAAGAATATAGGTCAAGGAATCCTAATAGCAATCTATCTCAAAGGTACCAAGTACAATAGTAACATCTAATCTTAGAGGCAACAAAGACATGTAGGAAACATAATATGCATGTGGGCAAGTGACATCACATAAGCCAACTCTAAGGTTATTCCGGTAGCCTCTTTGGACTCCAACCCCCTAGTGACTCTATTACATTATGAAATTTTGAGAAGAAATTCAAAATAAGTGCATAAAGTTCTATACAAAAAATTGAAGCTATCTCTTAAATTCTCAATCTATGCCCAAGTGTAGATTAATCAAAATAAAGAGAAATGTAAATACTTTAATTTAAATAAAGAAAAAAAATATTTAATATTACTTTAGCCATATTATTATTTTAAAATTATAAAAAATCAACCCATGTAGTTATTTTTAAATTATAAAAAATTAAACGAATTAGTAAAAGTCTTAAATTTGACCAAACCTTAAGAAAATGAAAAAGAAACTACAATAACCCTAACATTACAAGTTATTTAAATATGCTTGCATTTGATGATAAAAATACACTCGGACATGCGTCCGCAAGTACTGCAAAACATTTCACTTCTATGAGTTAGTGTTGTGTATTCAAACTTCATTGTGCCTTATGAAGGTTTTAGTTATGCGAAGAGGATGTAATATAAAGATCCCAAATAGAGCTTCAATTTGGGATTGGGCTAACAAATTCTAGAAAGATCACATTGTAGTGCTCACCACAATCAATTAAGAGTCTATCTATTCAAGTATAGTGACACAGTCCACTTGGCAATTAATATGGAAAATCATTTTTTGATGCCATATCATATATTATATACATTGAAGGCTTAAGTATCATCATGAAAACACTTAGTTGTATAGTTAGCATTGGTTAATTCTAAATGGTATTTACTTCAATTCATCACCAATTTTTGTTTAGTTTTCTCCTATACTTCTACTAACTAAGGGTGAACATAATTCAGCTAATATAGCTTTATGCATGATTAGAGGATGCAGATCTCCAATTCTTATAATTTAGATCCATATTTTATGCTTAATGCAAGGATCTTCACCAGTGATCTACTCTTATTCAATGGAGTTGAATTGTACATAAATTATGCACTTTATAATCATTACAATCAATAAGAAAGAGCACAATTTAGTCAATAATTTTTTAAGTTGTGAGCAACTCTATTTTTTCTTGTTCAATTTTGCAAGTATCCATACATTTTATTTTAGCTAGAGCTTACAACTGTAGAAAAATTTACATGGTATTATATCTTAGAGAGTTGGAAGAATAAGCATTTTTTTGTAGGTACAATGTAACAAATCAAATATTGAAAGAATGGATTTTTCAACCTTTTCTCTTCTTATTTCATGGGGTTATTTCAAATAAAAGCCACTAATTATTCTTAGGCCCATGAGAAGAGACTTGCATCAAAAAGTCATGGCATTAGAAGTTGGACCTGATTTTAGATTAGAGAAAGATCAAGCTCATACTCTCTTTGCATGTGTCTAGCCTTATTTTTCTCTCTATTGATGCATTTATATAGGATCTACCATGCCTCTTTATGCAAATGCTTCTTTGGTTCCATAATTGATCAGATGTATGGACATTTGGCACCTGTATTTTCAATCAACAATTTTATCCTTGTATGATTGAGTAGTGTCATTTGGGTCACTCATACAGACTCATGTGGCATCCACAGCCTTGAACAATACATGTTTTGCATCTATTTTCCATCTATTCTTTTTTTAAGGGAGCCATGTAGATTATTGTCTTTTATATCTTTGATTTCATTAGCAAGTGTTTTGCCTATGTTTTCCATCTGCTCATTGTTTCAGTAGTATTGTTGGGAGCACTCATGAAAACTGGTCCTAATCATTATCTCAATTTCAAATAAGGTTCTTCATTCAAAACTATGGCAATTATCTTTTGATAGATATCTGAAATGTTCTTGTCACAAGATACCTTCTTTCCTCTTTTCTTTCATTAGGATTTTCTTTTCTCCTTAGTTATAATTAAGTGGGGGTGTTAGTGTTGGTTAATTCTAATTGTTGTTTACTTCAATTCATCACTGGTTTCTATTTATTTTTCTCCCATACTTCCATCTTAACATAAGGGTGTTAATTCTTCTAATGTAGCTTTGCGCATGATTAAAGGATGCATATATCCAATTCTTATGATTTAGATCCATATTTTTTTGCTTAATGCAAGGATCTTCACCAATGATCTACTCTGATTTGATGTAGTTTAATTGTATATAAATTATGCATTTTGTAATCATTATAATCAATGACAAAGAGTACAATGTAATCAATAAATTATTTTTCATCCTAAGCAACTCTATTTTTTCTTATTCAATTCTGCAAGTATTGATTCTTTTTCTTTTAGCTAGATCTTACAGTTGTAGAAAATTTTACATGTATGAGCTACATGTTAGGATTAGAGAGACATAAATAAAATTTACATGCAAATATATCCAATATTAGAAAATAAAAAAGGACACAAAAGAGAACATAATACACAAAGATTTAACATGGTTCACCCAATTCCTGGGCTATGTCCATCAATAGTGAGTCCAATATTCTTACTATCCAATGATTACAACCTTATTATAATTTATAATTCCTTACAAACTCAATACTACTACAAGAAGCTACTATTTCATCATACCTCATGAAATCCATAACCTTAAGCCACTTTATACAAGCTTTTTATCACCTACAAAATTAGGGCTAGATTATTTTGTCTTAAAAAGTCACCCTAAAAACACTTGACAAGTCAACCTTGGGAAATTCTTGACGTCTCAACTCAAAAAATCTTGAGGAATGAACCAATTTTTTTTTTTCTAGAGTGATGCCCTGAACCCCAAAGAATTATGAAAAGTGTATAGAAGTTTCTTGATCAGTCACCAAATATCAATAATCTCCCACTTTGGGACTAACCAGGCTCCACATTGAATAATTTTCATTTAGTTGGAGACTAATCCTGTAGCAATACAGCTACCACATGAGACTCCCACTAGATCAAACCACCCAAGAATCAATTGTTCTTTTATTTTTTTCATTCTAGAAGACCAACCAAAGCTGAAGAGGAGTTCAACTTCTCCCTTGTCATGATCTTTGTAAACATGTCTTCTCTATATCATATATATGTATCTTGTCTAGCTTTAACTCTCCATCATCCAAAACTAACTAAATGAAATGGTACCACAAATGTATGTGTTTGGTCTTTGAATATACAGTAGAATTCTTGGCAAGATGAATGCTACTTTGACTATGAGTATATAGATAATTATGCCTCTATGGGTGTTCCAATTCTTTCATGAAGAATTCAAACCATATCATCCCCTTAGCTGCCTCTATAGTAGTAACATACCCTTCCTCTATAGTAGATAAAGAATTCACCTTTTGTTACTGAGAAACCCAGATCACTAATATCCCAACAACAATAAATATATATCTTGTAGTACTCCTACTATCAAGATCCCTTGCCAGATTTGAGTCAACATAGCCTTGTAAATCAATAGTAGAGCCTCCAAAAAGTAAACATTTATTGGATGTTCCTCTCAAATATCTAAGAATCAATTTGATTGCATTCCAATGCTCAATTCCAAGATGGCTCGTATACCTTCTAACAACTCCCACTACATATGCAATAAATGGCGTATTACAAACCATGGCATACGTCAAACTTCCTACCAATGAAGCATCAGGTACCTTAGACATTATATCCTCCTCTTCTTGTATCTTTGGGCACATCTCTTAAGTTAGTTTCAAATGATTAGGAAAAGGTGTGCTGATAGCTATGACATTATCCATAGAGAAACATTGCAACACCTTCTCAATATCTAGATAGAGTCAATTTTCTATTTTTCCTATATCTACAAATTTTCATACCAAGGATTTGTTTTACTACCCCCAAATCCTTCATAGAAAATGAATGTGTTAACTGTAGTTTCAATCCCTTAATATGAACCATGTTAGACCCAACTGCATGCATATTATTAACATATAAACATAAAATAATATAGTTTTCATCATCAAACCTCTTAAAATAAATACAATAGTTTGAATGATATCGAGTATAACTATGCTCATTCATAAAACTATCAAATTTAATATACCATTATCGAGGTGCTTGCTTCAAGTCATATAAAAATTTCTTCAATCTCCACACTAAGCTCTCCTTATCTTTGACCTCAAATCCATGAGGTTGTTCCTTATATATTTATTCATCTAAACCACCATGAAGAAAAAAAATTTTAACATCAAGCTACCCCAAATGAAAATATTCAATAGTCATAATACTTAAAATAGTATGAATAGAAGTCATTTTAACTACTAGAGAAAACATCTTATCAAAATCAATGCCCATTTTCTATGCAAATCCTTTTACAACTAACCTTCCTTTAAATCTTTTCTTACCTCCATCATCTTCTTTAATCCTATAAACCCATTTATTCTATAAAGCTCTTTTACCTGTAGACAACTTACATAAATCCCAAGTCTTATTTTTTAACAAGGAGTCCATGTCTTCTATCATTTTAGACTCTCATTGAATCTTTGTGACTACTTGCACAACTTCATCATAACATTATGGTTCACCTACATTTGCTAACAAATACAGAGGGAGAAAGTATTTTTGGAGGTCTACTTAGCCTTGTTGACCATCTAAGATTCATTAGGATTTTTTGTATTTATTGTTTCTATTATTGTGGAGTGTAAGTAACTACTTGAACACCATGTTTTGGAGTATCATCTAGTACTACATAATCATTTCTTCTCACATTGCTACAATATATTTTTAAGAAACATTTTTTCATTGAATATGACATCAAGGATGGGTTAGCTTCATTCAACTATTGCATAATGATGAAGGAGAATCATGGGTGTAAGAGAAATCTTGCATCACCCAAAGATATTTCTTTTATATTTCTTGAATAAGGATGGTCTCAATGCAAAGTTGTTGTTTGTACTAGCTTGGTACTTAGTAAGTTGATCTTATGAGCTTATAATATCTCAATTTCAAAGGTGGAGGTTCCTCCTAGATATACCATCCTACTAGTTGAGGTTAACTACCATATCATGAGTATCTTCTAAGTTATTATAGAATTTTGGTGTGGAATTGTACTGTTAAAAATTTGGGCTCAATTTTGAAGGTCTAAGATGCTCTAGATGGGCTCTGAAATGAGACCAAGTAGAGCTTGCACAAGTCAAGTGTTGTAGATCCAAAGCTAAGGATTCAAGAATGAGGTCATCATAGCCAATCAGCTCAATGGTTCACAAGTTTTGGTCTTCCAAAGTTGGTCCAACAACAAAATTCCAAAATAATTGTCATAATTGTTTTGAGCTAACTCTATATGTAAAATTAGGGTTGGTTAGAGTCAATGGTTAGGGTTTGACATCTTGAACCTTCCTAAGTGGTGTAAAATTTATTATATAAGGAAGGAAAATATATTTTATAGGACAAATCTAGGTGATAGTTTGCACCCCTATCTTGTATATTAATTGTAAGCAAGGTACCTACGTGGGTTTGCATATGTATTTCAAAATTTTGTAATTCTACATTTGCGGTGACAATAAGAAGCCTATATTTTGTTCTCGCAATTTTTTTGTTGTTTATGTATTTCTATTATGTGTTTTTGGTATTAAGGGGAGCACCCTTCATGACATAAGATACTAGTGAATAAGAACACAAAGAGATAATTGGTTTTGTAATTAGGTAATTTACAAAGTTGTTGAGTAGACGATTTTATAAATTGAGAAAAACTTTAAGTATTGAATGATAGTCGAGACATTACATCTAATAATCACAATGTAAGTTAAATTGGTTATTTTTAAAGCATAGTATATGGTGTATGAGGAAATAGTTTTTTGTCAAACTAGGTCTTTTTTAGCCATGGACAAGTACTCGTTGTTCCATTTATCCATTTTTTCTTAATCTATTTTCATGTTGGCCCATTCCCATGTTTCTTTTAGGTTAGGGTAAACTAAGAATGTAATTCCAAGATATCTTACAAGATGGGAGGGACCACCCCATGCCAAGGAGAACCGTTTGCAACATAGATGTGGGGGGGGCGGGGAGGATCATCCCAACCCAACATGATAGATTTTGGGAGCTACACCTTTCTTCTAGAGGTAAGACATGAAAACTCCAAATTGTCCATAAGTATTTGCACATTCTGCTCATCATGTTCAATAAATAAGTTCATTTCATCAACAAACTAAATGTTGAGAATTCCTTACTTATTGTAGAGCATGGCTTCTCTCACACTAGAAGATAAATATTCATCCCTCAAGAAATAGAATAGGGCATCTTTAGCAATAGAAAATAGGGTAGGTATAAGAGGGAAACCTTTACTTATCGATCTAGTAAGATCAAACTAGGGTGCCCTATTTCCATTAACTTCTATTGATGCCATTACAGTGTTTGGGGTCAAATTATGATGGTGATGTGATTTTCTTGTGATTTTTTTATGATTTGCAAGTTTTCCTAACATTGTCATTATACCAATGCCGTCGTCATAATTGCAATGTCTTTGTGATTATAAACAAAAGAAAGAAAACATGACATTAATTGTTCTCCCTTTGATCGATTATGGAGAGTTTCCCACAAGAGAGTGTAGATAGCTCCAAATTATGGTGGAGAGCTCTAAATGTTGGTGGAGCTCTGAACAAGAGGATTTTTTTGTTGTGCCCTTATGATCTTTGCATTTCATTACCATGCCCTTGCTCTGCAATTTCTTTTTTGTGTCATACCCTTGTGATCTTTATGCCCTTTATATATGATTTTCTTCAAGGGGAGAAGATGTACCTATATAGATGTTCTTTTCTTTCCTTATAAACATGTATCTCTTTATATTTCCCCCAGTAGGTGATTAGAGAAACTTTTCTTTTACTTGGGGTCCTAAGTCAAAGATTTGTTCTAGACCTACCATTCCCTTAGGAATGTTGTTGGTAGGGAGATTGGGGATTCCTTCATCAACATCATTCTTCTTGGTGTCATCCTAATATTAATAAAATATTCAAACACCCCTCCAAAATAAATCAAGTCAAGGTGAGTTTCTACCCACGCCACTCTCTAGTCTTGGGAAGGGTGGGTAGTAATTCATTCTCATTCTCTGTCTCATTTTTGTGCACATGTCAAGAAAATAGTGTGGTGTTATCCCAATATTTTCAAATAGGAAAAAAATATTTTTATTGCTAAGCCTTTGAGTTTCAAGATCATATTCATCCACAATACTTTTGCAACAAATGGGCAGCATGCATGATTTGATACAAAATGAAAGAGATGAAAATTAGATGGAAAGGAATAGAGCTAATACACCAAGGAATTATTTTGAAATAGATTGTAAGAACTTACTGATATAGATTTTCATACTTATAGCCATTAGAGACCTAGCACAGAGGAAGAGGCAAAAATAGATTTTACATAATATTTTTATCAATATGAATTAACAAAGATTTAGGTACCTAAAATCCACTGGCTTTATTGGCCAAAAGTTCATTTCTCTATCCTCTGGAGGAAGAGTATTCAAGGACATCATATCTACCCAGTCTAGTACTTGTTTATCAGAGATCATTAAATCATGTCCATAGCCTTCAAGCTCCTATATTTTTTATTTGAGTTTTTCTTGCAAGGGCAGTTAAATGAAATCCCTTACAATTCTCTTCATTATATCCATCAGAAAAAGAGGAATTTCATGATTCACATCCTATAATAGAGATATAAATATCATATTATCTACAAAATAAATTTTGAAGAGTAGAAATAATATGGAACGTGATCCCTATCCTACAACATAATTTATAGTCACTTTTGAAGGTACCCACTTGAAAAAATCCCCACTCCTAACATGTCATGCCAAGTTTTTCTAATTTCTTTTTCCTGTAGAGATATGATTCTCCCCAAAAAATGTCCATATCAATTATGGGAATGCTCAAATGATGAGAAGTAAAGGAATTTGGGTGCTCTTTCTTTGATCTAATGTATCTTTAAGGAAGGCTTTGAAGTTTTTGAGATGTCAGTTCTTCAATAACAGGAACTAAAAGCTATTTTGAAGTTTCATCAGATGGATTAAATACCAAGGTTGAATTAAACATTATACTTCTTTCAATATAAACAAGCATTCTTGAGGTGTAACACTGCACTCTCATAAATTGTATATAGTGGTGTGGGTAGAAACTCGCCTTGATTAGATTGAGAACATTTTAGGATTGTATTCTTCTTGGTGTCATCCTAATCTTAATATAACCTCCAAAATATTTAGTCATTTATTTAATTAGATCCAACCCTCTAGAAAAAAAAACACTTAACTATACATATTTGAAACATAAGTAGCACTTCTATCTGTTACTTATACTAACATGTCTTATGGTGGATTCTAAATCATTTTATGAATAAAACTAACTTCATTAATCCAAGACCCATAGCATCTCAATATCATCACTATTAAGGTACAATCACATGATTCAAAAACTTGTAACTAAACCCAAATACCTCATCTTCAATAGTCTAGTGACTTATTTTATTCTCATAAAAATATCAATGCTTTGAATATTATACTTTTGCACTGGCACACCAAAAATAATATATCTCCACATACAACTCACTGAAATACTTTATGAGTTACATAGTTAATTTTATAATGGCATATTATTCCTTCAAAGGGTTTCATCTATGATTCATCTTAAAGCATATTCTTAACAATAATTTGGAGCTCTTAAAACATAGAATATAATTTCTAGCTACAATTCAACTTTTTCCTTAGCACATGGTGATGCTAATTCAGCTTCATTATGTCTTACTATACTAATTTATCTCTTCAAAGAAAACACTCTAGACTTTGAATTGATCTTCAAGTTTAATGTTGTTCTACATTTGGAGTGCATGCATCCAATGTAGCAATCTACTCAGCCAATACTTATAACTAACACTTTAAATCGGTATTAGTTATAATGAGTTCAATCTAGGTGTATCATCAAACCATTAATATACATTTGGAATTATCAAATTCTAAATGATCACATACTAGTAATCTCCTACACATTCAACACCAAAAACATCACACAAGTTGATCCCAGATGTGGTTCCCTTAGAAATTTGCCTCCACATCAACCAACAATAATACCACTCATCTCATGCATCTAATAAATGTCTTTCACCTCTTCTCTAACAATACAAAATTTTGGCTCTAATACCAAATCATGGGGAGATAGAGCATGTAGAATAAATTAAGTAGATAAAATATAAAGGGTGTTTCCTTCAAAATATTTTCATTTCACTTACTTCTCATTCATTGATAATATTTGGTTTGATACATAATTTTTTGTCTTGGCCACTCAAATGCTATGACAAAGGGTAACGCCACCTTTACCAACTCATAACCAAAAACATAACAACATGGAGATAAAAAGAAGAGAAAATATTTTACAAAGCATACATTAATATTTGAAAATCCTTACAAATTCTCCAAGATGAGAGAACTCTAACTTCTTACAACATGAGAAAGTTTCCAACATAATATCTTAGTAAACAAAATGACCCTTTTCTCTTTTTTTCCCTTTCATCTTTCATCACTTTCTCTGCATCATATTGTTACTCAGCCTCTCTATGCCTCTTCTAATTAAGCTTACAATGACTAAATATAACTAATTTAGAAACAAAAAATATTTCTTTTAGATACTAAAATCTCTCTAGCTAATCATATTTAAATCTTACTATGATTCAGTCCTAGAATCTCACAAGTGTATAACAAGATAAATTCATTACAACCAATTCTATTGATCTAGACCTGCGACTCATCCTCTCTAGATATTATTCATCAACATAGAGAACACAATTATTTACATCACAAAATTAGGATTCCTCATAAATGCAAAGACCACATTTTTAGAGCATTTCCTTCCAAAAGATTGATGACTTGGAAGCTCGGATGCTCTTGCATTACATAGACGGTCATCCTACCATTTATTTTATTTCTCAAGTTTTTGAAGGCCATTTTTTTTATGTCGAATGGTAGTTGAACATATTCAAACATGAATTAGGGCCATCTCAAGAATGTCGTGATTTCCCTTCTTTCTACTTAAGTTGAGGACAAAATGGAATGAATAAGCTTATATAAATTAAAGTCAGGTTGATATTTTTACAAATGCATATAAAGATTGAAGTTTAGAAGGAAAGTAAATACCATTTTTCTTTTATATTTTTAATTCATGTTAGGGGATTTCAGAAATATGATTTAAAACTTAATTTAATTAAATTTAATATAAATACATGCATGCATACATACATATATATAATATATACATACATACATACATATGTATATATGTACATATGTATGTATGTATACATATGTATCTGTATATATGTATATATACACATACACACACATGTGTGCGTATGTATGTATGTATGTATATACAAAGAGATTTTTTTAAGGTGCTTATTACATCTTAGCACAAGAGAAAAATTAATCCAGCTACATACATATTCTATAATCCAAATAATAAAAGAATTATACTCACTTAACCCATGCTAAGTGACTTACCTCAAGATCCTGCACACAAAAAATGCAGACAAGGAAAATGGGCAAAGTTCAGAAGAAATTTTACAAAAACATATCATAACAGATATTTTTAGAAAGAAACAACCCCAAATCTGTTGAGAAAGAAGATTTTTGAAGTATACAAATGAAGGAGATTATTGAAACCTATCATGAGAACAATCATTATTTTGTCACTGATGTCAAACTTGCTACCTGTTGGAGAAAATTGCTAACACTTTGGTATGAGTGCTATCATTTTCATTTATTGATTGATGAAGAGGATTTGAAAAGAAAGGATAACAAGAGTACCTAGAGAAAGGTTGAGTTATATAGTGTATAAAAGGAGCACTAAGACCAATGATATAGTGTATTTTTTTATCTACTTAAGTCTACAAAGAAAGAATACTTAAGCAAAGACAAGAAGAAGACCAAGAAAAAATAATTTGTCTTCCAAGCTTGATCAAGTAAATAGTACAAGTCAAGCACTTAGTCCAAGCCGAGCAGAAAGATGGTTATGACTGAGCCAAGAAAAGTTTAATATGTATTGAGCATCAACAAGTTTATTTTGTACCCAACATTAGAAGATGGTAGTATTGGTCGAGAAAAGACTTAGTTCATGTCGAGCAACCTAGTGTTGACCAAACATCAGAAGTCAGTTGTTATCAAGTAAACAACATATTATTGTCGAGTGATAGTATACATAGTTTAACAAAAATTTGATGAATATGATCTGCCAAAGTTGATTTCTTGAATTATGTGAAGCATGTTGAAGATAAGCTTGATGATCTAGTGGCATAGGATTCAAGGTAAACTATTTGAAGAAAAAATTGAAGAGGATTGTAAGAGAAGTTTCTAGAGGGAACATAATGGAAAGAAGGGAGGATTTGATGAATCTAACCTAACGCTAAGATAGATGATTGTGATTAAGTGGAAAAACATCTAAATTATCTATATAAGGAGATACAAAGCCAAAATAAAGGTGTGAGTGAAAAAGAGGAGTCTAGAGGTGTTTCTTCATGTGGTGGTCAAAGGAATGAACCTACAGTTTGCATACTAAGAAAGAAGGCTTAAGGAGGTGAAGGCTTGAAGGGTGAACAAGCAATCAGAGATGAAGGGGAATGAATGCCAAGTAGAATGGAGAGCTGAATGAGAGATCTATAATTTGCAAGTGAGTTATTTTATTATCAGATCAAGTCCTACTATTACTTTCTAGCAATTGTATATGTCTCAACAAAAATCCTTTGTATTAAGGTTGACCTAACAATCATGAGTAAATCCTTTAACTGGGTGGAATTCTAATGAAATGTTCTAAAGGCCTATAACAAGGCTCACTTTTAGTACGGTTATTGAAATCCTTTAAGCAAGGTCATATTTAATAGTGTGCATTGTAATCTTTAACAAGGTTTGTTCCTCGCATGGCTCACTTCAAAAAAGTGAAAATTGGTAGCATGTTACTCTTGTTTTTCCCCAAATTGGCTTTCCACATTAAAGTCTTGTGTCAAATTGTGTGATTGAATTTGTGGTATTTCATGTTTACATTTCTACAAAGATCATTTGACCTAGGACATTAATATACTAAGGTTTGAGATATTGGATGATCTAATCAATGCATGCACATGCATTTGCTGAGTACTAAAAAGTTTTATCTATACATTTGGACCTTGGATAATTAATTTACCCTCCCTCTCAGTTATTCTAAATTATTCCAACAATTCATACTAGAGCATTTGGTTCTTGTGAGGAAATAGTTTGAAGGCACTTGAAGCTAAAGATAAGATGTACAAAAGGGAGGTGCCCAAGCTAAATAAGGAAACCTTTCCTACATGGAAAATTTTGATGAAGTTCCATCTAGGAGGACTTGGAGATTTTGCATAGTCAACTGTGATCATTGAATATGTTGAAGTTGTTGGAGCCCTTACTACACAACAACATAAAGAGAATAAATAACACAATCAGGTAATTTTGGAGATTGCATCTTCCCTAAGCTATTTAGAGTTTTCTGACATCAAAGAATGTGTTACTACTAAAGAAATGTGGGATGCCCTATAGAAAATCTATGGAGGAGACAAGAATGTGATGAGAGCCAAGGTTGAAAGTTTAAGAGGAAAATTTGATGATATGAAAATGGAAGAAGGAGAGACTACAGTTCAGTATTGTGGAAGAATCAAAGATGTTGTAAATGTAATCAAAGGATCTAATGGAAAAATTGAAGATGAAGTTGTGATCAAGAAAGTGTTAAGAACCATTTTTATTATCTATGTTAGTAGAGTCTCTACTATATACAAGAACTAAGGTGTACTCCTCGTAGTGATCTAACCCTTGAAGCACTGGTTGGTAGACTCACTACTTTTGAACTTTCAAATTTTAATAATTTCAAATATGAGAAAATTAACTCTACTTTCAAATCTAAACCAACACTCAAAGGACCCCAGAGAAAGAAAAAGGTCAAGCATGTTGCTAGTGATAGGGAAATAGATGATGAAGATCTAGAAAAACTAGAAGCACTGTTAGCTAGGAAATTTCACAGAGGCAAAGGAAAATACAAATGTAAGTTACCCATCATATGTTTTAATTGTAATGAAGTAGGTCATATTGCAGCAAGATGTCTGAAGAAGACAAAAAATAAAAATGAAGAAAAACCTAGAAGTAAAAAGATGAGAGTAATAAAGGCTATAAAGACAAGGGAAAGGAAGCTTGTTACATTGTTGAAGAAGAATCTAATGATGAATCAAATGATCATTATGATGAAGTTGTCTATGTTGCTATGAAATATAATTTAGATGAAGATGAGGCACCTACATTGGTATCTTATGTAACCAAAAGTGATAGATGGATCATTGATAGTGGATATTCTCATCACATGATTGGTGACAAAAGTAATTTCATTACTGTTGAGCATTATAATGGAAATAGTGTTAGATTTGGTAATGATGCGCCCTATCCAGTGAAAGGTAAAGGATCAATGAGATTGACAAACAAGATCATGTGTGACAATGCTTATTGTGTGGAAGGGCTTAACTATAATCTATTGAGTGTGTCACAATCGAACAGTTCAGGATGCAAAATTGAATTTGAACACAAGAAGGCTAAGATCTATGATGCTAATGGTGAACTCATTGGAAGTGTTGATTAGATAAGAGGTAATCTATTTTATCTTGAAATGACTAAAGAAACCTATCTTGTTGTACAATCTGATGATGTGTGGCCATGACATAAAAGATTATATCATGTAAATTTTGACAACTTGGTTAGTAATAGTACAATGAAAAGAGTCAGAGATTTTCCAAAAATGAAGAAACATGATAATTTAATTTACAAACAATGTCATTTAGGCAAGATGAAAAAGTCTATTTTTAAGAGTAAGACTCATATATCAAAAAAAAAATTGGAATTAGTTCATACTGATCTATGTGGACCAATTGATTTGCAAAGCTACAAAGGTAACAAGTATTTTAATCTATTTGTTGATGATTACTCTAGAATGCTGATAGTGATGTTTTTGAGTGAAAATTTTGATGCTTTCAAATGTTTAAGTGGTATCTGGAAAAAGTTGAAAAAGGAAATTGGTAAAAGCTTAAAATGTATGAGATCTGATAGATGTGGAGAGTTTACATCAAATGAATTCAAAACTTTTTACAATGATAGAGGAATCAAAAGACAAACTTTTGCACTGAGGACCCCTCCACAAAATGGGATAGCTAAAAGGAGAATAGATCTGTGATGGGTTGTGCTAGAACATTGATGATGGAGAAGAATGTTGCTTTGAAATACTCGAGAGCAGCTATCAGTATAGCTGTCTATACCTTGAACTAAGTATAAGTCAAGAAAGGTACAAATTTCACACCTTTTTAATTATGGTATGCATACTCACCCAATGTCAAATATTTTAAAGTATTTGGAAGAAAGTGTTATATTCTAAAGGATGACAAAAATGGTAAACTTGATGCAAAAAGTGAAGAAGGTAAATTCCTAGGATATTCCAGAAGAATTAAAGCTTATAAGTATTTAAATACTAACACTAAAAAAATTGTGGAAACTAAAAATGTAAAAATTGGTGAATATACAGAAATGCATGAAGATGAACAAAAGAAGGAACCTAAGAATTACAAAACCTTTATGTTCTACTATGAAAGTATGTCTACTAATCAACATGAATTAGTGATTTTTGAGTCACATACAATGGATGTTGAGTTGCATTCAGGAGCCAAGGTACATTCTGATGCTAAGATCAATTTACAAGAAAGGAATGTTGAGTTACTTGATAGAGAAGTACATAGTGAACTTGAGATTGAACTTCATGAATGACCTATTATTGAAGAAAGAAGAACAGAGCCAAGATTATCAAAATATGTCAAAAGGCATCATCTTTCTTAAAAAATCATTACAGAAAAAGAGGATGGACCAATGACAAGGAATAGATTGAGAAATCAAACATGTTTATCAAGCATACAATAACCTAAATCAAAGAAGGATGCACTAGAAAATGAAGATTGGATTCAAGCCATGAAAGAAGAAATTGATCATATTGAGAAGAATAAAACCTAGACACTATTACCAAGACTAGAGGAAAAGAATGTTATTGGAACAAAATGGGTGTATAGAAAAAAAATTATATGAGAATGGTGAAGTAATAGGAAATAAGACACGATTAGTCCACAACGGTTATGCACAAGAAGAGGGAATTGACTATGGAGAGACATTTTCCCCAGTTGCAAGATTAGGAGTAAGAACTTTGCTTGCTTATTCTGCTTATAAATTACTCAAATTTATCATATGGATGTTAAGTCAACAATTCTGAATGGTATACTAGAAGAGGAGGTTTACATTGAACAACCTAAAGGATTTTTTGATCCAAATTATAAAAACATGGTGTGTAGATTGTACAAAGTTTTATATGGTTTAAAGTAAGCTCCCAAAGCATGGTATCAAAGGTTGCATGATTATCTTGTGAAGATTGGTTTTGAGAATACTGATGACAACAACAACCTATACTTGAAGACAGAAGGAGGTAAACGAATTTTACTAGCTGAAATATTTGTTGATGATATCATATTTGGAGGACAAAATGCATTGTCAAAGACATTTGCAAAAGAAATGATGAAAGAATTTGAGATGTCTATGTTTGGAGAAATAAATTTCTTTGTTTAATTACAAGTTTTTCAAATGAAACATGGTATTCACACTACTCAATCCAAGTATGTAAAGCAAATCTGGAAGACTTTTTGTATGGAAGATTCAAAACTAGTTAGTACTCCCATGGTGACAGGACATAAACTATCTAAAATTGATGATTCTACTAAAGTAAATCAAACATTGTACAGGTTTATGATTGGAAAATTGCAATATGTAATTCATAGTGGACACGATATTGCACTAGCTATTGGGATTGTTGTAAGATTTTCTAAAAATCCTAAGGAGAATCACTTAACAGTTGTTAAAAGGATTATGAGATAGTTAAAAGGTATAGAAGACTATGGTCTATACTACAAGAAGAATGACAAGTTTGACTTGAGAGCCTGTACAAATGTTGATTGGGCTAGAAACATTGATGATAGGAAAATTAAAAGTGGTGGAGCATTTTTCTTAAGAAAAAGAACTATTTCCTAGACTAGCAAGAAACATAATTGTATTTCACAATCTACTGCTAAAGCTAAATAAGTGGTTGCTATAGTGAATTGTACAAATGTGGTATGGATCAAACAGTTACTCAAAGGAATGAAGGAAGAAATCACTAAACCTATGGTAATCTACTATGACAATACAAGTTCTATAAATATATCTAAAAATCCTATGATGCACACAAAGACAAAGCACATTGTAATCAAATATCATTATTTGTGATAATTGGTTCAACACGAATAAGTGAGAATGGAATATTTGAATACAAAGGAAAAGATAGTTGATATATTCACAAAGGCTTTACCTAAAGATGCACATAAATATCTTAGAGGTAAGCTAGGGGTGATACCCCTAACTTAAGCTACTTTAAAAAGTAATAGTAGTGCCCTACATCAATCGAGTTGAATGGCATACTTTACAACTTGATAAAATGGATCTTACTTTAGGAACTACCTAAAGTAGGGAAGCTGCTAAAACAAAAGATTTATAGTCACAAGAAAGGTTATAGAGGGAGAACCTTATCAAGGAAGCCTAAATTTTAGATATATACATGAATAGATGACAAGTCTTTGACATTGTTGTCAAAGAGGTAGAGTTTTATCATAAAAGAGGAAGAGTTTCCACTAAATAACTTGAAGAGAGATTTTATCTGAAGAAGAAGAAGAGAGATTACAAAGAAAATAGTAACCTATATAGAAGACAAACACATACTAATATAGGGAGAAATTTCAATAAAATGTATTAAGTTTCTTTTTTGTATTACTACTGAAACTGGTTTTCCATCAATGCCAAAGAGGGAGATTGTTGAGAAAGAAGATTGTTGTGTTGGAAATAAAAGAGTAAGTGAGAGGGGAGGAGTGAATTAGTTACCACAAAAATAAATCCCTGATCCCTTAGATGTCAGCATAGAACATAAATACTACAAAAAAAATTATTGTTGGGCAAACACATAGGCACTCAATTAATATTGATAATATGTTGTAACTCGGTAACCACTGACATAACAATTGTAACTCGATAAATTCTTAACATGTAATATTTAAGATATTATCTATGATTGTCATTAATTAAATTAGTTGCATATGCATGAAATAAATGAACATAAGTGACACAAAGATTTAACATGGAAACCCCAATTGGGAAAAATTGCCAATTGCAACTAGTTACTGATTTTCACTCTCCTTAAGTGAGCTTTGTTAGGATCCAACCCTATCAAAGGTTACCAAACACACTATTAGGCATGACCCTATTAGAGGATTTAATTACCTTATTAGGAGTGGCCTTGTTAGAGGTCTTTAGACACATCAATCTAGAAATACCACCATATTAGAGGATTTACAAATAGTTGCTAAGCTAACTCTATTAAGAAATTTAGATCACTGCTACATTGGTTAGAGAGTAACAATGAGATGACTTGATTTCTAATTCAATTGAATTGTTGATTACAGTCCTAATCAAATGTATCCTTGTAGCTCCTCAAGGATATTTTTTTTATCCTTATAATTCACTTCCTCTAAGCATCTTCTATTCATCCATACACTTGCACACAACTTGACCTAATACTTATACCTTATATATTATCAAGTTGGCTTGAATACATCTTCAAATATTTAATATTCATCTCCTTAGTTGGCCAAAACCAACAAAAAAATCCATTGAACTCAATATGCCAAAACAAGAAAATCCTTCATTAGTTGATCCTGCTCGGTAGACACTAACTCAAAATGATTTTCCTATGTCAACCAAGTGAACTCAGTTAAAATTACATCTTCACAAATTTCTTTTGGTAACTAAGTGAGCTCGGTTAACACTATTTCCATCCAACTTTCCTTTGTTAACCGAGTGAGCTTGGTTAACACTCATCTTCTATGAACTTCTCTTTGACCCCTAACTAAACTTGGTTGTCACTATCTTCTAAAATTGGAAAACACTAGAATGCTCCGCAGACACAAGAAGTTGTCTTCATCGCTCGAGTGATCTCAACATATAATGTCTAGTAAAGATATATCATTTTGTGTAACATCAAAGATAGTACACAATTAACTAATTTTTTTCCACAATCTCCATCTTTGGCATTGATGGAAACACAACATGTCATAATACAATAAAACTTTTAGAGAAAAATAATAGTAAGAAAAATATCCATAGTTTCATTTTGATTCTCATCCATGAGAACTCCCTCTATCAGTGTGAACTCCCTCTGCCTTTAGTTTCTTTGTCTATAAGCAAACTCTTCTATCTTCAAAATCTTCTTCTGAAAAAAAACACCCCCTCTTTGATATCATCTCTAAATATTTCACACAAACTTCTTCCTCTTTGACATCTTTGACTGATATATGACTAGACTCTTCACAAACTCTCCCTTATCATAGAACTCTCCCTCTTTATAAAATTTATTTGAATATGACAAAAAACTCTCCATCTTTGACACCTTATGCCAAAGATAATATTCAATTAATATCAATGTACCTCATGTACTGATTCATATGCAATCTATCCTTTCAATACTAGATCAACTTGACTGATCTCCAACATGCACTAGTTTATGCATCACTAAACTTTATTTAGTAAGATTTAGATAGGGGAATAACCCCTAACTTACCACTTAGATACAAAAATGCATCCTTAGTTAATGGCTTAGTGAATATACTTTCAAATTTTTTCTTTATTATTCACATATTCCAATCTTATCTCTTTATCTTGCACCAATTCTCTTAGAAAGTGATATTTTACTGCAATGTGCTTGATCTTGGTATGCATCACAGGATTATTTAATGTATTAATTTCACTAGTGTTATCATAGAAGATAACCACTGGATCCTTGATTTCTATCTTCATTCCTACCAATAGTTGCTTGAAACAAACAACATTGGAGCAATTATATGCTATTGTTACATACTCTTCTTCTGTTGTAGACTGAGAAATACAATTTTTCTTCTTACCTGTCCAAGACACTAATATTTTATCAAGAAAGAATGCTCCACCATTAGTGCTCTTCCTTTCATCAACACTTCTTGCCCAATCAACATCTGTAAAGGCTTTCAAATCTAAAGTGCCTCTTTCTTGTACCATAATCCATAATCTTCAGTACTCTTTAGATACCTTGTGATTCTCTTGATTGTGATCATATGATTTTCTTTAGGATTTTTTGAGATTATTGCCACCATACCAACTGCTAATGCAAAATCAGGCCTAGTATGCACTACATATTGCAATTTACTAATCATTGATCTGGATGTCATCTAATCTACTTCCTTGGAATCGTCATTCTTGGAAAGCTTATGTCCAGTAGACATAGGTGTTTCAACTGGTCTTGAATCTTCCATTCCAAATTTCTTTAGGATCTCATTGATGTATTTGGATTTAGTAATGTAGATAACATCTTTCTTCTATTGAATTTTCAATCCAACAAAGAATTTTATCTCTCCAAACATGGACATCTCAAATTCCTTACACATTTCCTCTAAAAAGGCATTGCACAAGTCATCATTTCCAATAAACAATGTATCATCCACAAAGATTTCTGCAAACACAATATCCTTGTCTCATCCTTCTTTGATATATAGGCTATTTTTATCATTTGTCCTTTGAAAACCAATCTTCATCAAATAGTTATGAAGTCTTTCATACCAATCTTTGGGAGCTTTCTTGAGACCATATAATGCCTTGTGTAGTTTACAAACCATATCCTTTTTGCTAGGATCTACAAAACCTTTAGGTTGTTCTATGTAAACTTCCTCTTCAATAATTCTATTCAAGAATGTAGATTGTTTTCCTTTAGACATTCTAACTTTCTTCTTGAGTGATAACTCGGCTTTAAATGTAGACTCAAGATTAGTAGAACTAGGAGTATAACTAGTATAGATATCTTAAATAAATCTATCAAAAAGAATGTCGACGGATATCTACTACAAAATGAGAAAAATTTAATTCTATTATAATTTTTAAAGAAATTGATGATTTTTAAATCTCCAAACCTTATAATTTTATCAAATATTTTATGTGGTGTTTATTAAATTATTTTTAAAAGTATATTATGTTTATAATTAAATTAAAAAAATTGACGTGTAGATGATTGTCAAATTTAACTTAAAAAGATAAAAGTTAATATTAACACACTCACACCATCCCACTCCATCCATTATGCCAATGTAGAATGGCTATCGACATTAATTATCATAGTTATCTAACTCAAATGTTGTCAATTTCCAACTAGAGGATCCAAATCTATCTTCTTATTTGGATCACATCTCATCTCTTGAATAGCAAACACTCTAATTGCATAGAAAGGAAGAAGGGTTATGAGTACCTTGCTTACCACTATCACATCTTCAATTGTCCCTCTAGAGGCTTTGATTGCACTAACACTAGCTTTGATTCTTTCAACCTCTCTTGCAATGTTTTCATCCTCTCTCATCTTCATCTGATCAAACTGACCTCTCAAGCTTTCTACTTTGGCTCTTTTAAGAGTATCATCACCTCCATAGATATCCTTAAGTTTGGTCCACATGTCATGAGCAGTAGCAGATCCTTTGACCTCATCAAATTCAACATAGTTAAGAGTTGATGCAATGTCAATCATCATAATGTTATAATTTTTCTTTTCAACAATCTCCTCCATAGTCAATGGTCCAGCAGGAGCCTTGTAAGAATTTTCCAAATATTCTAATCCTAAATCATTAATGGTTGGTAAGTGCAACTTCATTAGTTCCTACTGTGCCTCAAAGTTATCTTTGATCAGCTTGGAAATCTCTCTTCTGTAAGACATCCTTATCTTTAGCTTAGGTCCTTGAAACCTTTTATACAAGCACCAAAAGCTCTGATACCAATTGTTGGAAATATAAGCGGAGTAACTAAGAAGGGAGGGGTAAATTAGTTACCAAAAAAATATATCCTTGATCCCTTAGATGTCAGCATAGAACATAAATACAACAAAAAAACATTGTTGCTCGACAAACACACATGCACTTAGTTAATATTGATAATATGTTGTAACCTAGTAACCACTAAAATAACAACTGTAACTCGATAAATTCTTAAAATACAATCTTTAAGATATTATCTATGATTATCCTTAATTAACTTAGTTTCATACACATGGAAGAAATGAACACAAGTGACACCAAGATTTAACATGGAAATCCAATTTGGAAAAAACCACCAATTGTAACTAGTTATTGATTTTCACTCTTCTAAAGTGAGCCCTATTAGGAGCCAACCCTATTAAAGGTTACAAAACACAATTTTAGGGTTGAAACTATTAGAGGATTTAATCACCCTGTTAGGAGTGGCCTTGTTAGAGGTCTTTAGACAATTCAATCAAGAAATGCCACCTTGTTAGAGGATTTACAAATAGTTATCAAGCCAACTCTATTAAGAGATTTAGATCACTACTACAATCGTTAGAGAGTAACAATGAGATGACCTAATGTCTAATGCAATTGAATTATTGATTATAGATCTTAATTCTGGCTCGAATACTTGATCCTTATCAAATGTATCTATGCAACTCCTCAAGGATATTCTACTTATCCTTATAATTCACTTCCTCTAAGCATCTTCTATTCATCCATATACTTGCATACAACTTGACCTAATACTTATACATTATGAATTGTGAAGTCAACTTAAATACATTTTAGAATAATTAATATTCATCTCCTCAGTTGGCTAGAACCAAAAAACAAATCCATTGGACTCAATATGCCAAAACAAGAAAATCCTTTGTTAGCTGACCCTACTTGGTAGACAATAACTCAAAATAATTTTTCTGTGTTAACCATGTGAACTCAATTAACATTGCATCTTTACAATGTTCCTTTGGTAACCAAGTGAGTTTGGTTAACACTAGTTCCATCCAACTTTCCTTTCTTACCTGAGTGAGCTCGATTAACACTCATCTTCTGCGAACTTCTCTTTCATACCTGAGTGAACTCAACAGTCACTACCTCTAAACTTGGAAATCAGTAGAATGCTCATTAGACATAGAAAAATATCTTCATCACTTGAGTGAGCTCAAGATAGACTTTCTAGTAAGGATATGACATTTTGTGTAACATCAAAGGTAATACACAATTAACCAATTGTTTTCAACATGTTAAAGTATAGAATGAAGGATATTGTTAAAACCTATCATGGGAACAATCATTATTCTGTCACTAATGTCAAACCTGCTACCTACTAGTAAGACAACTAATAACACTTTGGTTTGAATGCTATCATTTGATTGATTGATGAAGAAGATTTGAAAAGAAAGGATAACAAGAGTACCTCGAGAAAGGTTGAGTTATATGGTGTATAAAGGGAGCACTAAGACCAAGTAAGACTTTGGTGATATAGTGTATTATTTATCTACTTAAGGCTACAAAGAAAGGATACTTAAGAAAAAACAAGAAGAAAGCCAAGAATAAAGAATATGTCCAAGTAGAAAGATGGTTATGACTGAGCCAAGAAAAGTTTAATATGTGCCAAGCACCAACAAGTTCAGTTTGTGTCGAGTATTACAAGATGACATTATTGACTGGGTGAAGACTTAGTTCATGCCAAGCAACCTAGTGTTGACTGAGCATCAAAAGTTAGTTATTGATGAATAAATAATATGCTATTGATAAGTGATAGTATAAAGATTTTGACAAAATAATTATGAATCTAAGCTAACAAAGTTGATTTTTTGAATTATGGGAAGTGTGTTGAAGATAAGATTGATGAGATGATGGCACATAATTCAAGATAAACTATTTGAAGATGAATTTGAAGAGGATATTAAGAGAAGTTTCTAGAGGGAACATAATGGAAAGAAGGGAGGATTCAATGAATCTAACCTAACCCTAAGATGGATGATTGTGATGAAGTGAAAAAAGATCTGAATTATCTATATAAGGAGATACAAGGATGGAAGAAAAGTGTGAGAAGAAAAGAGGAGAATAGAGGTGTTTCTTCATATGGTGGCCGATTAATGAACTTGTAGTTGACTTACTAAGGAAGAATACTTAAGGAGGTGAAGGCTTGAAGGGTGAACAAGAAATCAGAGATGAAGGGGAATGAATGCCAAGTAGTTTGGAGAGCTAAATGAGAATATTTAATCCACAAGTGAGTTATTTTATTATCAGATCAAGTCCTACTATTACTTTCTAGCAATTGTATCAGTTTGGATAAATCCTGTGGATTAAGGTTAACCTAACAGTCATGAGTAAATCCGTTAACCAGGAGACATTCTAATGGAATTTTTTTAAGTCCTCTAACAAGGCTCACTTTTAATAGGGTTATTGAAATCCTTTAATCAAGGTCACAATTAACAGTGTGCGTTGTAACCTTTGGCAAAGTTTTCTCCTCACAAGGCTTACTTCAAAAGAGTGAAAATTGGTAGCATGTTACTAGTGGTTTTTCCCAAATTGGGTTTTCACATCAAATTCTTGTGTCAAATTATGTGATTGAATTTGTAGTATTTCATGTTTACATTTATACAAAGTTCATTTTACCTAGGACAATAATATACTCAGGTTTGAGATATTGGATGATCTAATCAATGCATGCACATGTATTTGTTAAGTACTGGAAATTTTTATCTATACATTTGGACCTTGGATAACTAATTCACCCCCCTTTGAGTTATTCTAAATTATTCCAAGACAAATCATTCCTTCAATCTATAGATATTAAATGGCATTTTAGTGCTCTAAAATCCTATTAGATTGGAAGATCAAATCAAATCTGCAATATTAGAGCATTCAAAAAAATTATACATGAGTAGTTGCAAGTATGATGGTTATCAAACTTGATAGAAGGAATTGTTATTAGACTTGATGTAAGGAATGTTTGAGTTGCATCATAGTTTACCAAGCTTGTATTATGGACAATGGTTTTCGAGAATTTGTTTTAGAAGTGAGACAAGTTTAACCCCATGCAATATAACCTATCAGCTAACAAGGGTTCAAAGGCATGTCATTCTCAAGAAATGAAAAAAAAATATTAATTTTCTAATGTACCTACCAACAAGTCTTTTGAATTCATTTAGAATGCTTTTAAAATGATTTTCCATGTAACATAGAAAATAAATAAAGTGCAGATGAACAAAAATGGTCAATAATATACTATTTTGATTGGTGTTCAAATACATGTTTTTGGTAAAACTTTACATCATTTGGAAGAAGCTCTACAACATACCATTCCTATGATATCCATCTTAAGCTCCACAGAAATGTCGCATATAATATTTTTTGAGCTTCATTCAAATAATGTACATTTTCTCTTCATTATATGTTTAGTTTATCAATGATTTCCTCTAGTTGAATTACACCAATGATGCAATCACCCATCTATCTCTGGATTGTGAAAGCACTTGTTGTTTTATAGAATCTAGATAGGTACTGACAATTCCAAAGCCATAAACCTAAAGATCGTCATGTGTGCATCCCACTTTAGGGAAAATTTTGGATGTCATGTTCTTGTGCATATGTTTTGATAACTTCCTTCACACTCAACTAAGGTGCACCCATGGAATTATTCAAGTAAATCACACTACCCATGGAAGATGAGGCTTATTGTTGAGCATATGTTGTTGCTGCCCAAGTACCTCGAATCGACATTGCTCCATAACCCTAAGATATCTTACATTCTCTCTAGCCCTAGGTTGTTCCACAGTCATACTCTCTACACCTTGATTCATCATTTCAAGGGCTACATTTACCTAACTTCTTATCCTCTCATTAGCAAGAAGCTTGAGGGAAAATAGTCCTTTCCACCATAAAAACCATTGTGTTACTTCATTAAAATCAAGATTAAAACAAAGGTAATGATACAAAACCTATTGCCACTTTGGAAAACCATGCAATAAATGGGAATAGAAGATGCCCAAGCCATAACCTAATTAAATTGGTTTAGGTATCAACTAGTTGGGTTGATTAAAAATTCCTACCACAACACTTTCTTGAATTCTATCTAGTGCTCCCATAATATCCTCCATGTTGTCTAGCTATTGGTTCTATCATGTAGTCTCTTTCGGAAGCCACTCCTTTTGCTTCTGGTATATTGCCATAGAATCTCTCTCATGCCTTAAATTCTAATCAAACTTTTGAATATCTACTGATACCATATCTAAAATAAACTTCACATTGTATTGTAACTCTAGCAGAGGTGTTTGATCCTTGATAGCTTTCATTTCAGCATTCAAGTTTTCAAGATTGGTCAATACCCTCACTTACAGACCTCTCATGTCAAGCACTTTCTATATTGTTTCAATACCATGTTCTTGCTTCTAAGCTAATAGTTCTTTAGGTGCATGTTCTTGTAAAACATTAACTTTTTTGAACAATTGCAAACTCTTAGCAAGTGCATTGTTGTTTTCTATTCATGTTTATGAGCTTCCCTTGAACAAAATCAAAATGAAGAGGCATAAATGAAACATAAATTATAATGAAGAGGCATAAATGAAACACAAATTATGACATTTCCATCATTTCACCCATATCTTTTCTTTATGTCCCTAATCTAGACAATAATGTCTATTGGTTCTCATCAACAACTAAGATAATTAGTTCTCTGTCACTATCAAAACTTATCAATGGGAGAAAGATAGTCCAAATAAGTAATCAATATGAAATGGGAGTTGTGTTGATGTGTTAGATGGAGATATAAATGTAGCATATTTATAGGGGTGAGATGGGTCAATCATTGGGTGAGAAATGTTATGAATAGGGATGAAATGTAAAGATAAGATGTTGAAAAGGAATAATGGTGAATTAGAGTGAGGTGATGTGAAATGCATTTTCCCAAAATTATTTTGAGTTTTCCAACCACTTATGAGTTTAATCAAACACCATATTTAATTCTACCACTTATGAGTCTTGAGTAGGTTCTAAAAGATCAACTTGTTCAATAATTCTACCATCTTCAAAACCATATGTGCAGATATACATATTAAGTACGCCAAATGTTTTCTTTCAAAACCATATGTGTGGATATAAACATTAAGAACACCATGTCCAATTTTTTTGCAATTTTTTCTATCTAATGTCAATGTGTATGTTGAAATGGTTATCAATGATAGATTTAGCAAGTACAACCAACTCAAAAAGGGTATAAGAATAAATTATTCCTGTGAAGAAGGATCATGTCAGATAATACAAGGGAATTTGATCAAAGTAGTGAGACAATCACTAGATTGTTGTCTAGCTTTCAAAGAGAAGGAGATGACAAATGTTATTGTCCTTGCAAAAGTTGTAACAACTTAAAGACAAGAAGAATCAAAATTAAAACAACTAAGAGACATTTTAGGGACAATGATCACATTGAAGGGGAGTTTGATTATCATCTATTGGTAAGTTTTTTGTTATATTATTTTTACAATTAAAATACATATGAACCACAGAATGGGGGTTTGATTATCATCATTTTTATATAGGTCAATCTCCCTAGGGTAGCACATGATATGGACCACCACATCTTGGAGGAATGTGGAGGTTTAAATATGGAGGATGATGGAGGTGTGATTATTGAAGGAGAAGATCATGATCTCGTGGAATATGATAATCATGCTCTAGAAAACACATTTGAAGATGATGGTACAAATGCATTGATCCATGACACATTTGGTACTAGTATTGCTACTGATGATGTTGTTGATGATGATTATGATGAGGATGACATTGAGGTTGTCCATGATATACCTCTACTTGAGAAGGCAAACAACCTTTTATGAAAGATCCCAGTCAACTCTTCTCTATGTTGTATTGTGTTGGAATTACAATACGAAAGATAAACTTCTAGGGGGGGAGGGTGAATCAGTGCTTTACACTTTGACTCATAAATATTCACCACATATCCATCTCATACATTCAATAAGTAAACTAAAAAATTATGTAAAGCATATACATCTAAAGCATGTAAACAAGTAGGCATTCACACATATATGACACAATATATGATTACCTAGAAACCCTCCAATGAGAAGGTAAAATTAAAGTGGGGATGACACCCACAAATCTTCACTACTGTAGCAATAAAGTGTATCCAACAAAGGTTACAATGTTTGATTATGAATCATGGTCTACCCTGTGAAAGATCTACCTTGTTAAAGGCTTACAAAGATTGTTAGGTCTTAGTGTTTTAGAGGATTTCAACACCCTGTTAGAAGTGTGCCTGGTTAAAGGACTTCAACTCACAATTAAGTAAGAACCTTGTTAGAGGATTTCAATATAGCCTATTAGGACTACTATGTTAAGAGATTTAACTGATTCACCCATTAAAATGTCTCAAAAATGATCTTGTGATTAGTACTATTATGCTTGATGACAGATCACCTCTATCCTGCTATGTACTTGATCCTTCTTGATAAAATGACTCTTTGTTAAACATTGTTTCCTTCCTATGTTCTCCTTTAACTAATTCTGCAATGCAATTTAGATCATAATACCTTTGTTGCCATGAATGTCCTGGTTTGTGCATGTAAAACTCTCCTTAATCATTCATTCATTCCCTTTCATTCTCATATGAAGTTTAGGGTTTTTCCTCCTTAAGAAGACCTAGGTGACTTAGGGTTAGGTATGAATCAACAGCTATGATTCACCCATATTGCCACTTAAACCTTCCCTTTACCTAATTGGGTGCATGTAATACATAGGGATTCCAACTTAAGATTCTTCTTTATCACCAAAATGTCGTAATTCAATCTTTAAGTCAGCTTTAAAATGGTTTACACAAGACAAACAACTATGTCAAAACTATGTTACTCGGCATCTGAAGTCCTTAGTGCTCAGCATCAATTGACTTTAATACTATCACTTGACATCTAAATGACTTGGCATATATTGCTTGCTTGGAACTTGAATCACTACGCACATATTGTCTGCTTGGCACTTGAGTGACTTGGCATATGAGTGACTCAGCACTCACTATTTACTTGGTATGCTCTATCTTATACATTGTGCTCGACATATGTTACTTGTTCAGCATGAACTAAGTAAATGACTTAAGTGTATAGACACTCACTAGTCAAAACCATTCTGAGATCAACATATTTTTGTTGGTGAATTTGAAGGTTATGAATGGTTTATCCAATGTAACAATGTCACCTATGCTAAGGTTTTTTATATATGTCATTATAGTCTATAAAAGGTGAAACATGTACCATTAAGATTTTTTATACTAACAACTTATATATTTTTCTATAGATTGATAGGTGAATTTTTGTTACCACCATAAAATGTTCTCCCTCTCTCATATAGAGAATTATGTGCTGGTATGAAACATATTGTAATGAAGTATCAAGCAATAGATGCTTATCCTGAAGATCATGTTATTTATCACAAAGAACACAAAAATGCAATAGAATGCCACAAATGCCATATGAGAAAATATTGAAATGATCAAGTGACAAAAATGGTGTCTCACAAGGCTCTTCATTACATCCCCATTATTATATGTCCTAAACGATTATTTAGTGTTTTAGCTTGGCACAATTTATGGATTATCATGCAAGAAATATAAGTTGAGATGATATTATTCAAATGCCTATGGATGGTTCAACATTTATGGACATAGAGGAAAAGTAGCTACACTTTAAAGAAGAACCTCAAAATCTTAGGCTTTCTTTGCGAACTGATAGTGTCAATCCATTTGGAGAGATGATATCTATTTACTTGGTGTGGCCTATTTTTTTTTATCAAAAATAACCTTCCTCCATGGATGTCAATAAAGAGGGAGCACATTATGTTGGCAATGATTGTTTCAGATATTTTATTATTTTATTTTTATCTACTCATAATTATAAGTCTTGGAGTGAAATAACCACAATAATTATTAGATGTTTTTCATTCAATTAGGTAAGTACCAAGTGAAAGATATGAATGTATATATTGCACCTCTTATTGATGAGTTGCTAGTGTTATGGAATGGTTTTACTATCTATGATATCTCTAGATCAATTGGACAAAAACAATTTCATGTATATGCAATGCTTGTGTGGACAATTCATGATGCCCCATGGTTAACGCATCTCTATGGGATCTTATGCTGAAATCTAGTTGTATGTGATAATACTAATTCTAAATATTAACATATTTAATCCAATTGTATCATTATCTTGAAGGTCTTCAAACAAAGGAAAAAATTGCATGTCCAATGTGTGGTCCAAAAATGAAATCTCATCATTCCAAAAGTTTAACAAAGTTGGTGTTTGATGAGTATAGGTGCTTCTTCCATAGAAATCATAAATATTGAAGTGTCAAAACAAAATCTTTTCAAAGGGAAAGAAGAGACTACATCAAAGCCACAAGGAATAACACCTTACCTTTGGTAGTTAAAATATAATAGAATTCAAGGTAATATCGCTCCACTTAATGGTTTATGTTTGGAAATTATATATTTCGATTATGTTTTTTTGGCTAATTATGTAAGTGATGATCATGAAGGTCATCAAGGCATCACTAACCACCTTTCAAAGGGATTAAAATGTTATCCTAAAGAATTTTGTAGGCTTCCCTACTACAAGCAGCTACAAATTGTACATTTTTTTGATACTGTGCATATTGGAAAGAATGTAACAGAGACACTATGGAAAATATTGGATGGAAGGCGTGACAGAGAAAAACTTGCCAAATTTTGTAGTGACATTCATGATTCCAATCATGCAATGAAAAATATTATTGAATCAAATAGAAATGGAGACAAGATCAATGCAAGTGCCCTTCCTTGGTTATTAATGGACCAACAAATTAATGCCATAAAAGAATTCATACAAATAATTCAATTTCCTTCAAGATTTTTTGCAAATATAAGAAATATAATATCAAAGAAAAGTGAACTTGGGCTAGGGTTGAAAACACATGATTAACAAACCTTCATCAAGGTAAGTCAAGGTCTTTTGTATTTACAATATATTTGTGAAACTGCATTCAATTTTCATTTTATTACATTAGCAAAGAATGAAATGATTAGTTGAAAATTATTGCAGCATGTGCTACCCCTATCACTCTTAGACAACTTCGGTCCAATAATATCAAATAAGTGATATATGATCTTAGAAAATACATAAGGTAAGAAGTGATATTTTTTCAATATATCAACAAGTAATATATTGTAAAGTCTTCTATTTATATGTTTTTGTGTCTTCAATCCCTTGTAGGTGGTTGTCACCTAAAGAAATTCATATAGAAAATATAAAATATTGGAAGAAAATAATTCATCGACTAATGTGTGAAATGCAAAAGCATTACCTTCAATTTTTTCAATGCACAAGAACACTACCTCATACACCAAGTTGGGGAGATTGATTAATTTTGTGTACGTATACAACCTAGGTCAATGTGGATGGTTGAGAGACACTTGAAACTTTTGAAGGGTTTAGTTTGACAAAGACAATGTCCCGAGGGTTCTATGGTTGAGGGATATATGTTATACCAAATGATGGTGTGCATTTCTTAATATCTTCCTAATCTTGTAGCAAAGACCTATATAGATTGCATTTGGGATCTCAACTCCATTAAAAAAATTGAAGGGGAGTACTTTGTGGGGAACAATAGATTTAGGGAAGTGAAAGGTATTAAATTATGAGGTGTTATTATAGTTAATTAATTATTAATCATCAAAATAAATCTATTGTAATTCATCTATTTACTTTTGTAAAATTTCTAAAGAGTGGGATGCAATACATTTGTTTATTGCAAACAACCAAGATTGAATGATGGTATGGATTGAACAATGTCAACATTCTAGTCATAGATTGAAATGGGAATCTATGTCTTCATTAGTTATACAAGCTCATTTAATGAAGATCCCAATGTTAGACAAAAGGAAATATTTTTAGCATATGGTTTAAGAGATCTCTAGGTACTTATAAGTTTTTTAATCAACCGTATGTTTTTGAACTCATGATGTAATAATTTATACATGTTTGACATTATTGTAGGTGAAACACCAAAAGGCTATGTTATGAAATGGTTATAAATCTCACATCAAAATCTTTGATGACACGAAGAGAACTTGTGATTCTGGGATAAGTGTAGTCTTCTAGGTGACCAATATTTCATCTAGAAATGAGTTACATCCTTGAGAATCACAAAATTGATACTATGGCATTTTGGTTGATATACTTGACTATGACTTTAATTCCTTCAAATTAGTTCTCTTTGTCATCAAATGGTATAGACTACAACTCAATCAAAATGATCTTGGTAAAACTATTATTAAGCATGAGAATAGATTTCCAATGATTAATACAAGGTTGTTTGAGCCAGTTGGGAATGAGCCCTATGTTCTTCCAAACCAATGTGCACAGGTATTTTACTCAGAGGTTCTACATAAACTAGGTTGGTAATTTTTTGTTAGAAATGATCCAAGAGGAAGGCTGATAAATTATAATGTGATTAAAGAAGAAGATATCAAGGCAAAGGAAGAAGTGGATCACGATCGAGAGTCAGTTGATGATGCTCATGATGCAAATGATGCTACTACTGATCACAAGGATGATGCTTCTACTGATCATGATAATGATGATGAGGAAGAGGATGAGGATGATGATGATGATGATGATGATAATGAGAGGATTTATCACATAGAACCATCCTCATTACATGGTTTGGGCTTATTTTCCATGGATGACATAAAGGTCTCTTACAATAGGGTTGTTGAATTGATGGAGTATGTCGGACCTTACTATGATTATAGTAGTTGGATGCAGATTGTTAGATATAAAAAGTATGTGTAGGTATGCACTCATGAAAAATTGTATACAACCAAAAAGTTAGTGAAAAAAGTGAAACAGTAGCTATATAAATTGACAGAAGGCCAAAAGTATCAGGGAATATTGCCAGTTTTATAAATAGTACACGACTTGCATCAACTAAGAAGTGACCCAATTGCATATTTGAGGCATGTGAAGGAAATCACGTATTTGTATGTGTGATAAAATCAATACTTGGAGGCGTATAGATTCTTATTGATTACAATTTGAATTGCATAGATACAAGAAAAGTGACTATCATGGCTAAGGTGGTATGTACTATGCACATTTAAAATAAACTCCAATCAATGAATCCAACACACCATCAAAACAAAATTTCTACTAACTTAGAATAATAACACGTGTTTTAAGATGTCTCAATATTTTTTTTTTTAAATATAGGGCTATAATATGGATCAACAACCACATGATATGCACGGCGCTGATGGTTCTCATAGGACTTCTTCTTCTCGACAAGTAAAACTCATTTTTATTATACAAATTAGATACAATAAATATGTTAATGCATTTTTTATTTATGTTTTATTCTTCACTACTATTTTGGATTGATTTTAAATATAGCGCTTATAATATTGTTCTCACAAAGAAGTGTTGATTAGGAAAAGGGAAAGGAACAAGTAGTCCATGAGGACCCACATGGTGAGCAAGATCAATTCATTATTGATTTTGTGTCAGTTGTTGGTCCTATGGCTGCAGTGCAAAATGTGCTTTATGAACTATCAAGAGTGTTAATGCAATTTGCATCAATTCAACCTTAGACTCCTCAAATGCAATAGAGAGAGGATGAGTTGATGTACCTAGTTGAAACTTATATAGTAAGTATTAATTTAGTTTTTAATTATAAAAAAAGTTCAATATGGTTTTTATAGTATAATTTTTTATTTATGTCATTAAATAAAATGCAAATTAGTTATTTTTAAAGAGGATGTTGAATAGGTTAAAGGGTCATGTCCTAGATGATGATACTTCAAGTGGTTCAAGTACATCACATGTTCTATCCTACAATTGTATTTTGCTCAAACAATATTTTTTTTTAATAGCTCTAACAATCTTTTTTTTGTGCTCTAACAATCTTATTTTTCATCTCCTAGCATAGATCTTATGTTCACTACACCACCTACTATAAGGAATAGAAGCAAAGAGGTCATGTCAACTACAATGTCGAAAACATGTAGCATGGCCACAGATGTAATGGAAATGCCTATTGGTAAGTAGATTCCTCTTTTTCTTTCTCATTTTTCATGTGTTTATTTCACTTGAACTATTATTTCTTAGGGGGGATTGTGTAATATTGAACTCATTTTATGCAAGAGGCAATAAGGAACATTCCTTGATGTACCTGTGTTAGATGTACAGGAACACTAAACAATTGTGATCAATTGCTTGTGAGAAATGAAGATGGAATTCCCCTGAGAGTAGCCCAACTTCCAAGTATTTTAATGATTGATCCTTTCTTTTACTATAAAATATTATACTCATAATTAGATGCACTAACCTCCATAATAGTCCCTTACAATAACTACTAATCTCAATATTATTTTGCAAGGAATAATCTATATTATGAAAAACTTAATGATGAATGTTTGTGAATATCTGGGCCGACCATATGCACAGGGTATCATATTTTGATTTCATTGCTAGATCAGGTTTCCTTTGATCAATTTCTTCAAGTAAATGAAAAGGTAGCTTCAATTCATTTATTAATCTAATAGTTTTTTTATTTTCTTAAAAGGTGGAATTTACAAACTAAAGAGTTCAAGGGTAAACTTATTGATGCCATGAAAACACATTTTGGACCCAACCTCTTTCAAAGACTTAGGCCACTTGAGAACGTGGGCCAATATTTGAAGTATATTAGGTACAACTACAGGACCCAAATGTAAAAAAAAAAAAAGTCTTATTATGAGTGGCCTCCCTATAATCCTTTTATTGAGTGGGAGAATCTTAAAAAGGATGCCATTGAGAAAAGTGCAAGACATGGTGGAGAAATAGTATCACACGAGGAAAGAAGGTATGCCATATTGTTAAGAATAAAATTTTGTAATAATTAATCTTAATACTTATGTGATCTAACATATTTGAAACTTCACATAGGTTTCTTAACACATCAAAGGCAACCGAAGCAAGAAAATAGAAGCACAAGCAACACAAGCTCGACTTGGGTGGATATTCAAAACTTGTTGCATGAATTGTAAGTATAAGTAAACAAAACATTATATGCAAATATTTATAAATTGTAAACAATTTGGTCTTGATGAGAATGATTATAATAAAAAATTATGATACCAAGAAAAAATGTAGGCCTTGGATTTTTAAAAACAACTTCTAAAGAGGACAAAAAATTAGCCTACAGACAAGGCTATGCAGTCGTGGCTAAATGACTTCAAGCAATAAGTGTGCAAGGTTCTTCTATTGGATGTATCAATGAGATAAATAAGTCAATTGATTTTTATTTCAAATTGAATACTTTGACAATTATTGTATTTGATATTAAGTTCCAAAAATATAAGTTGTTCTATTTGTTTTAAGTAAGGAAACAATGAGTATATATATTTTTAAAAATTTAAAGTGATTATATTTATATGTATTAAAATGAATGATTAGTATTTCTCATCATTTATCTTGTATTTATATTTTATTTTTTGATAAATGCAACAATTGTTTACATTGGATTGCAGCCTATCAATCTTGATTTACCAGTCGAGCACCATGGAAGTATCAATTTGAATGTGCATTGTAGTACTGAAGGTATATATTTTCTATTCAATTTTTAATTTCTGAATTATTAATAGAAGTAAAAAATTTAAATTGAATTTGGTGTAGTAATAAAAATTTAACTATATGTATAGGGATTAAGAAAACATTTTGTATTGCAGTTTCAAGGGATGTAGAGGTTGTTCCTGATGAGTGTGTTGAGCTTCAAGCCATCGAGAAAGATGATGTGGTTAGACAAGGTAAAGAACTCTAAAATGTTCTTTAAAGTCTTTAAAGTCTCACATTTTTTAAATTTAACCCTTTTATTTATTATTGCATAGGACCTGCCTTTGCAAAGGACAATGAGATCACGTCTACGGGTGAGAAGAAATGTTGATGGCGGCATGCATATGCCTTCGTAACAATATAGGGAAGGACAAAAAAAGAAAAAGAAAAAAAAGAAATGATTCTCAATTATGTAACTTATTTGATAATGATTGATGTTTATGTCTATATGTTTTAATTATGTTCTATTGAATGTTCATGTGAATGTTCCATTGACACGTCCTAATTGACTGATTTTTTTTATAAACCTTTCCATTTTCTTCACAAAATGATGATAAACGATTATGTTGATTTAGCCATTGCAATTCATAATTCTTAAATTTCCACATCACTTGGTCATGAGGGTTATCAATTACCTCTGGTAAGAAGCATTCCCAAAGGTAAGGGGGAAAATAATAGTGGGTTAACATAATTTAAAATATTCTAAAATGCTAATAGCTTTATAGGTTAGCATTGAACTACATTAATAAATGCATGATTTGGCTTTACAGGACCATATAAGGGAATTTATGTGGTTGTAGACATTTGGATATCATTCATGACGGTTTGACTAAAAAATAAAGATAATTCAAAGACCCAACAACAAAGATTATGATTGACTGATAGGCTTGAATTTCTAGGTCACCCTCAAAGTCTCGAGTTTGATTTCCCCCTACAAATTCAAATGGTGAAAGTGGCTTGGGCCCAGCTATTCTTCACCCATGGGAAACTAGTATTTCCCTAAGCTCGTACCCACATCTATTATCTCATCCACCCTCATAGCTAATTGGTTCTTATGTATTCTTATAGGTGCAACAGTAGAAGGAGAGTCTGTAGGAGTATGTTATGGATGGTTGGGTGACAACTTACCATCTCCAAAGGAAGTGGTAGGAATGTATACCTTGAATAGAATTCAAAAAGTAAGAATATATGATGTTGATTAGAAGACTCTCAATAAATTCCAAAACAAAGGCATACAAGCAATAGTGGGAATCCCAAATTAGGAGCTCCCTAACATTGCATCAAGTCAAGCCACTGCAAGGAAATGGGTTGTAGACAACATTCAACCCCAAAACCCTCATAAAATTCATCTTAGTGGGGAATGAGATACCATCTGATACACCCTACACATCAAACCTCTTCCCTTTCATGAAAAACATCTACAATCTACTTCAAGCCATCAATTTACACAACCAAATCAAGGTCTCTACAACAATACCCATGTCTGCCCTTAACAATTCTTATCCTCCTTCTTTGGGAACCTTTAGCCCTAAAATAACCTCAATCGTGCACTCCATCTTGGACTTCCCTTTGTAGACACCTAAATCTAATTACATCACTATGTAATCTTATTTAGTCATCTTCTAGGACAATATTGATTAAATATTTTATATTTAATTAATTAATCATCATCCCCTAGTTAATTAATTATTTAATTAACTATAGTCCAATTGATATTTCAAATGATAAACCAAAATTAATTTGTCAATTAAATCCCCATTCCTCTATTAAATTAAATTGAATAAATCTATTTAATTCAAACCCACATCCCCCATTTATTAAACAAATCATCCGAAACCCCTAAACCATCCCTAAACCCTATCATTACCCATAATCTAACCCATCTAACCATACTAACCTCACTTAGCCAACTAACTAACCCATTCCATTAAAGTTAAGTCATTTACCTCCTAATCCCCTTTCTAAGCTAAGCCTAATCCCCCTCCTAATCATGTGCACAACTTTAAGCAAGGGTCAAGACTTCTTAACCCAAGCCAAAGTCAATAGTCTCTCCTATCCTCTTCCATTCCTATCCAAGAGTATTAATTTCTCCTTTAAATGCCTCTTACATCCCTCTTACACACTCCTCACCCCTTATAACTCCACCTTATCCCCTCAAATTCCCCAAAATGGTCACATTCCCTTAAAGTCTTCCATCTCCTCACAATCATCCTCCTTGTGACAAGTGTCACTTACTGATTGGCTCTAAATAAGCACAATCCATATGCTTCTCTTTTGGAGCATCCTAGCCCTTCCTCACCAATCCCTCATCCTCACATCTTGAGCCTCCATCTCACTACCCCTTGGACCATAAATAAAACCCTCTCCCCTCATAATTCATATCCCCTCTTAATGTAGACTTATAATGCCATATTGACCTCTACAACACAACCATTTTACACCCCTAACATGTTAAATTCCATCCACACACCCATTCCTAAATCCTTCATTCATCTCCATGCCTCATCACCTACTATTTGAAGCTTAAGTACACTCTGGAAACACATCCCCCATCATTGGACATATCAAAGTCATTGCAAGACACACTTGAGGAGCTTACCATTTTTGGTCTACCTTCCTCCATGGTGGTTTGCCCTTGTCTTATCATAAGTGTTGCTTCAATTTACTTTGTGAATGTTAAATTAACTCTTAATGTTCATAGCATACTAGGTTTTTAGCATTACATTTTGGCACAGCCCATGGGAGCTCGCATTCAATTTATTTTAATCAATTTGGCACTTACATTATCAACTAAATGAAATCAACATATTGTGCTTGTTTTGTATGTGTTAGGTTTTTTAACATTTTTTTTAGTTTCCAAAATCTCAAACTAGGAAGCGCACTCCTAGCCACCTAATCGATGGTAAACAACCTTCAAAAAATAGAATATTCATGAATCCATGGCTACAAATTTGTGAGGAAAAAATAGTGAGATTGTGAACCCACTTAGGTGAGAACATGTTCATCATGAACCCTCACTGCCACATGGCATCAAATACCCTCCCCAACATTCCTATAGACCAATCCTCCTATAGGAACTTGATTTTTTACTAGCAGGATCACTATAAAAACCTGCAAGAATGCTTGACCTAAACAACTGAGCCCATAAACCCAGTTTTATCTTTCATCCTCAAACCCATTTATACACCTATCAATGGGAGTGCCTTCCTAAAAAACTATAGGATCACGTTGTCATGAGATCACTCTGTAATTATTTTTCCCATGGCTCACTTTTCCTTTTTTTCACAGGTCTGTGCACCACAATCCTTGACTTGTTTGCTTCTTTTCCATGCTACGGGTTCACAGGTTGGCACTTGTGAGTTCACTAGTCTAACTAACTACCTCTATTTATTTTTATTTTTTTACAGTAGTATCTTGCACGAACCTTGTTGGAATCCTAGCAGTTTATTTTTTTTGTAGGGTTGATTAATATAATTGTTAAAACTCAATCTCGAATGCTTGAGGGTAAAACTTTCAATATTTCAATGGAATGAATGTTTGCATCTTTAAACACATTTTTCATTGGGATGATTTCTTAAATAATTACAAAACAAAATTTTGAATGTCAAACACTAAAAATGAACCAATGCGATAAACATTCAGTTTCTAGTGCAAATGAACATTATGTGTGAACACTTCAACTTTGGGCTTAAAATGAGTAAAAATCAATCTTGAAAGCACTAAGGCTAATCTATTCTTATTTCCATCTTTTTCAACACTTTAACTCACTCAATTTCCTTTTGTTGATGTGATTTATTATGTTGACATCGTTGTAAGTTGGAAATGAAGATTGTAAGTTGGAAATGAAGAATGTATATTAATCATGTTTGTTTTCAAAGTAGTTATTAGGATACACTAAGCTTCTAAATTAGAATGAATCAAGTGTCTTTTGTATCTTGAGATTGTGCATTTTAGTGCATCTTTGTCTTCTCTACTTTTGCAAATTAGGACCATTAAATACATGATGCATGTACTGAAGTTGTTAGCAAGATCATTCACAACAACTTAGGAGTGCTTCTAGAAAGTTCATCCACCTTTGGGAAGCACGTCCCCTTTGGTGAGAAGCTCAAACCAGTAAATAGTCTAGTTGGTATATAAATTAGGGGAGCGGTAAACCTTCTCACTCCATCAGGCAAGTTTAGGTGGTGTGTTTTTGGGGGTAGCTTGAGGTGGGAAAACTTTCCCACAATTTTAGCTTGTCCAAAAAAAATTCTTAAGTGGATCACATACGTAATGACCAAGTCACTAACTCTATAGACCTACTTAAGAACTAATTTAATAACCACCCTTTTATCCTTGGTATGTTATTTTTAGTGCAAGGGAAATGAAATCCCTCAAGATTACTCACCATCGTGCTCCCCTAGTAGAGGCATAAGGCTACTTGGGTTTCATCTCCAAGAGTTGTTGTCCCCGTAGAAGGGGGACTTCTATTTTCCATGCCTTCAAGCTTCTTTGATGTGTATCATTTTTCAATAAACTCTTATATCAACTCACCTCTTTGATTAGAGGGACACATTGCACTAGAATCAGGAGATATCGAATTGTGGGCCATTGAATAACATATTGAAGCCAAATTGACCCTAGGGATAAAAAGAATGTTTAAATTGTCTTGTTTGTGCAAATGACCCGTGAAAAAAATTTGTTGAACATACACATTCTTATGGTTACTATAAAATCCTTTTGCTAAAGAGATCATTTGTATGTATCTCTCAAAGTGGCTTTGTCCTTTGAGAGCCTGTTTGCTCACAATACGTCATATCCAAAAAAGTCTTATCCTTGTTTCAAAATAGTTGTTAGCAAGTCTATTCGCAACAACTGTAGGACACTCAATTTTTACTTAACCCTTTTAAACAAAATTTCATTGCATTGTCCTTTTTCTCAAAAATCCCTCTATTTCTCAAAAGGATTATTACCAAGTCTATTTGCAACAATCTTAGGCCTAGGTTCTCTCACTTTATTCCTTATAGCTAAACTCAAGCCACTTTGTCCTTTTAATAAAATATTGTTTCTTAGATCTATTTGTTACCCAAGAAAATCTATGTTGTCAAAAATAAAGTGAAAGGTATACTTAATGTAGTCACTACCTCATATGGTCACAATAAACCTAGTAGAGATATCTAATTTAAGATCCACCAAAGTCTAGGTTCAAAAAGGTTAAACTTCTACAAACAGTAGTTTAAAGAGAGATAGAGGAAGAATGAAAAAAGTATGCACCTAATCCAAGACTTACTAAATTATATCAAATTGAGAAAGAAGGTACTGAAGTTTCTCTACAAACTGAGTGGGGTCAAAAAATTAAGAACTTAACCCTGACACATGGAGTTAACACAAGCCTTATTGAGTACACAAGCTATACCCACTTTGATTAAGTTCTTCTTCAACACACACTTTGTACTTACCATCTCATAGAGTTAGGTCTTCATATAGCTTTTCCTCCTACCTTAAGCATCATGTAGATTCATCATCTTTTAGGTCATATACTTTAGATATCCAAATTCAATTAAACCAAATATAGATCAAAACATCATCAATCACCCCCATTCTACTTAAGCATTTGGTGTCACTTTGTTGAGAATTGTCTACCCTGCATCATACATCCATCACATTATCTCAATTATCCCTCACACTAAGCATTGTTTAGGGTAATTAGTCTTTGTCATTTGTGTCCCTCATCACCTTGAGAAAAAGGTTTGCCTCCACACTTGATCATCTTTTTCTTCCAAAAGGTCACAAGTTTACCTTAGGGTTAATATCACCACCATATCTCAAGCTTACACATAGGGAAAACATCATCTCTTTTACTTTGACACCACATCACTAAGATTTAGGATTCGTAGAGTTCATATCACTCAATCACTCCCACTCTCTTGTCATACATCTTTTTGTATCTTAGAACACCCTTCCATCATAGTCATTGTCCTTAAAAGCATTTTAGCAACACCATCCATAAACATATACTTGCACTCATTATCCAAAGCATCTTACATTTTGTCCTTAGGAACATCATTCTTTCATGCCACCTACCATGTGTCTCACTAAGAACCAAAGGAAGAAGAAAGACATGGATCCTAATCTTAGCAGTAGTTGAGCTAGTGCACAACCTTACCCTCTAGTCTCTATAGTCACACATGATCCACCACCACAAATTCTAGAAGAATCAAGCCCTTCATTGGATATAGATGCATCTATGAACCAACCAAGCATGCAACTATCGCTAACACCATCATAGACCAAAATAGAGAAACCATTATGGAAAATTTCCTAAGGGATAATGTCAGTGTTTTTGGTTTTGGGAGACTACCCTCTCTAGAGATATATGATCCCACTCACCCCTTATTTGGTAGATTTCCACCATGCATTGGTCCATCTGATCTATCTAATCCTTTTTTTCATCTCACAAGGAGGATATTAGGCAACACAACTAGAACCTATAGACCCTAATATCTCATCAACCCAACTTAGTACTCTTGTCCTACCAAACATTCAACCCACCATCACTCAATCATTAGTCCATACAACACCTCAACAACCTATTGTCACCAACACTATTTTTGAAACTACCTCACCATTTACATCCATCCCATTCAATATCACTAGATCTTCCACTCCCCAAAGTGTTTCTTCCACTTCAAACATACCCACCAGTAGCACATCTAGCAAATCTCTGTTAAACATCCAATCAACATTACAATCCATTATGAGAATGTCATCAACTAGACCTACCAATCTACCTTTCCTCTCTTCCAATCCATTTTTATCTATGCCAAATACCACCACTCCATTTCTACTTGGTCCTTGGGGTTTTGGACAAACACAAGGGATTACCACAAGCTTTCCATTTAGTACTCTTGTCATGCCAACTTTCAAAGCACATCAACCCATACCACCACCAATCAATCCATTACCACCCATCACTAACTACTTCTCTACGCCACCCTTAGGCAGTAGTCAAACAATCCCACAACAACAACTATGAGCAATAGCGATGATTCCCTCCACCAACTATTTGACAGCCATCAACACTTAGTTACCTTCCCAAGTAGGAGTGCAACTACCGTATGTTAGGCCAAATATACCATCTCAAAATATAGCCTCAATATTTCCACCATCACTTCTCTAGTAACAACTACCCCAAAAACCATATGTCCAAGCACCAACAAAAAATTACCTATTTGAACAACAATCCTATATCTACCCACCTCAGCAATAATCATTCCAGCAAATGCAATAATATGTCCAACCACTACCCAAGAAAACCATACATCTTGCTCAAAATACCATTCAATACACACTTAATCCAACACAATACCTCCAACAAAACCATTCTTTTTTACTTGCACAATCTAAGACATAACCTGCACTGGTGGCATCAGGACTAGGGACACCAATATCAACACTGATCGACTCTAAATGGGAAGAGATGAAAAATGCTCTCACGGCACTCAAAAATGGCATAGATTCTAAAACTTTCAAATTTAAAACAATTTGCCCATACCCATTTGACAAGAAATCACATTGACACCATTTCCAAAATATTTTGAGGTGAAAGGAGATCTAGTTATGGATGTCAAGGAATTTTATATGCATTTCTAAGAAGTGTCTTACAATAATTTTTTTTGCATGCATCTATTTCCTAAAATTTTAGGAGGGCCTTCTCTTGAGTGGTTCTATCAATCCCTCATGGCACCATCAAAACTTTTTCTGAACTATTAGACGCCTTTGTAGCCCAATATGCTCACTTAGTTGAAACTGAGTTATCCATAGTTGACTTAGTTCATGTCAAACAAAAGGGAGGAGAAATCCTTGCAAACCACTTGCAAAGGTGGCAAGCTCTCAGAACTCGGATTCTTGCACTATCTTTGAGTGTCACCTTGTTAAAATGTTCATCAACAATGCCCATCCTAGTCTTGCACATGACATGGCAATGAATTGTCTCCATATAAAGACATCAAGGAAAAGGGAATGTTCCTTGAACAAGGTATATTAAAGATGGTGGCATTAAGATCTACAAGAAAAACACCTAAGATTGAGGTCAATATGATGACAAACCATGGTACTATAACAAAAATAAAAGCATAGTTACCAATGGAGCCACAAACACTCAAAATGTTCATGTAGTTTGGATAGCATCTAACACATCTAGCACATTTTATCAACAACAATCTTATCAATAATAGTAACTAATTTATCAACAACTACCTATACAAAATAATCAGCATCCTTAAAATCAAACCAACATTATCACACTCTCAACTGGAAGTATACACTGTGTTGGGTGAACCCCTTGATTTTATTTTTGATAAATTGGCCAAGGATAACCTTCAGCACCCCTAGACACAACCATTAGAACACAATCAGTCTAGATCATTTGGTATAAAGAAAATGGGTTCTGCAAATTCTATCACATTAAGGGGCATACTACCCTAAAATGCATGCAACTCAAGGACTATGTCCAAGATCTTATCGACCAAAAGGAGATCATAGTGGGGGCCTACGCCTCACTAAATGTAGGATTATTAATATATCAAAATGCTTTTCCTCCACACAACATAGGTAAAGCCCCTACAAACAATTCAATCACCAACAAACCAAACAATGGTCAAAAAAAAAAAAGATGAGAATGGAGACAAGTCTCAAACCTATGTGTCAGCGTACTTGGACTATAGAAACCTAATTGGATACACATCACAAGTTGAACCTTCTATAAATTTTATAAATATCAAAGGCCTAGATGCCCAATGCATAGTCACCATTAGAAGAGCTTGACTCAACATAGCTGGACCATTTGTATCTAACCCATCAAGACCCCCTCCATTAGGACCACCCCCATTTGGACCACAATATAACATCTTGGAGCACCTTGGAAATATGATAGCTCAAATATCCATTTTAGATCTCTTACACACAAGCCCACTTTATCAAGAGATCCTCAATAGTGCCCTTCATGATTCATGCATCCGCACTGACATCAATGCCACCAAATTTCATAACCTCATAGGTCATCTATTTGCCTCCTATGCATTATCTTTCAAAACTTCAAATATCCTAGTTGTTGAACCTAATCATATACTTCCACTTTTCATAGTTTTCATGGATTCCAACTTTTCTATCAAAAGGTTCATGATGGATAATGGATCGGCCTTGAATCTATGTACTTTAAAATGCATCAAACAAGCAAGATACATCAAGGAAGGTATCCTAAATGAGGTAATCACTATCAAAGCATATGACAATCTGGAATGAACCATTGAAGGAACTATCCTGCTACCTATTAGAGTTGGCCCAACCACTCAAGAAAAAATTTGTCATGTAGTTGATCTTAACCTTCTATACAACATCATCCTCAATCGACCATGGATTCATGCCATGAAGGGCATTCCATCTACATATCATTAGTGCATCAAATTTTCACATAATGGCACTAAGAATCACCATTCATGCTAATCTTGAACCCTTTTCTTATTGCAATGCGGTGGAAGCTTCATATACCAACCATTATCCTAGAATCAAGATTGGCAACACCATGGCTAGCTCCTCTAACACATGCCACAATCTAGGCACCATTTTAACCTCCAATCTTTCTATAGTTAAGATCAACTACAACGGTTGTGGAGAATACATTCTTTCTGATGTTTTTTTTTCTAGTGCTTTATCGCTTGTTCCACATACTAGAGGGCACTTAATCTACCAGGAGCCAAAACTAGACATAGCCCCCCAGGTCGCAAAACTTGGGAACACCACATTTGTTTCTAACGAGATCCTTGATGGAAAGGAAAAAACTCCTGATATTAACACATGCTTGTATAAGGATCCACCATCCAAAAGTGAAGAACTCGTTGACTATTTCAAAAGGAAATATCCACAATCACATTGCCCTACTACTAAGTAATGGGATTATCAAGGAGGTGGTCTAGGTCATGAAGAGTTAGGCATTCGACAACCTATACAAGCCTACAAAGAATAAAAAAAGAAAGGACTAGGTTATAGACTCCTTACAATTGGAGGCACCACAAAGGACAATTTTATTGAGGTTGAAGACGTTCCCGATGAAATCAAAAAGAAATCCTATGATGATATTGTCCTTGACAAACTTATCTTAGGAACCTCTATTCTCTATGGACTTTCCATTAACCTCATAGGCTTACCACTCACGCATCCTAAACTCATTGATTGGGACCAACCAAGTGTTATTTATGTGAGAAATTCTCCACGAAGCATGCACTCCTTAGATTCATGGGAGCTAAAACACCATGCAAGAAATAAACTCCATAGTCAACTTGTGTCTAAAAGTTGGATCCAAAGGGTTACTTTGGGGAGGAGGAAATCTCCAGTTGCAAAAATGAACAAAGAAAAGAAAAGAAAAAGGGAAAAAGCAAAGCAAAACTATTCCTGGTGAAAACTCTTCTAAAGCACCATCAAATCACTCAAAAAATGAAAGGAAAATAAAGGACGTGTCCAATGGTGAAAACCTTTCTGAGACACCTAAGGATGGAGATTTCATCCTTCCCTCACAAGATCATAGGCCTATAATATCATCAGTCCTAATAGAGGAAACCACACCGGTCAATATCAACTTAACATATATACCAAAAATCACATACATTATTTGTCTCTTCCACCTGAACAAGCATAACTCCTCATCAAGTCCTTCATGAAAATATTGGTCACTTTTCATGGTCCTACAAAGACATTTTGGGTTTGGACCCCAAGTTAGTGGTACACCACTTGGCCATAGATCCAAAGGCTAAGTCGGTCAAGCAAAAAATTCATAAGATGCATCCCAAATTTACTTTAATGGTTAAAGTGGAGTTAGACAAACTACTAGATGCAAAGATCTTTCACCTGATTGACTACTTAGATTGGATCTCCAACATGGTACCTATCACAAAGCCTTCTAGTGATAGAAGGATTTGCATAGATTTTAGGGATCTTAAGAAAGCTTGTCCAAAGAATGATTTCTCATTGCCAAATATATATATGATTGTTGATCTCACCATAGGCCATGCACTCTTATCCATCATGGATGGTTTATCTAGGTATAATCAAATTTAGATAGCCAAAGCATATCAACATAAGACAACATTTACCACCCCTTTGGGGACCTTCTGTTATAACATGATTCCATTCAGGTTGAAAAATGTTGGGGCAACCTATTACCGAGAAATGCTAATCATCTTCCATGATCTTATCCACAAAACTCTTGAAGGTTATGTGGACGATATTCTAGTCAAGTCTCTTAATGACCTTGATCACTTGTCTCATCTCAAGGAAGTGTTTGACCGGCTAGCTAAGTACCATCTCATGCTCAACCCCAAGAAATGTGTCTTTAGTGTCACATATGGAAAACTCCTAGGATCCATTATATAATGGCGCAGTATTGAGATCGACCCTAAAAAGGTCAAGGCTATCATGGACATGGATCCTCCTAAGACACTCAAACAACTTTTCTCTCTTATAATCAGTCAAAAGATTCATCTCCTAGCTAGCTAATAAGTGTCAACCATTTGCACACTTTATCGAAAAAGATCAAAATTTTAGGTGGGATCCTATTTGCCAATGTAACTTTGAATTGATCAAACAATACTTGGCTAATCCACCTATCTTGGTTTCACTAGTTGTAGGAAGACCACTCATACTATACATCACAACTACCCCAACAATACTAGGTGATCTTCTCACACAACTTGATGATGAAGGAATAGAGAGAGCTATTTACTACATTAGTCACACTCGAGTCAAGTATGAGTGCAATTATACACCCATTGGAAAAGCTTGCTTGGTTGTGGTCTTCGCCCCTCAGAAGCTTCATCATTATATGTTGAGTTACATTGTGCAACTAATATCAAAGATTGATCCATTGAAATATATTTATCACATACAGTACTTACAATGTGCCTTGCCAAATGGGTCATTCTTCACAGTGAATTCAACATCCAATATGTTGACACAAAAGCCATCAAAGGTCAAGCTATAGTATATCACTTGGTTGATGTACCCTTAGTTGTTGACCACCCTTGCATTATGTATTTCCCAAATGAACATCTCTGCCTGATAGAAGAAAAACCATCTTGGAGGTTATACTTTGATGGATCATACACATACAATGGTTTTGGGGTCGACATACTATTGGTCACTCTGTAAAGTGACTACATTCCTAAGTCTTTTAAACTTTAGTTCCAATGCACCAACAAAATCTCAGAATATGAAGCTCTTATTGTAGGGCCCAAAATAGCAGTTGAATGGAACATCATAGAGCTACAGGTCTTCAAAGATTTACAACTTATTAACAAGCAAGTCCTTGATGAATATCAAACCAAGGATGATAATCTTCAGCCTTACAAAGAATTGGTAGACCAATTGAAGCAACGCTTTACTCATATCCAATTCACACAAGTTCCTAGATTACAAAACAAGGTTGCAAATACAATGGCTACTATTGGTTCACTTTTTGGAGATTCCTCAGGAGGGTACACAAAATAAATTCTTAGTCGAGCAGCTACACAAGCCCGCATGCAAGAATGATGAATCAACATGGGTATGAGTCTTGGTTGGTCCCTAATCTCCATGGTACCATGAAATTTGCACTTACCTACTAAATGGTATCATATCTCCCCATCTCACAAGAACCCAATGCCAGAACCTTATTCACAAAGCATTATGCTACACTATCATAGCTAACACCTTATATCATCATGGTTATCATGAAACTCTCTCTTGTTGTTTAGACCAAACAAGGATGCAATGACTCTTAAAGAGGTACACACAAGACTTTGTGGTGCTCACGTGAGTGGTATAGTCCTAGATAAGAAAATAATTAGGTTTGGATATTATTGGCCTACTCTAGAGCATGATGCTTGCAATTTTGTCAAAAGATGTCTACCCTATTAGCAACATGCAAATTTGATCCAAGCCCCATCTTAAAATCTTCAACCTATTATACTATCATGGTCATCTACATGTTGGGGGTTTTACCTTGTGTGTGTTATAGCATCCCTCTTTTTGGAAGGACACAAGTGGATAATCATTGTAACTGATTATTTCACTGAGTAGAAGAAGTCCCACTTATCACCACTATGGGAGTTCAAGTTTCCAAATTTATCCTCTATCATATCATATGTCAATTTAGCATCCCAGCTACCATTTCACTGACTATGAAGGTAACTTTGAAAACCTCAATATGGAAGAGTTTTGTACCTCCCTTCACATCCATCACCATTTTTCTAGCCCCTACTTCCCACAAGGTAATGGTCAGGCTGAGGAAACTAACAAAACATTACTCAAAATTCTAAAGAAAGTTGTCAATGATTCCAGCTACAATTGGCATTTTCAAATCAACCCTACCTTGTGGTTCTATCACACTTCATTCTATACATCCACAGAAGCAATACTACCCATTAAGGTTCAACTCCCATCCTTGCACATTTCTTTGCAAGGGCAAATATCATATCAAGATTACAGAGTAGCTAAACTTACCCATCTTGATCTACTTGATGAAAAAAGGCAACAAGCCTATCACCATCTCATGGTCTACAAAAATTTCCTAATGCACAACTTCAATAGAAAGGTTCAATTGCACCAATTTCAAGTAGGTGACATGGTCCTCAAAGAAAACATGAAAGTCCAAGAAGATCGAGAAAAGAAGGGTAAGTTTGAGCCCACATGGCTTGGTCTATATGTTGTTACAACATCTTTTGGCTTAGGGGTGTATTAGCTATCAACACTTGATGGAGAAACACTAAATGATCCCACCAACATCATTTAGCTCAAGAAATTCTATGCCTAGAAAGCTCCTTAGTGTATCCTGCTAATCCTATGGAAATCAACACTTGAGGGAGAAACACTAAATGATCCCACCAACATCATTCAGCTCAAGAAATTCTATGCCTAGAAAGCTCCTTAGTGTATCATGCTAATCCTATGGAAAAATCAAAAAAAATCAAAAAAGGGTCAAAAAGGCCAAAAAAGAGCAAGTAATAAAGGAATGTAATCATCCAATGGTGAAAACTTGGCAATTCAAGCACCTTGGATAGGTACCTTGGTAAAAACCTAGCAAATAGGTGCCATGTGTACTTGGTATGTTCATTATCTATCACCGCTCTACACCTCCCACACCATCCTCCACATCTCATCACCCATTTTCCCATTTCCCAATTGTGTTCCAAGGATTCCATCACCACACTATCATAAATCATGACATACTATCCTTATTCATTAGCTTGGAAAACCTGTCAAAACAGTGTATTCTACCATGGTTCACACATCTAACTTACCCCTGTACCTTACCACATGTATCATATCAGTTATATTTTATCTCCTATACAATATCCATGTATCATACCCTTGTAAAAATAATGTGCTATATGTGTCATTCTACCTCCTCATCCTAAGCTTTTCCAATCATATAAAAACCCACTGACACATTTTACTAAAGTACCCAAAATGTCAGAAAGTGTGTATAGTAATACTTGTACATTCTTAGTGTTCCCCTTTTTAGGTCGTAAGTCATGGTTCTCCTCAAAACATGTCACTTTTTTGAACCCTATAGAGAAATCTCAGGTCATCAAAAGAGTTATCTTCAGAAAGTTCTAGTTTCCACCTTTGTCATAGTCCCAAAATACTACTAATAGGTTCTTGTAGGATGCAGTCATCCTCATGTCTACAGCTTGGCCTGTCAATATCTAGTACTATTGATCTCTTTGGAAAAAGGTTACTTTTTCATGGATTTATTCTTATTCTTATTGGATTTCACCTTTTAGTCCTTAAAAATGAATCTTTTCCAAGAAATTTCGTTGTTCCCTCCTCAAGGTTGCCACGATCTTTTATATCATGGTGTGCTACAAATGGGGCATTCGGAAAGCAAGGTTTTGATCAAGTCTTTTAAAGCTTTTTCCAAACATGTGTTCTTTTGTGATCACATAATGCAATTGGTAAATAGTTTTTTCGTGTGGATCGCCATGCATCATTTGCACTCTAATTCCTCTAAGATTCATGTGTGATACTAGGGAAATCCTTCCATGCTTGTTCAAGTCAGTCTTGTGTAATCTTGGGGTAAATGCCTTGATTGTTCTTAGTAACCTTGGCATATACCTAATATTCCTATATCATATTAAGTGCTCAAAATAAATGGTGGTACTTCTTTACGAAGTACCCCACCTTCAAACTTCAAGCATCATTCCAACATCCCATTACCTTGTTCCATAAACAAAAAAGAAAGCTCTCATTCATCTCCATTCTACCGTATTTGTATTATCCCATCCCACCTATTCTTACCATAAAAATCTATGCTACCCACCTCCACAACTTCCTTTCCTAAAAAAAACCTCCCTACATCTTCTATCCTACCACCCATCACAGATTTAATCTCACTACCAATCCCCCTTTTTGGTTCTCTTTTGATTCCCTAATGCCCTCACCCCTCCCTAAAAAATCTCCTGACCTGCAAGCATTATGCTAAAAAGTTGTGCATGTTGTTCCCCCCTCCTAATCAAAGACTATGGTTGATCAATGATATGTTGCAGATCCTATCCCCATGTACGTCTCCCTATCATTCTACTTGCATTTTATATCATGTCCACTCATTGCTTACCACATTACCATGATCCTTTCTTTTCATTACTAGTCGTCATTTGCATCATCATACCCCTTTAAAGTTTCATGCTACTTCTCATTTTTATCATAATTTTTGTGGCTCCTTTTTACTCATCAATATCATAGTTTTAAATCCACTTTCATTATCATAGTTTTAGATCCATTTTTTATTATCATATTTTTAAATCCATTTTTTATCATAGTTTTAAATCCATTTTTCATTATCATAGTGTTAGATTTATTTTTCATTATTATAGTTTTAAATCCACTTTCATTATCATAGTCTTAGATCCATTCTCCACTATCATAGTCTTAAATCCACTTTCAATATCATAATTTTAGGCCAATTTTTTATTATCGTAGTTTTAAATCCACTTACATTATTGTAAACTTTTAGTTGTCCATTTTTTATTATCATAATTTTAAATCCACTTCCATTATCATAATTTTAAGTTGAAGTTTCATTATCATAGTTTTAAATCCACCTTCATTATCATAATTTTAGGTCCAAGTTTCATTATCATAGTTATAAATCCATTTACATTATCATAAAATTTAGTTGTCCACTTTTCATTATCATAAAGCTTTTAGCTATCTATTTATTGTCATCATGATTTTTTCATCTCATTTTAGAGTTGTCCATTTACATCATTCTAAAATTTTTAGTTCTCATCTTTACATCATACAATCAAAAACATCATATCCTACATCATAGAGCATTACTATCATAGTCCATAAGCACATCACATCCTACATCACAATACATCAGTAGCATCATGCATCTCATCATAAACACATCACCTCCTACATCACAAAGCGTTAGTAACATCATGCATTTCATAAACATCACATCCTACATAAAATATGTTAGTATATGTCCTACATCTATCCACATGTATCTCATAAAACACCCACATTAAAACATCCCATGACACAGTACTCAGTAAATCCATATCCCACCCCAAAGAAAGCTCATATCTATACATCACACCTGCAAAAGAATAAATAATACATCTCCCAACCCTAAAAAAATATTGAAGTCCATCGTAGTCCAAAATCTAGTATCCATATAGCACAAATACTCATACAAATACATCATTTCTATGTCCATAAAAATACATCCAAAGATACTGTATGAAATGCAGCATATCATTGCTCCTCATCCTTGTCCATAGCATCCTTGCCATGAGACTCATAAGGGTCCCTCTCTGCATCTAGCACTACTACTAGAGGTGGTGGAAATCTCATCTACACTCCTCCCATACTTGAGCTCCCTACCTCATCCCTCCTCCCACCTCCCCTTGTCTCACCTTTGGATCTGCCTTGTCCTTTGGCTTTGCCCTATGTACTGAGACCCACTAGTCCTCTAAGATCCCCTAGTGCTCCATCCACTCTCTTCCCCTCCTTGCATGCATGTATGTGTACTAGTTGTACTCAACTATGTTGGTCATCTATAATGCTCTATCTAATCTGTTGGCACCACTACAGGATATCTCCCACAGTAAAATCTTGCTCTCTCCCGAAGATCCTCCACCTCCCAAATCAGATCTCTCAACTCCTCCAAACCAGCCCCCACCACCAACTATGCTCTCAAGGTTTCCACCTCCACCCTCAGTTGTCCTTACTCCTCCACCCCTCCCCCCACCACCATCTGCACCCGCACATTCACCACCTCCACCACCAATCAATCTCTCTCCTCCTAGACTGTGTCTAGTCTAGCTTGTAGCCTCTCCCTCTCCCCTTCCATCACATCCAATCTCCCCTGTAACTACCCAAACTCCATACACAATGTCCCTAGCTCTACCTTCACTCTATTCGCTTGGCCTTATGCCACATCACACTCATGTGAAAACTGGTCCTGCTCTATTCTGATTTGATCTCATGTCCTTTCTATAGGATGCATACCTATCGGCCAATCCATCATCCCCTCCCCCTAAGGATAATCATCCTCCACCCACTTACCCCTATGGCCTTTCCTTTGGATGTGGCCTCTCCTCCTCCTTCCTACCCTCTCCTCTATCCGGTTGTGGCCTAGCCTCCTCTTATCTCACCTCTGCCGCAACCCTTCATCTTTGCCTCAATGGTGCCTCCTCTTGTACCACAGTCTCTGCTCATTGTTGTACCCCCTAGCCACATATCTCCCATGCCTTACTACTCAGGTGATCTCTCTTGCCACTAATGATGCTTTGGTCAAGTGGGCATGCCCTACTAGCGTAGGATGCTCAAACCAATCCATGTACTCCTATGTCAAGCCTGCATCGATCACCCCACCAAACCAATCCCAGTCCTACGGTACTAAATCTTGCCACACTTGCAACAACCCATCCCTCTATAATGTTGTCCCAAAAATGGTCACTGACTCTCACATCATGCATTGATACCAGTCTAGCTCCCCTGGGGTAACCTATGGCCATCCAAATTGTCATAGGGCCCTATCTAGCTGATATTTCTCTGCAATATACTCCCATGGCCCAAAAATGAAACATGGAGAAATCATATAAGGGAGATGTTGCCTCTCTTCTGCCTACAGCCCAAGACCCATAAACACCCTCCATATGACAACCTGAATCTCATCTAACTGGACTCACCAGTAATCAACCTCCTTTGTGTGGTGATAGGTGTGAGGATCACCCCAACTATATAGGACCAACTCCTTTGCATGCTTATATCTTTGACCAATCGTCCTAAACATCATAATATGCTCCCAGGCCCACACTTGTAGTAATGTAGGGAAACCCACACTCCTCCCCTATTTCCCTACACTCTAGTATATAATATGATGCAGATTGCGATATAGCTCAGTTAACATCACTAAGCCCCATGCAGTAGGGACTTCATCATCCACAATCTGAATGATCATCAGTATCAATGCTAGCATCACTCCTATACCCCTAGTATTTGGGGAAATGTACCTTGAGACCATCCCTCACACATAAAAGATCCTCCTATCCACTGCCACCCAATCCAAATGCTCACTAGTGGAAACTGGCCCCTTCAAATACGAAATTGGACTCTAGGCCCCACCAGTTGCTACACCACCACCTCTCCTAAAACCTCCCCACTAGCCATCAGTATCATACCCCATATAGGTAGCCAAAAAATCTTATACACATCCTCTAGGGTAAGTGTCATCTCCCCTATCAACAGATGGAATGTGTCAATCTCACTGTGTTAGTGCTCACATAGTATTGTCACCATCATCATGTATGTCTGTGTATGCGGTAACCTAGCTAGGTACCCAAGTTTGATGTCATCAATCCTCACCCAATCCACTAGTGTAAACCACTTCCTAGCATACAACATAGCAACACATTACTCTCACAACACCAAAGCATCCAGTGACCATTGCATTCAAGCCAAAAAAAAATTACATCATTTTTCTTCTCCTCTTCCCAAAACAATCTACCCATGTTTTTTCACCCTCTTCTTTCCCACCCAAATAGGCCTTCACACTTTCCCAACATGCTTGCAATAGTATTCCCACAAATGATCCTCTCCCATGTTCCTACACTTGCATTTCACATTGGGATCGCTCCTTAACCATTTTCTAAATCCTAAAAATCCTAAGTAGCATTCCTGCTACCCTAGCTATGTACCCTCGCATTCTTGCAACAGCAGAGCACTACGAGACCACGCCCTATCCTTTACCCCTCTTGGTCAACTTTTCCTCATTCTCATGTTGTCCTACTCCTAAAACTACCCTTCCTTGCGAGACCGCATTCCAGCTAAAAGGAATGTGCTCCCACTTGCGAGATCACTAACCCACATAAAATTACAAGAGAATTCACATTCTCATGATAACTGCTTGTCAAATTTGCATTCTCACAAAAATGGCTTCCAACCTCTACTTTTACCCTTGTCCCCTAGATAATTTTGTAGGATTTTTGTCCCGTCAGTCCCTAGTGCAATCCCGAAAGACCCGTGCTTGTAGAAATGCTTTTTCTAAATTGTGAAAATGCTATAAAATAAACTACATAAATCACAAATCAAAGTTTTTTGACCCTACTGCTTCGTCTAGTGTCTACTACACGCATACTTATTGTACCATGTCTACCTGATGCTCTAGTCATCCCTGCATAGCCATCGAGTCATCTAAATCAAAGCTCCAAACAATAATATCCCACTGTCAATATAAGAGGAAATAACCCTTTTTACCCCTCCTAGCCCCCCTTATAGGCCCCTTGTGGTGCCATATTTTCCTCTATGACCCCTCCAGCAACCATTGTTTCCTCCCACCTTGTTATTTTTTCACTTTAATTGTCATTTAACACTCATTTAGGCCTTCTACGTCCTCTTGCTTATATTGGTTTGTTATAACTTTTCAATAAGTTGTTGAGCTTCATTTTCTCTCCCTGACACCTTCTTGAGGGAGCATCACATAGTCCATTCTCTCCTCTTCTACTCAAGATTAGTGATTTTTTTAGTGGTGAATCTTCACCAATTGGCTACTCCATCTCTTTAGGAAATTGTAATTTGGCTGATAAAACCTACATATGGGGTCAACCATGTCACCGAGATATTAAATAATTTGGGTCAAAATCCAAGGCTCATCACTCATTAGTTTACACATAATTGGTCCAAATCCTAGTCCAAACGCCAATGTAATCTACAGTTATAACACAATTATTTTAAAAAATTTGCTAGCGTTTCCCTAATGTTTTCTTATTGGACAATGTTATTTCATCCTAAAAATAAAATAATATTTTCCCTCGGCTTGAGCATCACTTACTATTTTACTGACATGGGTCTCCAACTATCCCCATTTAATGAACTACTTTATGTTTTGGTCTTTGGGACACATTTCCTAATTCCATGAAGATTTAGACTCTATGGTATGTTTTTTAAAATTAAACACAAAATAGAGTTGAAGTGATTGATCTATATTACATCAACAGTCCAAATTAATTCTTTTCGCCATAAAAATGACAACATTAAATGTGATGACAACCAAGTTGGCAATAAAAAGGGCACATTTTTAATTGAATCTTAATGGATTGGCATACTACAAGTACATCGTACAGTGTACACTGGCATGTGGGCCATGGACCACTTGCAACTCTATAAATTGACTAAAAAATTAAATAATATCTCTTGGAAAATGACATATTATCCAACTATATTAAGATTTTGTGTTATATGAAATAATTAATTCGCCTCTTACATTATGAAAATGTTTATGAACGACAAAATAAATTGCCTACATTTATTTGCGTACCAAAAAAAAGAAATTTAATCCGCCACAGTTATTATTAAATTTTGATACGAAAAGGAAAATTTCACCAATAGAAAATAATTTTCTCCCTTGTCTCAAATGAAAAAATCGCCCTCAATTAGAAATTTTTCCTACATATTTAATGTTGAATTTGCCAACATTTTACATATTTTTCTTGGAAGGGGTTTCTTAAAGTTATCACTGCTCGAGACTAGGGCAATCATGTTGCTTTAAAAATCCTCTTCACATCATTTATACTCGAACTTCTTTGAAATAGCATTGTCCCAACACTATGTCAAAGAGGGGCAAAATGTAGACACCTAAATCTGATTACATCATTACATAATCTTATTTAGTCATCTTCTGGGACATTATTGATTAATTATTTTATATTTAATTCATTAATCATTGTCCCCTAGTTAATTAAGTCATTTAATTCACTATAGTCCAATTGATAAAATCAAATGATAACCCAAAATCAATTTATCAATTAAATTTCCATTCATCTATTAAATTAAATTGAATAAATCTATTTAATTTAATCCCACATCCCCCATTTATTAAAAAAATCATTTAATAAATCATCCTAAACCCATTAACCATCCCTAAACCCTATCATTACCCCTAATGCAACTCATCCACCCATACTAACCTCACTTAGCCAACTAACTAACCCATCCCATCAAAGCTAAATCACTTACCTCCTAGCCCCCTTTCTAAGCTAATCCTAATCCCCCTCCTAATCATGTGCACAACTTTAAGCAAGGGTTAAGACTTCTTAACCCAAGCCAAAGTCAACAGTCTCCACTATCCTCTTACATTCCTATCCAAGAGCATTAATGGCTCTTACATGTCATAAATGCCCTTAAATGCCTCTTACATACCTCTTAAACACTCCTCACCCCTCATAACTCCACCCTATCCCCTCACATTCCCCAAAATGGTCACATTCTCTTAAAGTCGTCCATCTCCTTACATTCATCCTCCTTGTGACAAGTGTCACTTACTAAAAACAAGCACAATCCATGTGCTTCCCTTTTAGAGCATCCTAGCCCTTCCTCACCAATCCCTCATCCTCACATCCTAACCCTCCATCTTGCTATCCTTTAGCCTACAAATAAAACCCTCTCCCTTCACAATTCATATCATCTCTTAATGCAAACTTATAATGCCATATTGATGTCTACAACACAACCATTTTACACCCATACCATGTTAAATTCCATCCACACACCCATCACTAAATCCTTCATCCATCTCCACACTTGGCCACCTACTATTTGAAGCTTGAGTACACCATAAGCAGGCATCCCTCATCATTGGACATATCAAATTCATCACAAGGCACACTTGAGGAGCTTACCATTTTTGGTCTACCTTCCTCCATGGTGTTTTGCCCTCGTCTTATCATAAGTGTTGCTTCAATTTAGTTTCTAAATGTTAAATTAAATCTTAATGTTCATAGCATACTAAGTTTTTAGCATTATACCTTTGACAAAAAAATTCCTTCATTATGGAAGATGTTTACCCCTATTTTTCCTATGCCTCTGATCCCAAAAAAATTCCTCTCCCTTATGCCCTCTTCCATGAGGAGAACCCCAATGAAGTTGATTACAAGAATTTTTTTGATGCAAGTGTAGATGCTCCCATTTATTCTATGGAAGCCTTGGCTCACTTAAACATTCCTACTTTTTTTTACCTAAAGTGGTTGGCCTTCTGATGGGAATGATAATGGTGGTGCAAATGTAGCCAATGCAAAGATTTACAACAACAAATATATCAAGCAATATTTATTTTTTAATATTCGACCAGTCATCACAATTGTGATGGTCTGTTCCAATAGTTAATTGTCCCTTGCATAGCACATATATCGCAACAATGTTGTAACTACTATGGAAAGATGTGATGGATAACTGTCACTTGTATAACGTCGTTGTAGCCTACACATCACAATTGTGATGATTGACTAAAATTTTAAATCATTGTACTTATGATGGCATATTGTCATAATTATGATTTCATGAACATCAACTCTTGTCCCTCCCTTCTTCCAAGTTATGACAATGTCATCCATCACCATTACGATGAATACCCTCATCATCACAATTTACAACAACAAAAGTCTGATGATAATTTGACGGGAGCCAATTCGTGGTTCTATTGTTAGGGTGATAGGTAGATGTCATAATTGCGATAGCCTACCATTGCAAAATGGTTCCAAATGTAGTATTTTTCTACTACATCTTTCATAAGAGTTCTAACCATTTGACAAAAGAGGGGAGAAAATCGCAAGCTCTCTAGCATCACGCTAAATAACTTTCATTATATTTTGTCATAAGCTTTCTCATATTCTAGTAGGAACATATGGACTTGTTGACAAGAGTCCTTAGCCCAATCTAGAGCTTCCTAGTATGTAATTAGATTTTCCAAGATATATCTTCCTTCCATATATCATGTTTGTGTAGTGTTGCTTACATGGGGAAAGATCTTCTCCACTTTAATAGAAAGTAGTTTTATAAGAAGCTTGTATGAGACATTTATTAATGTGATGGGACTCCTATTTTTCAATAAGGTTTTGTCCCCATCATTAGGAATGATTTTAATCATCCCTGAATTGATATACATCCCTAGGAATTCTTGATCAATAGCTTTACTATAGGCTTTATATATAGCTCCCTATATATCCAATGCATGTTGTTTTTGTATAAATCTATGAGTATACCATCTACCCAAGGACCTTGTCATTATTCATGTTAAGTGTGACATTTTTAGTTTATGTAACTGATCATATGAGACTGTTTAGGAGAATTTTATCATCTTTAATGACTTTCTTAGGGATGAACCTTTTAATATTGTTTCTAGTAGCCTATATCACATGTCCCACATCTTCAGTAGAGAATAACTTGGAATAATATTATGTAAATGTCTACAAAAACTCTTCTTATGTGTTGATGGTAGCACCATTTTCACATACGAAATTAATTCTCTTTCTATTTTCTTTAAAATAATAATTTAAAAAAATTATTTGGATCTTCCATCCCCATGAGAGAGCCAGTTATTTACAGCTTGGATTTTAGCACCTTGGATTTTGAAGTTTTGGAGTCTCTAGAGAGAATCTCTAGATTGGGCCATGGATTCCATAGCCTCTTAGTTAGAGAATTGAGATTGAATTTTGTCTTCTTCCAACTAAAGATTATCATGTAGTTCTACCTCTTATCTCCTCCTACCCCTAGCTATCTTCCTACACATAATCTGGAATAAGGATTTCCATTTATTTATGTTATGTGACCATTTTCCAATAGCACTTCTATGCCTAAAAATGCAATCATTATACCATCCAATGATCTTGATGGAAAATTTCACTCCTTCATCTTTGAATAGGTGTGTGTTGAGAGAAAAACCATTTTTTCTCTCAAGGTTTGAATTTAAATTGTTAAGATAGAAAATAGATCCCACAATGAGGTGATGATTAAAGAGAGTGTATAGAATAATATAAACCCCTAACCCATTAGTGTCTTTCTTAAAACTAAACATGTCTTTCTAATCACATAATCTATCCAATCTTAAATACATCATTTTGTCCCCTTGTTCAAGATTTCACCAAATATGCCAGATAACTCTAAAGGCAAGTGTGTTTCCTGCTAGGAGGTCTAGTAGCCTAAGTGTATTGGTCATTTTATACCAATAGAACTTTTCATTACCGTTCAATTCAAATTTAAATCCCCTAATTTTTCTTGGGATCCTTCCATCATGTTAAAATATCCTACTATAATTTAATATATCTTTTTGAAGGTACACATTTACTTCCAAAGGTCTATCCTATCTTTGTTTATATTAAGGGCATAAACATTTATCATTCCTATTTTAAATTCATTATGTTGGAGAGTGATCCATACCATTCTATTTCATGTGGAGCAACCCCAATTTGTAATTAATTTACTCTATTTTGGGCCTACCAAAATGGCATCACTACCTTTGCCTTTTTGAAGAATATTATGATATGATTTAGCATCTTTCCATATGCATTTAAGATTTATGTCCAAGGTGAAGCCAATTTCCTTAACTTCTTTAGTAATAGAATGTCAACGTAAGTTTGCATCCTAATAAATATTTTGGTAAAGTTATTTATGTTTGAGGATTTCATTCCCCTAATGTTCCATGAGGAGATGTTGATATTCATGAATAACCTTAAGTATCAATATCCATGGGATCCCTAAAGCTCTAAAAATAGTTGGGAAGTTGACTCTTCTAATGCTTAGCTAGGTTTCTATTAGAGACCAAACTAGGAGGTTTTCCTATTTTCCTATTAGTGTCTTTCTCAATAGCTTCCTCTCCTTTCATGATTTTAGATCTCCTATTGTATTTTTGTGCCTTTCAAAAAGGACTAAGGTCCTCTTCTATAGTTTGGGTAGGAACTAAATCCAACTTAACCATCTTCAGTTAGAATGTTTTCTCTCATATAACCCCCACAAGGGAAGCAATCCTTTGCATTCCTTAGCTTAGAGACCCTGTCAATAGCTTCCTCTCCTTTATTGACATTACGTCTCATCTTGTGTTTTTGTGCCTATAATACAAAAGGACTGGGATCCTCTTCCATAGCTTGGGTATGAACTAAATTAAACGTATTTCTATCTATAATTATATTGATTTCCCTCACATAAACCTCACAAGGGAAACCATTCTCTACATTCCTTATCTCAGAGAAAATGAAAAGAGGAACAAAAAAACCTCTTTTGAAAAGAGGTCAATGAACTCTAGGGGGGAGGCTAAGGGTTGGGGATAAGAATTATAGTTAATGTATATTTTCCTAATCTATCCTCCTTCCCATAGCCTCTTTCAAGAAATTGAGTCCATCCATCAATGCAGAAGGATTAATATCCTTGATATTTTAATCAAACATATCAATAGCCTTGTCAATCACCTCTTTATATGGATCATCCAACTTCCTAGGGATGCCTTTGATCTTCCAAATAGAGGGGTTCCTACAACTCTTGGCCTCTCGTTCAAGTAGAAGAAGAGAGAGAATGAAATTGGTCTTCTAAGACTTCAAGGGAAGGGAAGTTTTTTATTAACAAGCCTCGACTTGATTTGAAGATCCATTGGTTTAATTCACCGCTCTCCTTATAATCTTCTTAAGAGCCAATTTTTGAGAACTTTGGGTTGTATACCTCAGCTTAGCACCAGTATCCTCTAATCCAACATCAAGAGTAGAGGCCTGGGGGAATTTGTGAAGGTTATCAAGGGATTCCACTGGCAAGAAATTCATTTTCTCATAACTATGGTTTAATGCATAATTGAGCTAATATAGGGTATAAATGACCTCATTAGAGGTCTTAGGGGTGATAACTTTAAGGGGAGATCCTCCCTTGGAATGGGGTGCCAAAAGATCAAATTGGGGCTTAGGATTTGAAACTAGAATCTATAGTCTAGTGCTAAGAGTGGATCATCTTCTTTGTCAATATGAGACAAGCTTGCCTCAAATGGCCCTACCTCCTCCAAAAAAAATGTGCATTTATGGTGGATAGGAAAGTGATAGGTAAAGAAAAACCATGGTTATTGAGATCAAAGTATAGTTTGTCTTGCACATCATATTCTAGATCAATGCTAATTAACAATTTCACGTCAGTGTGGGGTAAAAGATTATTAGTTTTATATATCCTAATAATTTTTTCATTTTTTTTCCAAACCTTGAGGTAGTAGGTTCCAAATAAATGGTAGGAATTCTCAAATAGTAAGCGAACAAGGTGCAAGAGGGCAAGTATTTCTTCGTGATTGGCTTCAAAAGACCAAAGAATGGCTATGAAGTTACAATATTCAATTATCTAGAATTGACATTTAATAGTTTCATTTTGAGAAGTAGGGTTGCCAAAAATATCAAGAATAAGCTCATTTATTCCATACTTCATGAAGCTAGACATTTAAAAATACTCTAGATGGTAATTTTATTTGTTCTTAAGCAACAAGGAAGATAGTTGTATCTTTGAGTCTATTTCTTAATACTTTTGTTGTAAACATTTCAAGAATAGGTTTAATGATAATTATAGTAGAAGAGAGGATATTACCTCCATTTTTGCATTGGTGGGTTGTGCTGTCATTATCAGGTTACAAAAGAAGTTTGTCTCCCTCTAACAACAGTTGGAAATCCTCTACTGCTTCCTTGAAGGTCTGTACCCTCAATTTTTCTGGGTCTACTAAAATGGTTACATTCAAACTAAGTCAGAAATGACTAAGTCTTCTTGAACCCTTGTTGTATCATTTCTTTGTGTTGTGTGAATTCTTTTTCCCTTTGCTAGGAAAACTTGAGCCCGTATGTTGAATTAACTTGTCTATAATACATGAGTATAATCAAGAACATAGAGGATGGTCTTCCATCCATGTGGAAGGCCTTCTCAAGAGAGTAAGGTAGTAGGCATAGAGCATTGTAGAGTGTTCTGATGGCATCTATTTTCACCTTTCTTTAAAAAATTGAAAATTATTGTGAAAATCAGGTGAATGTATGCAATTAAGGTTTTCATGTTTTCCATTGCAAAGGTTTTAGCAAAAAAACCCTAAATTGGTTAACTCATGCCCTAGGTTGGGTTAATATTTTAAGTTGTCCTATATGACTTAGGGCTATGATTAAAAATAATTAATCCATATCATACACCTAGCCAAAAATCTACCCTATGGTTTATATTCTAATTTTCCTAAGTCTTATTTCTAAGCAAGAAGGCATAAGTCATAATAGGAATATTCCATATTCTTTGTGGATTTCACAACTAAGTGTGAGCGTACAGTCGTAAAGGATAGTGCTTAAGTGTTCCGACTTTATGCCTAAGATTGGAATGTATTATTGTAAGTTGTTCTTGTAAAAGTGAAAGTATGTTTTGATCTTATGCTTAGGGTTTTGAACATAAGGTCATATGTGTATTTGGTAAAGATAAAAGTTTCTCCTAAACATACATTTTAAGAGTTGAGAGTAATATCATAAGCCAAAGTCCTTAAATCTAACAATGAGTCATGATGATATGCTCCAAAGGAAAACATAAGTGCGTAAGTCATGTTACAAAGGTCATCCAAAGATATGCTTAGGTATTGAACATAAGTGCAAAAAAGGTATTTCTATTAAGGTATGAAGTATCTCAATCTTACATTCCAAATGAAAGCATAAGGTCATAAGTGTATTTTAAAGTTGTTCGATGCTAGACTAAAGGCTAAACATGAGATCGTAAGGTTCATTGTGATGCTTTTTGAAGTTATGACTAGAGTTGGATGTAAGACTAGAGGTCTATTCTTAGACAATTGTGATGCTACAATGAAATCATGCTAACAATTAGCATAATTTCGTGGCTTATAAAGATTTTAAAAATTAAGGTTTTTGAAGTTACAATAAACTATTGAACGTAGCATTAGAGGTCTATGGCATTAAGGTTCATAGGGTTACAAAGAAAGGAAAGAATGAGTGGAGCATAAAATTGGAAGAACTAATAAGACAAAGATACACAAAATAATTTCACAAAATATCAAAAAGACAAGGGTTTCAACCAATTAGAATTTTTGGCATAAAATAAGAATGCTCAGTTGGTTGTTAATGTCACCAAAATTATGAAGCAGCACCCCTACTACAAATTTTGAATCGTCTTACATGCAAAAATTTAATGAAGTTGATGAAAGTGCACTCTTACATAAAAATATTCTCTGCGATCAAGAAAAGTACTAGTTGCCAAGAAGAATTACTAAGTTCTAGAATGCTTGAGTTTTCAAGTTGCTAAATTATTTCTTGAGAATTTCATAATGTACGGTCTATTTGTAGAGAGAAAATGTCTGAAGTTGGAGGTGATGAGGGACAATCCAAGGACATAGAGATTGTTCAAGCATCGGCATCAAAAATAAGAAAAACTAGGTGGAGGAAGCCAAAAAAAATACAGATGAATGGTCTTAGCTCCTACTAGGATCATCGAATGCAATTTTAGAAAATGATCATAGTTTTAGTGATCCATATATGTATTGCAAAGATGTCATATGCCTAGACACAAATGGGTATGAATTGTTCATGTTTTTCTATAGTAATAGATTTAAGAAGCCACCAGCCTCGAACCCGTGGTGGAGAAATTTTGTGAAGCTCATCTTCCCTAAAGTATATGTCGATGTGGACTTACTAAAAGCCCTCATAGCATCATATAAACCTACAAAAAAATCCTTCAACAAGTAGGATAAGAGTGTAATATTTACATTGGACCATCCTTCTTTCGTTGAAGCTATTGGGCTTGAAGGTAAAATGAGCATAGAGGCAATTATCCAGGACTTTCAAGAGATGTTTGAAAATAATATCAAGTTCTATACTAGCAAGGTGATGATCCACCACATTCCCTATAAGCTCAAATCAGTAGGAGACTTCCTAAAGAAAGTTGATAAGATGCTCCTTGTGAACAAGTTTAGAAACTATATGCAGGATACAATTTATGGCTTGCACAAGGTATTTGGGAGTGATGGTTTTGATATTATTCATGGAGGACCCTACCTCATATCCTGAACATTCAAGATCCTTTCACAAACATTGAATATGATTGTGTGAAGTGCATTATTGAGAAAATGCAAGAATAGATTGTTTCTTCCCAGAGGGGAGAATTTGGAAACTTCAAATTTCATCACTATTCAATGTTGATGCATTTGATTTCATACAAGAATATTGGCTACTCTAGAAAAAAAAAATATTAATCAAACCTCAGATCTTTGAAGTATTTTTCTTTCATGAATGAGGCTAAGGTAGGACATATTAAAGACCAGCTCGTCCAAACCTTTAGAGAATACATTAACACTAGGAAATTGTATGAGGAGGAGCTCAAGAAGAGCTATGTGTTTGAACAGAGGGTGAAAGAGCTAGAACAAAAGATAAAAGGATTAGAAAATGAAGTTTTTGCTTTGAAAGAACAACTCAAGGAAATGGAAGAAATTAAAAGTGATATGAGGATTGATGAAGCAGAAGGATCCATTCAACAGGTTGCTCTGATGACAAAAGACAAAGTGGTTGGAACTGACCAAGTAGTTGTTATGGTGGAGATTGAAGCTCCAAGTTAGAGTGATCAGCTAAAAGTAGATGCTCTAAAAGGAATGATGACAAGGGATAAAGGTATTGAAAAGAGTATCCCATTACATCCATGGTATTTTTATCTCTTTGTAAAGTGTAGAGTATGTGTGCAAAGAAGCTCTGATATGGCTCTTCCCTATCTTTAATCAATGGGGCCCATATATTCCTTTCTTTGATAAATTAATTATTTTGATGGCTAAGAAGTCATAATTTCCTGACAAAATCTTCACAGTAAAAGAAGCCTTAGAAATGGTGAAGGAATTGATTAGTTTCTATTGTCCATTTTTTCCCCCATTCATCCCATCACTTATATCTAATCTGAGAGATCTTCAATGCATTGGGTTCTTTGTTTTTGGTTAGCCCACTAAGGTTCGCAGATAACATTTAATGTTAGCTCGGCCCCTTCATTAACTAAGTTGACTCAATTTTTTCTCTAATTGAGCTATAGTTTCTTCTTTTGTTGAGTTAGCTTGGTTTGTTCTTGGTCGAGTTGACTTTGGTTTACAGATTTGACAACTCTCATGTTTTTGTATACTATCTCAACATCCTCCTAAAAACACAAGATGCTTCCATGTGTCACCATTCTCGTGTTTCTTCATACTACAAAGTCTCTACAAGGATTTTAAGTCCATAATTGTGCCACGTGGTGGAGGGTCCCACTTCCCACGTTATCTTTGTCATGTCTATGTTTTTTGTGCAGACGGTTGGCTTGGCACATCATCCAATGTCATGCTTCCACATGTCCCCTTTCTAACATTTCTTCATATGCCAGTGTCTCTGTGAGACTCGAAAGCTAGAATAGCACAAGATGTTGCCATGCATCACCATTTTGATGCTTCTTCATTTTGTGATGCTTTCTCAAGGCTTCAAAACCCAAAACTACACCACTTGGCAGAGGTCCCCACCTTTCTCGTTATTTGTTTCCTTCATTGTGGGGATTCTTATTGCATCTAGGCCACTCATCTCGTGGGATTTCATAGAAATAGCTACTATTCCCTCTCCCATATCATGAAAATTTTATTCCTCAACCCTCATATTGCCAATTTCAATCTTAGCATCAAGTTGGTTATAGCCAATCTGTACATAATTATTACTACCCTCCCACCCCAACTCCATTAGATCCAACACCTCTAAATTATGAAATCAAGACCATTGAAGCTATGATAGCTAAGATGGGTGAGGAATTTTTGGGCCTCCAAATGAAAATAATTGAAAGAATTAGGAGAATGGACTCATGGTTTCACAAGAAAAATAAGAAATTGTTGATATGTGATAAGCAGCTTGATGAGATTGCAAGGCAGCAATAGATAGAGAGACAGCATCAAGAGATGGCATACTAGACCTATCTCTAGCAATGAGAGGAAGAGAGGGAGAAACATAGACATTTTGAGGAGAATCTTGCAAGACAAGTTGTTATAGAAAAAGAGGAGGAAATGAGGCTACAATTAGCTCATTTTCATACCAAGGAAGTAGAGGCAGCCCCTTCTCCAAAAAAATTCATTCCTAGCTTTACGAAGCCCCCTCCATCACAAGAGCCTGTTGTTGTAACTTCTCCACTTCCCGTGCAAAAAATATGGCCTCATGAGCCTTCCATACCTATTACCATTTCACTCTTTGAGGGTGGACCATTTGTATGGACTCCTTATGGTCCAACAATGGAATTTTGAGAGAGTGTATGAGAGCCCACAAATCTACCATTGGAGGAGTTGCAGCCTGCCGAGCACAAGGAGGTTGAGATGGAACAAGAGGAAGAGGGTACAATCCTCTTATTTGAAGAGCTTCCCTCCTTTATTGAGGAAGAAGAAGAAGATAACAAGGTTGTTCCCTCTCTTGAGGAGCAGATCATGGCTTTTGATCCTTTACCAAAGAATCAGGATTTGTTGCAAGTTGAATAAGGAGAAAATCAATTGTTGCAACAGACAATCCTCCATGATATAAAGGATGGAAAAGAGAGCCTCAATGATAGTTCTATCCTTAAGGAATAACATTATGATATGCATGAGGTTGCCTCTCAACCTATGAATTTTACTACAACGGGGCAAGAGGATTCTAATGAGGAGAACTTTTGGGATTAGCTAGAGATGTTTTTCTCATCCATGGACATCAAGAAACTTGCCCTTTCATTAGATGATCATGAGTTGTAGCAGAAACAAGTAGAGAGCCACACCATACTAGTAGATCCCAAGGAAGTGGTTCATGAGAAGGATGAAGATGTGGAGATTATTTCTTCACAAGAAGAGATTGAGCCTTCCAATTCAGCAGAATACTACCATTGCAAAGAACATCAACATGGTAAAGGGTAATTTCTTAGACCAAGTGCCATTAAGAGGATGCCTCATAAGGCATCTATCTTTGCAACAATGTATGTTTCCCTTAGTCATGCTCATTCGATAGCATGAGGAAGATTATCACAAGGAAGAGAAAGCATGTATTTATTAACAAGACAATGCCCTAGTGCTAGAAAGCTTCATTGTTTTTAGCATTGGGAAGGAGATATTGCATGCAACGGTATGCTTATCATACTTGTTGATCCATTCAGTTGCCCATGTGCATGGGAGAAGAAACCAACTTGTAAGGAAGAGGAACTAATTCAACAAGCCAGTCAATGGCTTTGTTTGATTTTTAGTTTCATAAATTCCTATACATAGTAGATTAGGTGTTTTCTTCTTTCCAAGAAGTGCATGAGCATAGCTATTTCTTTGTAGATATAGAAATTTTTGTAATTTTGCTAGTTGCAGAGGTAGATTTTTTATGAAGTTATAGGTGGAATGACATGTTATTATCTTTGGTGACTCTATGCCCAATGGATTGCTTAAGCCCACTAATTTATGCTTAGCAAGAAAGAATCCCCTCTAAGTTGCCAAAAATGTTGGCCATTTTTTCCCCCATTTAGTCCATCACTGATATCCGATCTGAGAGTTCTTTAATGGGCTGAGTTCTTTGTTTTCGATTAACCTACAAAGGTTGGTGGCTAAAATTTTATGTTAGCTTGGCCCCTTCATTGACTGAGTTGACTTAGTTTGTTCTCTAACCAAGCTGTAGTTTCTTCTTTTACTGAGTTAGCTCAATTTGTTCTTGGTCGGGTTGATTCTAGCTTGCAAATATGATGGCTCCTATTTTTTCGCATACTATCTCAACATCCTCCTAAAAACATAAGATGTTTCCATCTGTCACCATTCTAGTGTTTCTTCATATTGTGGAGTCTCCACGAGGCTTTGAAGTCCAAAATTATGCCACGCGATAGAGGGTCCCACTTCCTATGGTATCTTTGTCATGTCTATGTTTTTTGCATGGGCAGTTGGTCTAGTGCGTCATCTGACATCATGCTGTTATGCATCCCCTTTCAAGTGTTTCTTCATATGCTAGTGTCTCTGCAAGACTCCAAAGCCTAGAATAGCACAAGATGTTGCCACGCATTACCATTCTGATGCTTCCTCATACTACGATGCTTTCTCAAGGCTCCAAAACCCAGAACTACACCACGTGGTGGGGGTCCCCACCTTTTGTGCTATCTACTTCCCTCATTGGGGAGATTCTTGCTACATCTAGGTTGCACATCTCATGGGGAGGATCTACATCGACAACTGCATCTTAATCTATCATTGGGGAGATTTCCTATTGCATCTGGATCATGTGTTTCAAAGAGAAGATATTCATCGACGACCATCAATCATTTTCATGGAAACCAGATTCCCCCCAGTAGTCAACTTTGCATGTTGTGGGTGGATAACACATCATGATATCCTTCCTCGTAGTCTTTTTTTTCCATGGCATGCCATCAAGGCCAGTTCTTCAATACTAAGTGACTTTTTGGGCCTTGTTTGCATGACGTCAATGGCTTAAATGCTTCTTTAATGCATATAATGATCATATTTTTGGTGATTTGATCTCCTCTGGCTAGATGTGTCATTCTTGGCTATTCATGTCACTTCCATGGATAGTTGCACTCCATGATCACATTTCTTTCTAATTCTCAGTTATTGCTCTCCTCTACAACTCAACTCCACGTGGTTGGGGTTTGAACTCAATGTAAACATTAGACTTATGCCTAAAATCTATAAAGGCAAGTTGTAAATATTTCCTAAGGGTTCTTCTTTGTCATATTTTTGCAGTGGCCTTATCCTCTACAACTGTATTCCTTTTGCCTTCCATTAATGAAATTCCTGCTTTTACTTCTTTTTTTCATTCATGATTTGTGCATATATCTTACCTTGTTTTGAATGTTTCTTTCCTACTACTTAGAGTTATATGTTGTATTTAATCTATTGACAATTGTTGTATTGTGAAAATATCCTTCCCAATCAATCAACTCCAAACCTACATGTGAGTTCTTAGGAAATAGACTAGAGTTGAGATCTATGTATTTTGGGTTTTCATTGATGATCTATGCAGTTGTAGAAAGAGTTGTAAATGTAGTTCTATCTTGGTCCATCACCCCCCTTTCCCTTTCTACATATTTAGTTCTAGTTCACCTTCTCCCTTTTCCTCTCAAGCTATAGTTTAGGTGTACCTTGATAGTGAGGAAGTAAACCTTCTCTAGAGATTGAACCTTAGAGAGAAATTCTCACATTTGGAGGTTGTTTCCATCTTACAAAAAAATTCTTGATGATCATACCTCAAGAAAGGTTGCAGACTTTGTGTCAACGGTTTCTTTACAACCAAGTCACAAGTAATCCAAGGTAAGGCAAAGGTAATGATGTTGGATACAATTGATTAAATGTGTGTTGTCTTTGATGTTACACAAATTTCATATCATTATCAATCAGTATATGTTGAGCTCACTCGGGCAATGAAGATAGTTTTGTGTGTCTACCAAGAATTCCTATGATTGCCTAGTTTAGAAGGTAGTGTCTACCGAGTTCACTCAAGCGTCAAAGGAAAGTATGCAAAAAGTGAGTGTTAACCAAGCTCACTCAATTAATGAAGGAAAGTTGGATGAAACCAGTGCTAATCGACCTCACTCAGTTGCCAAAGGAGTTTTGTGAAGTTTGCAGTGTTAACTGAGCTTCACTGGTTAACAAAGGAAATCATTTCTAAGTTGGTTTCTACCGAGCTAGGTCAGCTAACGAAGGATTTTCTTATTTTTGCATATTAAGCTTAGTTGATTTATTTGTTGATTCTAACCAATTGAGGTGATGAATATTATTATTCTAAGTTGTATTCGAGTCGATTTGATAAAGTGGGAGATATAAGTATAAGATCAAGTTTGTGATCTCAATGAACAAGGTGGATGTAAGCATGAAGATTTTATTGAAGATCTAATGATGAGAAGAGGAAGTGAATTTGAAGGATAAGTTGAATATCCTTGTGAAGCAAAAAAGCTATATTTGATCAGAAAGGATCAAGTACAAGCAAGAACAAAGATCTATAATTAGTAATTTAGTTGCATTCAAATTAGGTCATCTCATTGTTACTCTCTAACCATTGTAGCAGTGATCTAAATCTCCTAGCAGAGGTGGCTTAACATTTATTTACAAATCCTCTAACAAGGTGGCAGTTCTATTGAATTGTCTAAAGACCTCTAACAAGGCCACTCCTAATAGGGTGATTAAATCCTTTAATAGGGTCACACCTAACAATGTGTTTTGTAACCTTTAACAAGGTTGACTCCTAACAGGGCTCACTTCAGAAGAGTGAAAACAGTAACTAGTTGCAATTGGTGGTTTCTCCCAAATTGGGTTTCCATGTTAAATCTTGGTGTCAAATGTGTTCAAGTTATTTTCTTTTATGTTTTTGCAACTAATTTAGAGTAATGGCATTCACAGATAACATCTAAAGTTTATATGTCAAGCATTTACCAAGTTACAGCATTCTGTATCTGTTTATCGAGCCTCGGTAATATTCAGTTTTTAGTTTTCATTTTGTACTGACATCTAAGGGATCTGGGATTTATTTTAGTAGTAATTGATTCGCTCCCCCCCTCTCAGTTACTCCTCTTATATTTCCAACAAATGAATGATATATTTTTATTCCCCCTATTGTTGATAATGAAAATAAGTTGAAGGATTGGCTAGAGTGGTCAAGATCATTCAACCATATCATGAAATTGGTAAAGGTTGCAACTATTTTTTATGGGGTTGTTGATGATAAATTGTTCTATGATTTGATTGATTCTTTGATCAAAATTTAAGTGGATATGAACAAATTTGTAATAGAATCAAATGTTATCACAAATGCCAAACGGGATAAAAAATTTAATGATTTTTAAACTATTAGAGGAACTGACTAGGCAACAAAGAGAGAGATTTATGTGTGGGAGATAGTCAATGAGATCAAGGCTTTCCCCACAAGAATTAGTTAGAGGATGGTTGATGAGGAAAGATGAATACAAAATAGAGGAAGGACATGAATTATACCAGGGTAACTTATCTTTGCATGTACTTGTGGATACGCCTGCATTACAAACAAAGATGGCACCTGAACATGAAGATGACAACTATCAAATTTTGAGCTACTTCCCACTTTTTTCTAGTTACAGAGAAATTTTGTAATAGTTTTTGTTCTCTCTATAACTTGATTTTGAGTCATGTAATGACATGTGTCTTCCCAATCTGAAGCTTGTTGCAATCCTTTCCAAGATTGGGAAGAATGGTCTAAATTCTTACTTTTTTGATGAAAGATATCATTTGAGTTGATCCAAGTATTTTATGTTAAGCATTTGATGTATTTTGCTTGTTTTTCTATAGAAGTTTGGAGTTAATGGAAGTCTGGTTTTAGTCTCATATCTTTTTCATAAATCTCATAGCAGAACTATATATCATTCTCAAAGAGATTAATACAAGAAGTGTTGCAGGATATCTATGTCTCAAATTTCTATCTCCATTTTCATGCTTTTATGATTTTGAGAATGAATGAACAAGTTCCATTTTATTCAAATGCAATTTAATGAGTTGTATGTCATTTCAGCATTGCTTTTAGTTCAAAGAATTAAGTAAGTGCTTCTGTGGAATGATAGGATCATTTAGGTTATGAAAGGGATATGATAAGTATAGGACTTGGAGGTCAACAGTTCATACATTTAATTGCAAGTCAATTAAATAGATCTATTAATATTAGTTCTAATATGACTCTATTTTGGACAATGGATTAAGGCACTAGTCTTTTAGTTGAAGAATCAAGCAAATCAATCTTATCTTAGCATGAACTAAATTTTTAAAATAAAAAATCATTAAGAATTGTTGTCAAAATGGAATACAAAATTGGTCTTCACTTGTTGCAATAATTTGTCATGCTCATTACTAGCTATTAGTGACTTGTCATTTATTTTGTAATTTCAAGAAGTTTTAAGACCAAAATCTACTGTAAGGGGTTTGTGAAAGAAAGCATTATCTAAGAAGTGTTAAATCCTTAGGTTGACGCACCTTGGTTTAGTTGAGCCTAAAGAGTAGAAAGCATAAGTGCTTTGTTAAGTTGGTCCAGGCCCAAATAGAATATACCAAGCATGGGAAGTAGTTAAACCCTAGCCATTATGGTAGTTGTTGTTTCCCTAGTATTAATTTTAAATTTGTTAAATCAAAAACCAACATGTTATTCTCCAAATTTTATTCAATCTAAAAACCCAAAAAATCATATATAAAGTTATTTAAATGTAATGAACATGTTATATTAGTTTGCATTATCCTTGCTATGTTTGAAGCATGGGTTATATTTGTGAAACTAACCACCTATTTGCTAGAATGGACTATAAAAACTACAATCCACTTGATTCAGAACAATAATACAAATGCCCTTGAGTTAACTTACAAAACCAAATCCTAATTATTTAGACATTTGGGGTTATTGAACTATCTTCAATGAAAATTTACCTTATAGGATATAATGAATGTGCACCCATCATTTTTTCTAAGTTGTTAAGTGTGTCAAAATACCTATTGATATTAATGTTCAACTATGGTCGTATATTTGGGTAGGATAGAAAATATTAGAATATAGGGTTAACATAGTGATTTATCTAGATAATTTATAATATTGAAATACATATCTATTTGAAAATTGTGAAGTGTCTAATCATGATCTACTTACAAATGTGCAACATTTGAACATTTCAAGCATGTCTAGAAGTATTAAGCTATTTAATCATTGTTTTCTTTTCAATTACACATGTATTTGTCTTGTACTTCACTAATTTATGTTACTCTGGGATGTAATTTAGTTTATCTTATTTATGTTCGTCTAACATACAAATTGATTAATTTATATTAATTTAACAAGCCTTAAATTTCTCATATCTTCGTCTTTAGTTTTTATGTAAGTGTTCGATAGACTATGGATGACAAATTTAGGTGTAGACTAAGGTAATGTGTAGTTGACTTAAATGAATGAATGAATGAGAAAAAGACACTTAAATTTTGTAAAATCGAATGATTAAAATTATTTACTATGAGTCGTTGGACATAAGTTACATGGTTGAGTCAATTAGAGACCTATTAATTGAAGTTATGAAACTTTGCTAACAATATGTGCAACGACATGTGACATCTTTATGGACTACCTAAAATCATAATAGGTAGACAACTATAGACACAAACAATAGTTGTAATTATGATTCACCTAACAAGATGTGCAAAGGCATAAGACATTTTTACAAATGACTCAATTTATCATAATAGCTTGTCCACCCTACTTTCACGTACTTCCTTAATCATTTCAAAAATTATAAATGAGATTACATTCATCTATTTCATTTAAAATATAAGAAAAGAGACAAGTATTCTCAAAACATTCATAGTTATATTATTTTTCCAAAATTTCAAATTAATATTTCTTCCTAATAAAAAGAGTGAATACATTAACTAAAGTCAAATTTATATTAAGAAAATTATTCTAAAATATATTTTTAAAGAATTAATATAATTACTATTATTTTAATTTATATGTTAATTGTTATTTTGAACTTAGGGAAAAGATCCAATTTGTGTCATAGATACCTCCCAATTACTATTAGAGTCCAAAAAATGAAAACACATGTACTAATAGTCGATCACACATGTACTAATAGTCAATCATTTTAAAACTTCTTTTGTTGGTGATTCCCATTTGTGCACTACTATTAAAGGCATTTTATGAAGACTATTGGGACATTTAGCCACAAGTACTCACAATTTTAAGCGAGAACATAGAAGTATTGAAATGACACTTTTACAACACTGAAAACCAAAACCTTAGCTGAAGGCACTTCAATCAATAGAAATACATGGGAGCATTACAATTTAAGAATTCTAAGTAATTGATAATTTTAACTTATTCGTCGGTCACAAATAGACCACATAGGAAAGTAACTAAAGACAAAGGAATGTCCCTATTTCAAGGAGGCTTATCGTTTCTACCATTTTTGCACTACTCCGAAAACTTCAAATAATTATTATTTTCAAAATAGCGTATATACTAGCAACAATGTACAACATGTGAATTTGTATATACGCTCCCCAAATAATAAATATTCACCGCCACATTAATTAAATATTTTACAATAAGGAACTCCAGAAACTGACGGAAACAAACGCTTATTGACTACGACAAAAACATTTATTTTCTATTCAAGTTTCCAATAAATCTTCACCGTAATAAAAGGTTTGGGCGCTTCAGAAAAGTATCTGTTACGGTACAGTGAAGATCGACATTCCTCATTATGAATTCTGACACTTAACAGAAGAAATATTTAGAAATATTTCCTTCTGAAATATTGTACGGCAGGGAACATGCATTCCGATTTCTATGCAACGAACTACGACGTTTCATATTGAATTTATAAATGAAGTTGATATTTATACTTTTACTTACACCAGTCGGTCAAGGTTTTAAATTTTGTGATCTTTTCTATATTGGAGACCTTATGTTAGTATATAATTGTTATCTTTCACCATGCAAACTGTTGGGAAGATCAATTATAAAGGGATATTTATTGTATATATGTATATTTAAATTAGAGTCAAATTCTATAGTTACATTTATTCAATATTAATTGTTGAATAGTAATATGTTATCTTTTTTTCTTGTATTTCTATGTATTGAACATTATCTTATAGGAAAGATATATGATGCTAACTTATCTAATAATTACCATCTATAAGATAGTTTTCACTACAAGTTAATTTATTCCAATATTTCATCTTATGAACAACACCTACATAGCTCTCTCTCTCTCTCTCTCTCTCTCTCTCTCTCTCACACACACACACACACACACACACACACAAAATTTTAAATATGCTCTCTCTAATAATTTAAAATGTGTACATGAAAGATCAATTGAAAAAAGTGTTTAAAACAATTAATTTAGGTCGTCTTGATTACAATTGTATTAAAGTTTTAAAACCCTTCGCATATCTTCATAACTCAATAAAAGTATAGTGAAAAACTTTCCAATAATTTTGGTATGGCTAACTTCAAACAACTCATAACTCTTAAGAAATAGGTTTTTTAATCAATTTGCAAAATTGGTAAATGCAATTATCTATTTGAAACTTGTTGGCAATTCAATATGCAACAACTAACACCCAAATATATTGCTTTTGAGGTTCTCTCTAGATTCCTATAGTAAACCTAGAGATCATTGTTGCTTAATAGTGAGTGAGTTCTTGGTCATTCAAAATTATGGATCCAAAACACTTATCTTTTTATGCTTGGTGTATCCCATTCAATTGATTAATCATACACTCAATTTATCTTTAAGATATTGTTTTCGTTTAGTAGTTTAAATATTTTCTCTCATCTTTACATTTGGTTTTGCATTTCATTTTTGTTCATTCTTTGGATTAGTATGTATGCAGATGGTGAAGAATATATGTTGTTGTGTTGTCCCTTGCAAGTGTCTTAATCGATGTCCACCACAAAACTCGTCAATGATAGAATTGTCAACAACTTTTCCAATAGGGAAATTCTCGATATGGACAATTTCCAACCATGACATGACAGTTTCCCGACAGAGATCTTCCCAAGTAACAACCTAACGACTAAATTAATTATTAGTCCATGCCTTATATAAGGCAGGGAACTAATGTTTTTGTTTTACCCCCCTCTCTATTTGTTTTTTTTTTTTCCAAGAATCATATCCTAAAGTTATCCTAAAGTTTTAGTCTGTATATTTTAAAAATCATTTACACTGATCTAATTTCTTAATTGTCATTGGCCTGTGGCCATTTTCCTGGGGAAATAATAGTATTTTATGGAATGAAAAAAGGGTTGAAAAAGAAGCAATAAGGATGAAATAAATGTTTATGTATTGCTTATGACATAGCATCTTTTCAGCTTTGTACGAGCACCTATCATCCACAATTTTTAGCCGCTCCCCAGTTGGCTGCCAAGTCAAAAAATGTGTGTAACAAAATAAACCATGCCAGACCGAAAAAATGACCATTTCCAGAACAATCCTAGTTATCTGTCAGTTGCCTTCACTGCCTAATCCCTGCCCGGCTGTAATATTTCTGAACGCCAATGCATATTTATTGACAGCTTCTCATTTTAACGTCATTCAATACCCTTTCTTCACCTCATCTAGGAATTGAAGATCGCAGTAATTGAGAAGCGGCGCACATCTGGCATTTAATGCTAAATTCGATGTAGAAAATTCTTCGTGTGTTGTAATAATAATGTTTTTCGCTTGCAAAGTGTTTTCGTAAACATATCCCCTCAAGTTGCAAAATATCTGCTTCTAAATCCTTTGCTTTTTCGCTTTCCATGGCTAAATATTATCCCGATTTTTCAGAGTTAATCTGGATTTTTCTCCCCGTTAGTGCAGAGCTTACACTAAGGTTATGATTAGCAGCAATTAGAAATTAGTTTTTTAAGAAACATAGAAGGAAATTTAAAATTTAAAATTGCTTTAAAGATAGTTAGTGCTCAAATTATTAAATGAAGTCCATCTTGAAAATGCATTTAGAAATTACTCTCGCTTCCAACATCATAAACAAGTTGACCTAATTTGTAATATATAATTTTTTGAAAATAAATAAAAGTATATATATATATATATATATATATATATATATATATATATATGAAGAAAACCTATACAATATTGTAGAATAAAATTTTAAAATAAATTTTATTCATTACCACTTTTTTAATCAAATTTTCTATATAAGAAATTTATTTGCATAATATTATAATTGGATATTTTAAGTTAATTAATTCAATTTATTCAAAAAGTTCTCATCTCCATGTAATGATTGAATATTAGGAATTTTAAACTAACTAATTTAGCTTGTCCAAAAAGCAAAAAAATAATTTTCCAAACAATTTCTATATCCACAACCCCATTATGACCCCAAAAGGAAGGGACTCCAGCTCGCAAAGAGCTCTTGTTTAAAAAAGCATTAGTTTGATGAAAATAAAGTTGTTTAAAAAAGAATTACAAAAAAATCCTATTTAGAGATATTTGTCTATGGTATTTAATAATTACAAGATATGGATTATCTTTAGCATAGTAAGAAAATAAAAATAAAAATGTACAATTTAAAGAGAACATGGTGAATGGGTGAAGTGGCCCAATTTGTATAAATTGTAAAGAGTTGAAGAAGTTGATGTTCATTTAGAAAATTAAGATCTTATTGATTGATAGACAATAAAGATGGGCTTCTAAACATATATAGGAAATAAACTTAAAGCTCTAGACCTTATGCTTCATAAACCATTTGTTTATAGGTAAAAGGTCATGAGGACCAAGATTGTGTTTAGATTTTAAAAACCATCTCAATTGGACACCAAAGATCAAAGATAGATAGGCAACCTTGGTGTAGCCCTTATATAAATATCTTGAAATAATTTCACCAATTTTACGCCAATTTTTTATTTTCAAATTTATAACTTTGCTCTTGATACTTTCTTTTGAATATGATCGGAAAATTAAACTTGGCTACGATCAAGTTGTTAGAACGAAAATAAGTATGCTTCATAATCAAAATGAAACTTATCTCCTATTAACTTTAATTTTAAAATCAAATAGTATATAAGGGAAAATTTTGAATAACCAAAAATATGTCACTTATTAACATTAAACTTCCATGTGATATCAGCTAAATTTAACATGTTTATTTTGATAGTAAAAGTTTTAAACCAATTTATCTTCAAGAACAAGTGCCTAACTTATGCTTATCATATTAGCTTGTCTTAGTAGAATATGTTCTCCATCTACTCCTTTGTTAGCAAGATTATATGTTTCTCTATTACATTCCCTATAAATATGTTTTATGATTGTTTCTTTGAATTGATCAACAATAGCTAGAGCATATTTAAGTTTAGAATTAAGGATCCAATTTGGGGTCTCTCTTTTTCTTATCACATTTAGGATAATTTGTGAGTCTCCTTTGATAATTAGTTTTTTAATACTTATCTCTCTACTTAGAGTTAAGCCTTTTATCGAGGCCTCTAATTCAACTAAGTTATTAGACATTACTCCTAAATGTTTGATGTGTTTAGTTAGGCATGAACCATTATTTGAAAAAATAATACATCACACACTTGCTAGTCTTGGATTACCTCTAGAGGCCCCATCAAAATTTAACTTTGACCGTCATATAGGAGGAGGTTCCCATTTACATTCTTTCCTAGTGATCTTGTCAAATTTTGTGTGTATCATTAATAGATCTATTAGTTTAAACCATTTTTTAGTCATATATGCATCCCAGACTGAAAAGGAACCTTCCTCCTTATATGAGTTTTTGAGATTATTGTTAGCTACCTCAATAATAAAAGCCTCCAATTTATTAAAAAAGGATGTTAGATCCATCTTTTCATTACAGAAAATTCTTTTATTTCTTTCTTTCCATAATTCCCATAGGAGTATGGAAGGGGATAATTTCCATAAATTACTATAAATATTATAAAAACCATGTTTTGGCCAACTTTTTTTAAAAAATTAATAGATTATCAGGGAATGCAGTTTGCTAACTTAATTTCTTACATAACCAATACTTGTAATTTTTAGCAAATAGACAATTATAAAGAAAGTGTTCAGATGTTTCATATTCTTTTACACAAAGTGGGCTTCTTGGTGGTCCTTCAAAATTCATCTTGGTAAACTTATATGTTGTTATAATTCTCTTTTGAAGAGAAGCCCAAAGGAAGATGTCTTCTTTCAGAACACATGTCGAATCCCAACAAAGATTCAAAGGGATATCAATTGTATCCCATTGTTGAGAATTTATTATCGTTTCATACTTTAATTTGACTTTATAATTTCCATCTTTCGAGACTCCCCAAAATAATTTGTCTTCCCTATCTTTATGATTTGACTGCCTACTTTTTTTAAAATTGATTAAAAATTTACCTTTCCTGCAATGAAAGTGAAGTTTCATCTAGGGTTTTCTATTACCATTCTCCATAGTGCTTATCGTTAATTTTAATTTTTTAATCACTAATATTCTTACTCTAGAATTCCCCTCCGAGTACCAGCACTAGAACTAGAATGCACACACTACACCCTTCCCCTAGTAGGGACAATAAGAAAAAGAAAAACCTAGACCTAGTAGTTGAACAGAAGGGTAGTAAAAAAATTAGAATTAAAAAGCCAGTGGAGGTGGACATTGGGGATTCAGAGGAGGAGGGAGGAAATGGTAGGAGAAGGTCGGGAAGGTTAGCCAAAACACAAGCAAGATATAAACAAAAGGCAAATAGATTTAGGGTCGAGGAGGGGGAAAAGGAGAATTTTGAGAGCAATGAAAGAGAGCTGGAGGAGGAGAAACATTCTAATTTCAAGAGAGAAAGGGGGAATGAGGAGAAAGAAAAAAGTGAAAACTTTGTTGATAACACCTGGGTGGTTGCTAGTATTGTCAATACCACTGAGACAACTCATTTGTTGGCTAGTTTTACCATGGCGCCTATCACCTTTTGTGAGGATAGTAATAAAGTGGATACCTCCCCTATCACCATCTCCTCTCTAGAAAAGGAAAAAACCAATGTTTTTACTAACCCCCAAGTTTTGCAGGATGAGAACCAGCCATTGACAAAGATTAAGGAGGTGCCTAAGAATGTAGGAAAAGGAAACAAGGAGAAAGAGGAGGAACAGAACGATAAGAATGCACAGATAGAGAAAAGGATCAAATCTTTAGAGGATGAGTTTTACTCCTCTAAGATTTCCTTGAAGGTTACCCATGTTGTTGCTACTACCCTCCAATTATTGGCATAGGAGAAGGACGAGGCAGGGTTGGACATGGAGGACAAAAACTCCTATATAAGTTTCTTGCTAAGGATTAGGCTAGGGTGCTTCTGCCTGGGAAAGGAAAAGATAAGGATAAGAATTAATGCGGTAATCTCTAGGGGTTTAAGCCCTAGTTTTTTATTTGATTTTACAATTACCTTGTTTGCTAGTTTACAGCTTATTCTCAGACTTGGGTTGCCTTGTTTATGCCAACAATTTTATGTTCTAAACTTTCATAGTATGTTTAGTACTGTGGTCTTTAGAATTAATATAGATGATACTCTAGTAGTTGTAAAGGATTGTGTTGCTTTTGGGCTGGGTTGGTTTGTTGTTGCCAACAATTTTTGTTTTGAACAATCATAGTATGTTTAGTACTATAGTTTTAGAATTAGTATAGATGATACTTTATTAGTTATGGTTATCGTGTGGTGTTTTTTTGTTACTAGTTATTATTTTTTGTAGCAATGGTTGCCCTCTGCTTGTTTCTGCGAGTAGTGTGCTAGTTGTCAGCTTTTTGGTTGTAAGGGTCGACCCCCTTGTTTTGGTCACTTTTTATTTCAAAAACATTCTTACTCCAAAAATTTGAATGAGTATTTTTTATGTTTATAGGTAGATTTACACTATATGAAGCAAGGAGTCCATCCCATGAATCTTCCCAAAATAAAGCATCCTTCCCTAAACTGATATCCCAAGTTAAGTCATTAATTATTAATGGGCGGAAATTCAGCATAAAGTTCCAAATTGTTGAAACTTTTGGAGGATTTATGTTCTAAACAAAGGCAGAGGATTATTTTTGTTTAAATATTTATGATATAAAAATTTGGCTCATTTACTATTATGCTCTTTAAACATTCTCCAAATAAGTTTTGCCCCTAGCACTTCATTTTCTTAACTCAATTTTTTTATGCATATGCCTCCAAAATCTTTTGGTCTACATATTTTTTCTCATTTTATCAAAGCTTGTTTTTCCTTATCTTCAGTACCTTGCCAAAAGAAATTTTTAAGTTTAGAGTCTAATTTCCTTTTTACACATTTGGGTAAGGGAAGACATGACATATGATATGTGGGGATGACCGAAAGTACTACTTTGATCATAGTCATTATACTAGCTTTAGTTGACCATTTCCCTTTCCAACTTCTCAATTTTTTATCCAATTCTTCTAAAATTGTATCCCAACCTTTGCCTTCTTTGATGAATTTTTCAAGTTGAATACCAAGGTATTTGCATGGAAAGGTTCCTTTTCTGAATTCCAATATGCTACAAATTTCTCTCTCCATTTCCTCTTTGGTATTAATAAAGAAAACCTCTTATTTGTCAACATTTACATTTTGGCTTGATGCTTCCATATAATTATTTATTATTTGATTAAAATTTTGAGCTTCTTCCAAAGTGCTTTCTCCTACTAGAATTGTATCATCTACAAATCGTTGATGTGTTATTTTAGGGACCTCCTTAGTTACTATGATTCATTTAATTTTCCTATCAATTTGAGCCTTTATTATAGCTCTTCCAAAATCTTTTGCCATATTAATGAAGAGAAAAGGTGATATAGGATCCCCTTGTTTTATTCTTCTAGATATACTAAAAAAACCTAGAGGATTGCCATTTATGAGAAGGGAGATTTTTGGTGTTGAAATACAGCTATATATTAAGTTAATCCATTGATGAGAGAATCCAAAAGCTTTGAGTGTTTTACATAAGAATATCCAATCCACTTTATCTTAGGCTTTTTGGATATCTAACTTCATTAACATAAAAGATTCCTTACTAATTTGTACATAATGAATTAATTCTTGGATTATGATAATACCATCAAGAATTAACCTATTAGGGAAAAAACGTGTTTTTTCTTCTGAAATGAGCTTTGGTAGTACTTTTTTTAAGTATGTTGGATAGTACTTTTAAGAGTATTTTGTAGATTGTATTTCATAAGGTTATGGGCCTAAAATCTTCTAGATCCATATGTACAATTTTCTTTGAAATTAAAGCTAGGAATGTATTGTTAATTTTAGTAAGAAGGGATCTAGAATTCCTAATTGCCTCAATAGCCTCCCAAAGGTTGGCTCCTAGAATATCTCAACATTCTTGAAAGAAAAAAGCTTGAAAGTAATCAAAGCCCAGAGATTTATCAAGTTTAATTTGAAAGAGGGCATATTTAATTTCGTCTTTGGTAAATTTGTTATTTAAGTTTATATTATCTTCTACAATTGTTATTTTAGAAATAGATGCTAACTATTGATTGATGGAGGAATAAACTGGATAAACTAGATACTGAGAGTTGGGGTGAAACAGAATCTGGAACACTTTTTACTTTTCTCAGATTCATCCACATCTATCAATAACTTGTGCATGTAAGACTAGTAATGTAAATCTGTTGTTATATATAAGCCAGTTCAATCACATTCATTAAAGTAAAATACATTACACAGTATTTGTTACCCAAAAACCCTCCAAGGTGAAGGTAAAACTAGGGTGAGCATGACACCCACAAATCTTCACTACTGCAGTAATAGAGTTAACCAATTAAGGTTACAATGTTTGACCATAAAATATGATCTACCTTGTAAGGGGTTTTCCTTGTTAAAGGCTTAAGACACTGCTAGGTATCACCTTGTTAGAGGATTTAACACTTACAAAAAAGTAAAGACTCTATTAGGAGATTTAGAAAGATTTGTTAAGACCACTTTGTTAAGAGATTTACCTTGATTCAAGTCTATTAAAATTGATTTAGTCCCTGACTCTCAATTTTCTCTGTAAATTGATTTCGAGTCTTCTCCTTGCTAACTGATCCTCTCCTCTAAACTGATATGCTTGTCTTTCCCTTTCACTTTACTACTTATGAATAGGTCACTTGCTCTGTTAAATGATAACAAAACCCTTGAATGACTTCAAGTTTCTCAGTCCTTCATAGTATAATGCATCATGTTCGCACATATACTCTTCTCTCTTTCTTCTCCCTTGTCAAGTATATGATCTAGGTTAAGATCATCTCTACATAAATATTTTCATGAAAAAAATTCTAGATGATTCCATGTTTTGCCTCTTCATCCTGATTATTGAACACACTACATAGAGGTATGTGATCCACACCATGTAAATGTTCTTTAACAACCTTTGAAAGTATTAAATGTTCAATAAAAAACTCTTCAAAAATTAAATATCCCTTTCAATTCACCCTGACAATCATTTTTCCTAAAACTTTGGTCCATTCCCGACTTTCATGTGAACTCTATGTATCTTGGCCTTTATTGTTTCATGATGCTTGACATTGTTGTTGCTCAACCTTCATTGTGCTCAGTACATACTAAGTAACTCGACACTTGTATTCTCAAAAACTTGCTCGATTGTTGATTACTTACTCAGTCACTGATGAGCTCGACTCGTATACAAAAATACTCTATGACCCAAAAACTTACTCAACTCTTATAGAGCTAGGTACACACTTACTTATGTACATGACTCAGCCTATATAGAGTAGCTCAGTCATAATGATGACCATCTGACTCTGGCTTGTAAATGACTAAGTGATTGACACTAATGGGCAACAATGGTTAGAGATACCAATACTAACATCTTATTTTGGGCTATTAAGTTTGAGGATTTGAAATTATTTAGGATATATGTATAATATTTAACAAAATTTTATGCTATATCATTTGTGTTCTCAATTACCCCTCCTACATAATCCTTGATTTTTATTATTCTATTAATATTTCTTATGTTGATGGTACTATTATGAAAAAAAATTGTATTTCTATCACCTTCTAACAACCATGTTTCTCTTGATTTTTGTTTCCATAAGATTTCTTCTTTTACTAGGATATTTTCATGTTTGGCCAGAAGTTCTTTTTCTTTCATATATTTATTATTATCCATTCCTAGTCCGACCTTGATAATTTCTTTGTTTATGTTTTCAATTCTTCTTCATTCTCTATTTTTTCTTTAAATGTGTTGTTAAAATGGTCTTTATTCCATTTATTAATTTTTTCCTTTTAATAGTTTCAATTTTGTTGTAAAATAAAACATCCTTTATCCTTCAAATTTATTTTTGTGCCACCATTGCTTAATATTATTAAGAAAATCTTTATCTAGAAACCACATTTTTCACACTTAAATGGGTTTCTTGATGATTTTTGTGGTTCATCTATTTCTAGCTTGACTAAATAGTGATCTGATCTTAAATTAGGGAGGATGACTACACTAAAAGGATGATTAAATGTTATTAAATTCCCATTAAATATAAATCTATCCAATCTTTATGCTATATTACAAAAGTTATCTCGTTTATTATTCCATGTAAAGACTATGTTAGATGATGATATGTCAATAAGGTTTTCTTTTGCAAACCATGCTTTTAAGTCTAACATAACCTAGGTGATGGTCGTGGATCCACCTACTTTTTCTCTTGGATCTAGGATTGCATTAAAATCTCTCCCAATGAAAACACTTTCTAGTGAATTTAACTCTAGATAATTACTAATCTTATTCCATATTTGTCTCTTATTTGTTGTTGGTGTTGGCCTATATACATTAACAATTAGGATCTATTTTTTTCTTATGAAGCTTTTAACTTCCCCCACCCCCATCTAATTGATTTTAGATACAAGTGGACTGAAATTTACCCTCTTGGGTCCCATATAATACCAAGCCTACAAGAGGCCTTAGCTAAATCAACTAGTTTTGTTTTCCAAGATCCCAATTTTCTTCTAAATTATTCTCCTTGTTCTTTATTAAGTTTAATTTCTTGTATTATATTATATCTAATTCAAATAATGTTAAATTGTGCTTGAGTAAGGGAAAATGCACCAAGTTGTGGTACCAAAATGATGATACACATCTTTTTTATTTCAAATTTTCAATAGCGTACAGGCGCAATGGCTTGGACTCATGGAGCCCAAGACATAGCACATGCATACTTTTTTAAAATCCTTATTTATGGGTTGTAACCCATGACCTATCTCATTTTTTGGGTTTTCTTTTGTTGGTTATTTTCTCTACCCCTAATAGCATGCACACATTTTGTAGAAGGTGAAATCTTTGCTCACTCTCCTCCTCAAAACGCCTCCTCGTTACCAAAGATCAAGATCGAGTTCATCAAGTATGTTTTCTAATCCTTTTTTTGCATTGTTTAGTATGTTTTAGCATTGTTTTGTATTTTTTTTTAGTTTTTCTTCAAGTTTGTTTATTTTATTAAAATGCAATTGGTTTCTTATTAGGAAACGTGAATAATCAACCACCAAATCCCCAACCTGATCAACAAAATCAAAAATGAAAACCATCCACTAGATCAAAATAAAAACCTTTGTGAGGAAGAGTAGGAACCTCCACCGATTGAAAGACCTCCTCCTAGCACCCAAGACAATATAATGAATAAAATAGAAAGAGGGGGAAATGATTTAGAAGAAATCATTGGTAGGTTAAAAGCTTGTGGGAAAACTAATCCTATGAGAGCATAATTGACATCCTCCCTTGAGTCCATTATGAGCCAGGTAGCTTCTGTTACTAGTCAGTTGGATATATGGTGTGTTAAGAGAGAAGAAAAAAGAAGATATTATGCAAACAAATTATCCTGTAAAGACATAACAAAAGGTAACATATATGCATTGTTTAAAAATCCAAGAGAACAAGACATTGTTAAAACTACAACTAAAAGGTTCTCCATCCACTAGTGCATCCATGATGATATTAGAAATAACTTTTGTGATAGATTGTGGATGGTCTTTGATGCCCCTTCTTGCAATAATCATGAGGTTCCAATATATTTCTTAAAGAAATTGTATTGTGAATTTATCCTCGGGGAGATCCCCAATTATTTTGATATGTTAGATTCTTAGGGTAGAGGAGGAGGTCATCATTTAAGAGGTTGGGGGCACATCATGACATTAATAAAATTAGGGTTCCTGTTGTCAAGCCACAAAGTGAGCATGTCATTATTCCTTCAATTGCAAAGGAACGTGTAAAGACCAGTACTCTAGGAACTACCAATGCTTTGACACATACCCTCATTCATTATGCTAGTCCATTAGTTGAGGAGCCTTCTTTGTGCTACGGTCACATGTGTATGCCATGTGGATCCTTATGCACATTTGGTAGTCACATTAGAGACACTATGGATGCTGGAAGAGTCACTAATGACTTCTTGAGTGAAACATTTGGGATTGATACATGGGTAAATTATAATTATAATAAAATAATTTGATCACATTTTGTATGTAAAGTGAATAACTAATAAATTAGCATGTCTTGACATTGTTCAAAATTCAAGGTAGGAGTGTTGATGGCCCTAGTACAGATTCCTTGAACCCATTTTACATTCCATTGACGAGTCGATAGGTATGTATTGATTTAATCATTTAAATTAATACATGTATTTTTTAAGTAATCATATGAAGGATTGACAACAAAAAATTATCCATGTGCATTAGTTCTCTACTAGATCATGAACATTCACAAGGGACTCTGAGCCTATGCATGATATGATCTTCATAGAGGTACATTTGTTTCATGTTAATTTAATTCACTTAATTATATTATATTCTATAAAAAACATGTAAATTGTATTATTTGATTTGCAATTGTTGATGTTAGAGACTCCTTCTCATCTTTGCTAGTCCATCAATCATGGAGTTGTTGTTGTGATGGCTAGTTTAGAGCCATTGACTGAGGTATGAAAGAGTTTTCATAGTTTTAGTTGTTATTTATAATAGTTTACCATTTCGAAGACTAAAATAGCCAACCCGAAAGTGGGAAAACAATTCTTTCCGAAACTCGACATCTAAAAATCATGGAACCTTGAAATTTGAACCTTGGGCCAGGGTCAAGGTTGACCCTCACCTAGGTTACGGTCGAGGTTTTCCTTAACCCTGAGGTTGTCCTTGACCTAAAAGTCGAGAATCTCAAGATTTCAATCTAGAATGCCAAAAAAGTGCAGAAAGAAAGTGGAAAAGGGGGCAGAATAGGGGAAAAGGATAGATCCAAGTCAAAGACCCATTCAAGGTGCTTGACATGACCCCAAACCACTTATTGGAAGGGATAAACACTCTTAACATGGAAGTGCTTCCATTTTAAGATGATACAATAGTTATTCTTAGTTTTGCTTCTTCGTATCTCCCAAAAGGTTTAGCCTCAATATCTATCTTTTCTTTTAGTAGTGCATCAATGTTTGCATTCACTACATCACTATTTATCTCATATTCAAAACTTTTTAACCAAGCCTTCCTCGACTACACTACTTGTACAAAAGTGTTGTCCATATCAACAAGAAAACATATGTCACTGTAATATTTTGTGAGCAATTCTTCAGGAATCCTCATTCTCCTTTTTATCCTTTTCTTAAACTCATCAAAGTAAGCATTCATTACATTTTCAAAATTTTCTCCTAATTGAATAATATACTCATTTACATGTCTTGTCATTGCTTTGTCTTTCTCCCATACAACTACCAATACCAGGAAAATACTTCTAGATGTAAAATAAAATACAAACAATGAGGGATCCAAACTTACATATTGAATTCTTTGCTTTTATTATTGATGATAGATTTTTTGCAAGTTGTAACTTCTATAGATCAGCAAGATCATACTCATGATCTTTCATTACAATTCTCCACACTTGATCCATAGCCATAGAAGGCACATTATTTAATCTACTTGATTGATAGAATTTGTGAGAAATGAATCTCGTTGAAAATTCAATCAATGGATCAAAAAAAATTGTAATGAACAAACCTCATCCATTCCACTTGGTTCTTTTGTTAGCCTCAACTTCTCCACGGCTCAAACATCGCATGGTTTTCTTCTTGTCTAGGGTTGGATAACTTGTAACATTGTGAATTTTTTATTTGTGATCTCCACTAGTCCATTTTGTAACCAATTCTTCATATCATGAATGATGCCCAAAACAACTTTTATCTATTCGACTTTGAAAAATTTTAGGAATTCTAGAGCATGAGTTAACCCTTTCCTCTCAACAATTGAAAATTTTTCCTTCGAAATTCCTTCATTGCATAGCTTCTCTGACTTCATAATCTCCTACCTCTCCAATTTTGAACATGTAAAAATTTCTAACATCACGGATCATAAGGACTTTAGGTGGTATTGAAGATAACACACCCTTAGAGTCTCTTTTCATAGCAATCTCTAGAATAGCATGAAACGTAGGTAGAGGACAAGTTTCAATCTTCACTAGTTGGATTTTACTAACCTCTTGACTTATTCCAGTGGTTGATGAAGCTTCCATGATACTAGTTAGGATTTAAAGTTCTTTCTTCTCAGGATACTTGGCACAGTTCAGATATTCACTCATTCAAGCTTCTTCATCCAAATCGCTCTCAAGATCTTTGCTAGTTGCTAAATTGCCAAATCACTCAGTGCTCTCAAAAATATATGTGCAAGGTATGTGATAATGTCTTCAAAAAATTGTATATACCTTCTTTTGATCAATTTAGGGTCTCCATTAAAGTTGAGTACTCAAGTAGGTGGAAGCCAACTCTCTCAATCAATATTGATGCATTCTAGCTAGGTCTTTGTTCTACAACTCGATCTATTCCATGTCATTTGATCTCTACCATATCATTCCTAAAGTGCTCGATCTATGTTGCAATGCTCAATCAATATAGATAATTTTATTGACACTCAACAAGCTTTCACAAATTTGTTCTTATGCATCTTGCATATGTAGATATGAACTTTTGGCACATAATCATGTAAGGAACTAATGTATGATATATCAAATAAGTATACAGTTCCATACATACCTCTCTTTCTTAGTTTGAGATGACATGACCACCTTCTCCATTGGGTTGGGTGATCTCAACTCCACTATTTCCATCTTTTGTTTTCCTTTTCCATTTTTGGTTCATTTCATTCCTAATTTTCTCAATGTCCACTTTTCCTTTGCCTTTGTCTTTTTTCTGATTTTCTGAATGTGCTTGAGTTCTACAAATTCTTTCTTTCATGTCCAAAATTGTGACATTTGGAACATGCATTTTTAGGTGCATATTTCTTTCTTTGATTTGTCCAGCAAGGTTTTGTCTATGATCTTCATTCATATGTTATAGGCCCATACTTTTGATAGTTATAGCAATATCCTTCAAATTTAGGTGTAGTAGATGCATTCCCCAGTCTTGACCTACACTCATGTATTTAATGCCCTTGTTTGTTGTAGTAGAAACAATAACTAGTAAACTTAGGTTTAGAATTTTGCATACCAAGTTTAGTTCTACAAATATTTGTTGTATGACCAAGTTTTTGACAGTGATAACATGTTGGTGTGTCCTTTGACTTTGCATTCCTTAGTTCTACATTCCTGGATGATTCTCCTTTCTCAATGCATGAATGTCTTGACCTATCAAAACATCTTGATGACTTCATAAGTTCTTCAAAGTACTTCATTGCTTCCTTTTGTTTGTTGAATCTCTCCATGAATTCTTTCTCATTTTTCAGTTCATTCTTTATTATGTCCTTTTGTGATTTCATATTTGCAATTTCCATATCCTTGTGATTTAATTCCTAATTTGCAAGAATTAGTTGATTCACCATGTCTAGTTGAGTTTTTGTGAGCTTTTTTACATCTGATATCCTTTCTTCAAGTCTGATAGCCATTACCCTTTTGTTTTCTTTAGCCATAGTCTTGTCTTTTTCAACTTTGCTCTTTTCTCTAGTCACTTCACATAGTCTTACTAATACATTCTCTTTTAAGTCCTCTTATTTCTTCATTCAAGAGTCTGTTCTTGTCAAGTAGGTCAACAGATGTTTTGTCATTTGGATTGATTGGTTCAAACCATCCTTCAGTCTCAACTTCTTCATAGGAAAACCATTTTATATAAATTGCAATTTCATTTCTCCTTTTTAGGGATCCATCAAATTTTGTCTTGCCTTCTCAAGTTTTTGCAGTGTGAGTTGGATGTCAATCACCTAATTGTCAATAACCTTATCCAATTTGAATGCCTCCATCTCCAATATCTAATCTCCAAGTTGTAAAGCTTCTCTCAAAGAACTAATGCTTTGATACCAATTGGTGATTGATGGAGGAATAAACAATATCAACTAGATATTGAGGGGGGGGGCGGGGGAGATGAATCAAAATCTATAACGCTTTCTAACTTTTCACCAATTCATTCACATCTATCAATAACTTGTGCATGTAAAACTTATAATGTAAAATTGATGTAACATATAAATCTGATCAATCACATGCATGAAAGTAAAACACATAATACAATATTTTTTACCCAAAAACCCTCCAAGGTGAAGGTAAAATTGGGGTGGGGATGACACCCACAAATCTTCACTACTATAGTAATTAAGTTAACCAATTAAGGTTACAATATTTGACCATAAAATATGATCTACCATGTAAGGAGTCTTCCTTGTTAAAGGCTTAAGAGATTGTTAGGTCTCACCTTGTTAGAGCATTTAACACTTACAATAAAGTAAGTACTCTGTTAGGAGATTTACAAAGATTTATTATGACCACTTTGTTAAGAGATTTACCCTTATTCAAGTCAGTTAAAAATGATTCAGTACCTAACTGATCTTGGTTTTCTTTGCAAGCTGATTTTAAGTCTTCTCCTTGCTAATTGATCCTCTCCTCTGATTTGATATGCTTGTCTTTCCCTTTTGTTTCACTGCCATGACTAGATCACTTGCTCTATTAGATTATGACAAAACTCTTCACTAAATTCTAATATGTTATCAGTCCTTCTCTTGCGTAACACTTCTAGTTCACATGCATACACCTCTCTTTCCTTACTCTTACTTCACATGCTTCTTTATCTAGGTTAAGATCATCATTATTTAAAGATTTTTCTAGATGATTCCACAATAGCCTCTTCATCTTGATCGTCGAACACACAACATAGGGATATGTGATCCACATCATGCAAATATTCTATAACAATCTCTATAAGTATTAAATGTTTTGTAAAAACCTCAACAAAATTTAAATATTCCTTCCAAGTCAACGTAATAATCATTTTGCCTCAAACTTTGTTGCATTCCTAACTTTTATGTTAACTTTTTTTTCCTCAGTCTTTATTGTTTCTTGATGTTTGGCATTGTTGTTGCATGGTCTCTATTACCCTTCTGATGCTTGACATGTGTTGTGCTTGGCACACACTATATAACTTGGCACTTGTATACTTGGAATTTTCTTATTCGTTGATGAGCTTGGCTCATATAAAAAATACATCGTGACCAAAAAATTACTCAACCCTATAGTGCTCGATACATACTTGATTATGTACATGAATCAACCTATATAGAGTAGCTCAGTTGTAGTGATGACCATCTGACTCTGCCTTGTAAATGACTAAGTGGTTGACACTAATAAACAACAATGAGATACCAACACATCTTATATTTTTCACTCTACCGTGCTACCAAATAGCTTATCAAGGAGAGAATTAACCATATTAGTTGAATAATTTGATAGATTATCTATGTCACCACACTTGTGAAGTAGAATAACCACACTAGTTATCATTTTTTGGGAAAGCCTTCTTCATTAACATTGTTGAAGATGTGATTGATATGAGGTGCAACGATATCAATGCCCCAAATTAGATGTTTATCTCATAACCCATCAATTTCTTGTACTTTATCCCTACTAACCTCCTTACATCTTAATTACTATATTCATTATTAAAAATATTCTATTTTTTATCCAACGTGTTGCTACCCTGAATTTCACACCCATAAAGGATCACTAGTGTAACTAACCAAATGACAATTTCTTAGACTTCCAAAACCACAATTCAACATTCCTACATTTATTTTGTAAAGAGTACAACACTTTCCAATCCCCTTGAATTCTATTTCGTTTGCATGTTTCCCAATTTATTTTGTTTTAAAAAATTATTCTCAAATATTTATATTCGTTTGCTATTTGTAGAGGATTTTGTTCGAAGAGAGAATATCATCACTTTAGTTTTACTAGTGTTCACTTGCATTTCCACTTCATGATCTATAATGTTTCCAATGTCATCAAGTGTTCTCTTGACCTATTGGCTATTTTGGCTACCAAAATGAGATCCTCAACATACAAAAGTAGTTTTATCACACAGTTAGGTAACTAGATTCCCTCTCCATTTTTCATTTTTATCCTATCTTCCAACTTATCAATATAAATCCTAAAAAAATTTGGGAAGAGCGAACACCTCCTTTTTTATCCCAATGTCACTACCAAAGCATTTTGGCACCCCATCGATAGTTCTGACTTTGGCTTTTATTTTCTCATGATGTCTATGTAACACATCTTTAAGATCCCTAGGAATTTCTATTTCTTACATTATATCTCAAAGTTTATTGCATGGTAGTATGTCAAAGCCTTTTTAAAATCTATAAAATAAATAAAAGGCCTCAACACCTTGGGGTTCCATATTTTTACAACTAGAAATCTAAGAGTGACATCGTAATCCACTATGGAATATTTTGGTCTAAAACCAACATGTCCCTTAGCTATTTTACCCACTATTTATGCCCATATTATGATTTTTCACTCTACCATGCCACCAAATAGCTTACCAAGGAGAGGATTAACCATATCATTTGAATAAATTGACAGATTATTTATGTCACTACACTTGTGAAGTGGAATAACCATGCTAGTTATCATTTTTTTGGGAAAGCCTTCTTCATTAATAGTGTTGAAGATGTGATTGATATGAGGTGTAAAGATATCAATGCCCCATTTTAGATGTTTAGCTTATCGCCCATCAATTTCTTGGGATTTCCCCCAACTAACCTACTTGCACCTTGAATAATATATTCATTATTGAAAATATTGGGCATACCCTTAACTACTGGTGGCCCATGTTTGCCTTGTTTACATTCATATAGCATCATTGTGTGCTCTAGCCATTGAAACCCAATGATGATATTCTCTATTTACCTCTTCTTTTTTCACAACTCTTTCCAAAAGTTTTTGGAATTATTTTTCTCAAGATTAATTAGTATTGACCTTCTCAAGTTCACAAACTTCTCTTTTGTGTGTCATTGCAACTTTTCATGCTCTCTTTTGTTTTCTTTATTCATACTCGCTCTCATATTTCTTAATATTTTTAACATCCCTTTTGGGTCTTGCCTTTTATAATTTCTAACATCTTGAGAATTAGACGAACATGATTATCTTTATCAACATAGTATTTTTTATTAGTAATCAAGATTAATTCTTTGGTTATTAAGGGAGCCTTTGAAAATTTCTTGAGTCATTAGCATCCTACCAAGAAAATGTGTTTCCTTGTGCCTAAAATGGGTTTTTTTCATGTTTTTGCCTCTTTAAATGAATGGCCAAATTTAAAAGAATTGGGTGGTCTTCTATCCCAACCTCCATTATCTTTGAGGTATAATATTTCAAGAAAATGACATATATACCTAACTTTGACTGTGGTAAGTTTGATAAGTGATATTTCTTGACTTGGATCATTATACCATTACAAACAACCATGTTGTAGAGACTACAAAAACCCTGTAACTCTACCCCATAATTGTTTACTATTGCCTTTGTTGTCTTGTGAAGACTTTTCCCAACATTGGTTCACCTTTCTTCTAACCACAATAGGTCATTATTTTATTTGTAGTTCTCTATTTTAAGATGAGAATTTGATTATTTTTGTCCTAGCATTAAAGTTACCTATAATTAAGACTTCACCCAAAGTGTTAAAAATAGAGTTATCTCTAATCAATTTTCTTCAACACAATCTTTCCACTTGCATTTTTTGGAAAGCTTTGTGTGTGCGTGTTTGTGTGTGTGTGTCTGTGCCTATGTCTGTGTCTGTCTGTGTCTGTGTCTATGTCTGTGTTTGTGTGTGTCTGTGTCTGTGTGTGTGCATGCATGTATATATGTGTCTGAATGTGTATGTGTATGTGTATGTGTATGTGTATGTGTATGTGTATGTGTATGTGTATGTGTATGTGTATGCTTGTGTGTGTGCATGTGTGTGCGTGTGTGCGTGCGTGTGTGTGTGTGTGTGTGTGTGTGTGGATGTGCATGTGCATGTGCATGTGTATGTGTATGTGTATGTATCTTTCAAGTTACGAATTTCAAATCTCTAAACTTGAAGTTCAAAGTCAATGTAAGCTCATAGATTATGAGCGCTCACATTTTGAACATTCATAACCATTTTGTTTATGGGTGCTAACTTTTTAAGCATTTGTAACCATTTTGGTTATGAGTGCTCACTTTTTGAGCATTCCCAACCATGTTCATCTTCAATGCTCAATTTTTAAGCATTTCTAACCAAATGGTTAGAATTTTTAGAATTTTGAACAATGTGGGCACAATACAAGCGAGGGGGCACACTTAGAATGAGATTTTAATCATTTTCCTCCTACATTATTTTAAATAAGAAATAATTCAATTTAATTTAAATATTTAAAATAATTTTTGATAAATAAGTTTGAATATTTCTCATTAAAATAAAAATTAATAGATCAGTTTAAGAATATAACATAAATATTTGGGTGCTAAAAGGTTTAACTTTGGAATTCTAACATGAAGACAAAATTTTATTTTTACCACCTCATGATAAGACTTGAAAGGAAGAACGTTGAACTATAATTACATAATGGCATATAATGATGGCTCTTGGAAGGATCATGTTTAGGACACTATAGACACCAACTTCAATAGTAAAGTTTAAAATTGGACTATTCTCATATTAGGTTAACATAATATTTTCTAATAGTCAATTTTGTAGCACAATAACATAAGAGTTTCGTATCAGTACAAACACAATTGGACTATAGATAAAGTTTTTAATTATTTGATCCTAAAATTTTCTAACTCCTACAAACTTAATCACTTAGGACTCGATAAGATGATTTAGTAAGGCATGAAATACATAGGAAATTAGTTTAAAAGGATGAAATATCTCCAAAAGAAGAAGCAAAAAAACTAATAGAGCATCATCCTATGACAAGCTTAGGATCTTTGTTTTCCAGACTTCGTCTATTTGGTTTGGTATGTAAATTAGAGGCTAGTCTACTTTGGGATCTTGATTTATTCGGTTTGTTGGCTCCTGATTTAACAGTTTTGGAAATAACCAAGAAACCAACCCAATACATCTAAGGTTAGCAAATTCCTATGATGGATGCACTTGACTGTAGTCTTGGGCCAACTATAAGGATAAATCCTTCTTCTTCTTCAGGCTTTGTTAGACCTAGGCGGGTGGACCTCAGATTCCTTATATGGTATCAGTGTAAAGGCATACAACTGAATCTAGAAAAATAGATAAAATCCCTTAATCCTCTATGTTTATGCAAGCATCCATGGGTGAAATAGCTACTTAATAGAGCACATGAACCTGATAAACTAAGTGAGGGAAAACTCTTTTAATTCTTAAACACAAAGGAAAGATATTCAATTAAGATTTGTATCTCAGCATAACCCGAGTATGCAACAACAGAGAACATGCATCCTTCAAGTTGACCAGTCCTTTATCCATTGGGCATCAACTAAACCTTAACATGCAGATGGATACCTAAATTATACTCATATATTCAAGCATGTGATCTATCTATTTGACTTGCAAACAGACATCAATCTTCATAACAACTCTCGTACTTATTGTAAAATCCTTCAGGTGTAACCTGCAACCCTATCAGTATAAACAAGCATTTACTTGGCTTCTTTGTTCCAACAGAAAATTCATCCTGATATACAACCTTAAGGGGTTGCAACTGAGTTCAAGACCTTAGTTCTTAAGCACATAACATTGCAAGTAACAGAAGCAGGAGATGAGAATCAGAATGAAACTAAGAAGGTTAAACTCTTTGCATTAATTTCATTGAAAATAATACATCATCTGTATATCAAAATCTAGAAGAGAACACCAAGAATGACTGTATAATATGAAATGCTTCAAAAGAGATATAATATGTTGTTCATAAGAGGAGAATACTAAGAAAATTTGGTATCACAACTTGTGAGAAAACTCAGGAAATTGGAACCAAACTAGTCTCACAATCCACCTAAAATATTCAAAAAATTGGAACCTTTACAATAAGCAGAAAAGGAAGATATATAGGAGAGAAAATCTTTCTAGGTCTCTAATCTAAATTTGACATGTGTCTCACTAAAAGAGTCTTCAATCTGGAGCTATTGAAACTGAACTTCCTCATCTACCTGCACTTTGAAAACCATAAATGATGCCAAAATATCTGATATATCCCTACTTAAAATATGCAAATATCTCATGAAGGAATATCAAGAAATCATCACAATCTGTACTAAGGCTCCAAAAATCTGATCTCAACATGCCACATTTACTTTGCCATGAAATTCAACATTGTGCAGTTGCCAAAAAAAATTGCTTCAACCACCTCCAAAAACATTCAATTCATCATGACAATTGCTAGAGAAGTCAAATCAGATGAAAACATATCTAAATCTGATTGCAATTTCATCTGCAACGTTAAATTTGCACCTCTTCTCTGTATAACTCCCGCTGCAACTCTCTAGACCGCTAGATAAAAATTTTGTGCCTTGGCTCTGGAGCTTCTTTATGCTTTGTCAGTTTCTTGCAATTCTATAGTTTAAATAATGGCAAGATCGTAGATTATATTCAAGCATTGAAATCACACAAACGAGCTCTAAACCAAATTAACTTCCATTAGCCCTTTTTTCTCACATTACATCAAAATTTCAAAACTCATCTATCAATCACACTAGATCGGACGACCTTAATTCAAAAAAGTAATAAGCTTTATATCCTTAAGAGCGGGGCCACGTGTCTCATTACTGCTTACCCACATTCCTTAAATTTCTTGCATCTTAAAATTGCGGGTAAGTGCCAACCGTTGACCAAGACAAGATCAACGATTATGGAATGAAAACTGGGTTGACCCACATTTCCTCTTAACATGTTGACAATCAAACCAATAAAATAACTCCATTTGTACCTTTCCTCTAATGCTGGCATTTCAAACTGGGCCCACGAATGACTGAGGACACATGTCATCAACTCGCTACCTCGTTATACATAATTTTCAAGCACCTTTCTATAGCGAGCTAGCGATAACCATTGATTTTGCATTGATCCAGTGGCAGACATTTGATACAACCCTTAAGAGAACAATGGTGGGTCCCTCACTTGATATGTTGCATAGACTAAAAATCTTGCAACTTTTCATAGCGAGATGGCAAGGATCGTCGATTTAAGCTGATCTGATGATCAGGATCCCTTATATGCTTTATGAATGGGGCGTGGGTCCGGGGCACTGATGATGCAGGAAATTTTTGCACTATTGGCACCCAACAAGACTTTACTTTTAATCCTAGTCACCCTTCCACGTTACTTGAGGTCCCACCAGCTATTCTTTTCATGGCACCTCGCTACTTCACTAACGGCGAGATGTCAAATTTTTCCAATAATGAGGTAGCGAGCTCTGACGACTTTAATAAAACTCGGCGCCGAAAGAATAAAAACCCATCAAATCACCATCGCCCCTATTAACTGCTTCTGACAATAGCAGTTATTACTCATCATGCCACCTGGACAGACCACGGTTATTCAGAAACTTGGAGGCCACTATGTCTTTGATTTCATGTCACCTCGCTACTTCGCTAACGACAAGATGCTTAGTTTTTCTGATAGCGAGGTAGCGAGGCATCGAAAATATCTTTATTCTCGCGCTAACTTCTGGCTGCTTCTACTAGGTCCCTTTTCCTATTCTAATGGTACTTACAAGATGCACGTGACTGAAAAGTCGGCTAGAAAACAAATCCTTGACCATCGTACCTTCATTTTACGGTCCCGTTTTATAAACTTTTTGGCACTTGCTACCTCGCTATGTATAAAAAGTGCTCATCCTTTTATAGTGAGGTAGCGACAATGGTAGATCTATTCAAATCGAATGGTGAGGAACTTGAGAGGAAAGGTTACTTGAGGGCGCAGGAAAACTTTAAAAGAAAATAGAATATTCGCCCTATTTTATTTTATTTTAAAAGGTTTTGCACCCGAAAATTACAAAAGGAATGAGACAAAGGGTTTTAACAAATTTTTCAAAGGTCAACAAATCTGGATGATCAAAGACCATAAACCCTATTCACCATTAATGGATACAATCTGAATTTTTATACCTGGACAAAGGAATTTCATCATGCAAAAATTCAGACCAACACGGTTGATATCAAGCTGGGGATGTTTATAATATATGTAGTACCGAACCCAATCCTTTAATCAATTCAACTAGAATAATTATTTTCTCAAATTTTCTTATGCAAAGGGTAAATTCACCTTAAGGAAGCACGAGATAGATAGTTAGAAAAACTTGAATAAGATAATCCTTGGCATTAAATAACCTATATCTAGTCAAAATTCAGTTAAAATATTTGCAAAGGCTTAAGGCAAGCCATAGGGGTAAAATATATCTGAAGAGTATAATTAAGACTAATATTTAAGTTTTAAGATAGTAGAATAAGGATCCTCTACAATAATTAATTAAAAAACACATAAAATAAGAAAATGAAAAAAATTATGATGCTTTAAACTGACTAATACAACGAAGCTATGGTTTGTTGAAAAGAAAAAAGAAATATTTATTCCATAAAAAAACCAAAATAGTTTATAGAGTGACTTTCAAAAAAAACAAATGGATAACTACCATCTTGGACAAGGAAATATTTTTGAGTCTTAGCTTGAAACACTATGATGGTCTCATGTAACACTTTTGATCACAAATAGTAATTGACTATTTAAGAAGCAATTGTAGCTTCTGTTTGGAAGTGTTTGCAGATAAAATTTTGAAACTAAATATGTCTCTCAAGATGCCAGAATGAAAAGGTTGTTACAATCTACTAAAGAACATTTCAAGAAACAAACAAGCAAATGGAAAAATGTTAAGTGGTAATGTAATTATATTTCTCACTCTGGGCCTTAAAGACTTATGTATTTTTTTGAAAATAAGGCATGGACCCTAACTAAATTGTACTTTATAATTGATGTAAAAGAAGGAATGACTTTTTAGAGACCCTTAAATGGGCACTTGTAAATTTAAACAAGACCTTGATCCTAGGTTATACCGAGGGTTTTCTTCCCCGCTCTTTTCCCCCCAGTGCCTACACTTTGAACAAGGAAAAATATTGTAAAACTTAGTTGATATTAATAAAAACAAGCAATAGCCTTAAACTGAGCAAAAAAATAAATTAAACAATCAATTTTGTGAAGGAAAAAAAACCCTCTTTTGGTTGAGATTTAGTTTTGCTTGTTGAGAGTGTTTGGAATGGAACATTTTTGTGGGTAGGATCTTGTTGGAATTTTTTTGGGAGAACTACTTGTTGCCTAAAGGAATTTTCAACCATAGATTATGTGAAATATTATTCAAGTTGAGGTAGGTTTTTTTAAAAATATTTTATCTCTATAATCATTATTTTCAATTCAAATCAATTTGTTTGATTAATAATATGACTTGGGATTATTTGATTTCTATTCTTACATCATTTGGTTCCATGCATTGTATCATTAGATGTATATAATATTTCAAAAATGTGCCCTAGGTAGAGATATGCAACAAGAATTTCAAGGAATGGTTGTATGGATAATTCTATTGTGTTTTTTGAGTTGTTGGGTATATAAAGACCAATGGTTTTCTCTATAAATAAATTTGAGAACTTTGAGTTTTTAAGCTTTTGGAGGTCCACCAATGGAGGATGACCTCTTGGACTAGTTTTTGTCTAATAATATGTTTTCTTTAAAAGAAAAAATTAGGTTCATATAATGCCATATTTTTAAGTAAAATAATGGATCTATATCATAGATTCTCTTGTTTGATTTGACTTGAACTTTTCTTCGTCAAGTTGTGATAATTTAAAGGATGCATGTACATGTGGATGGTGGCATTTTGATGTAAATAAATTAGTGTGTGCTCAATAATTGTATCTTAATGTTAAATAAAAGAGCAGGGTGGTAGAACCTTGTATTTAGCATCATAAAATTATTTGAAGTCAACTTAGATGTTAAATCATGCCTTCTTTTGTGTGAATAAATTGATACTGGAATAAAACATTTACCAAATAGCTTGTAACCACTATTGCCAACTCTGACACCAAATCATATAACTAATGTCATTTTTGGGTGGAAGTTTGAATTACAAAGTAATATCTAATTATAAACTATGCATCTAAGAACACATTCTAAAATTATTTGAGACACATAAATGATGATGATGATGATGGTGATGGGTAAATGAAACTTTAAACATATTGTCTACCATACGTAGGCCTACAACTTGAAACTATTTTGATAACTAAGAATTACAATATCTTTGAAAAAAAAAAAAATGTAACTACAAAACATGGTCAATAACATCAATGTGTGCCCTAAAGTATGAAAAACAAAGTGAGGAGGATATCAAGATCTATATTCAAATATATTAGTATTAGAATTGCTAGATACACCAAATCATAAGATATTTCATCAAAATACATATAGCACAAAACATTGTCAAACACTAACCAAATGTTGTCAAATAACTATAAAGCACAAGTCAAGAAGTTAATTACTGAACATTTTAATTACTAAACTATTTGATTATATTGGGAATATAAGTTTCTAAGAAGATGCAACTTGAAGTTTTTAATTAGAAGAGCTTGGAAAAGTCAAGAAGTTAATTACTGAACATTTTAATTACTGAACATTTTAATCATATTGAGAATATAAGTTTCTAAGAAGATGCAACTTGAAGTTTTTAATTAGAAGAGCTTGGAAAAGTCAAGAAGTTAATTACTGAACATTTTAATTACTAAACTATTTGATTATATTGGGAATATAAGTTTCTAAGAAGATGCAACTTGAAGTTTTTAATTAGAAGAGCTTGGAAATAAATAATAAATGTTGCTTTTAAGCTTTATGGACATAGTTTGAAATTACAGATGCATTCAATGCTTGGATATGAATTCATTTGTATTGAATTGTGTTTAATAGTCACATGTGATATAAATAATTTGACGCTTTATCTTCTAGTTGCAAAGGGTAGGTGGCTAATTAATAGAAGTTTTTGCTAATATATTGAACGGAAGCTACACAATTCAAAATATTTTCCCCTTTATTTTATTTGAATACTTGAAAATATCAATATGAAAGATAATTAAACAAGAAGAAAAATTTTAGAAAGAGAGATAATCAACAAGATTGTTGTGCATCCATAAATTTTCTTATGTTGTTAAGTGTGTTAAAATACCCATTAATAGTAACTTTCAACTAAGGCTATATATTTGGCCAGGATAGAAAATCTTAAATAATACTGCTAGTATGTAATAATTTTATCTAGATAATTTATAATATTTCCAACATTAGATAGATTGCATCAAAATATTTCAGCCCCATTTAGAGCTATCAAGCTATTCATAATCATTTTCTTTCTAATTGTATTGTATTTGTCATATGCTTGAGTCAACCCATTATGTTACCGTAGGATATAATTTACTTTACCTTGTTAATGTCAGTCTATCATATAAAATATTTTATTTATCTTCATTTAGAAATGTAGAAGTGGCATCTTAACTTCAAATTTCTCGTTTCTTCCTCTTTAGTTATTATATCAAGTATTAGTATAGGAGAAATTTTAGCTATATATTAAGTCAATATGTATCTCACAATGTTATTAAATGAACAAATGAATGAGAAAAAGACCTATATTTATAAAATTGGATGATTAAAATTAATGATTGCAAGTATTTGGGTATAAGTTACATGGTCGAATCAATTAGAAACTTGGAAATTTACTTAAGATGTGCAAGGACATAAGACCTATTTACAAATGACCTAAAATCATACTAGTTTGTCCGCCCCTCATTTACACCGACTTTCTTAGTCATCTATTTCATTTAAAATATAAAAAAAAAAAAAGAAAAGTCTTTTCAAAACATTCATAATTAAATTATTACTTCAAACTTTAAAACTAATATTTCTAGAATGAATAGATTGAATCAAATATAAAAGTATTCCATTCCGTTTATAAAGAATGAATATAATTATTTTTTCAAATAATGTAATAGAGAGTAATCCATAATTGTCCTTATTTTAACTTATATGTTAATTGTTATTTTTAACTTACATGTTAATTGTTATTTGTTTTAACTTATATGTCGGTCATAAATAGACCACGTAAGAAATGTCCGTATTTCAAGAAAGCTTATTGTTTCTACCATTCCAATACTCCATTGAAAAGTCCAAATAAATATTATACTGAAAACGGCGTATTTGTAAACAATATACAGTGTACCAATGTATATACGGTCATTAAAAATAATAAAAATAAATATTCAAACCTAAAAGCGTGCTATTCTTCACTGCCAGATTAATTAAATATGTTACAACAAGGAACTCTAGAAACTGACGGATACGGATGCTTTTAACTACGACAAAAACATTTTCTGTCACTTAACTTTTAGCTGCTCAAATTTCCAGCAGATCTTGACTGCAATAAAAACTTAAAGACGCTTCAGTAAAAGCTTCTGTTACGGTGCAGTAAAGACAGGATGACAGTCGTGGGATTCCTCGTTATCATTATGGAATTCTGACACTTAACAGAAGAAATATTTAGAATCGTTTCCTTGTCAGAAATATTGTACGCCAGGATGAAACATGTATTCCGGCCTAGTTCCATAGAATCCAATGCCTAGAACGTTTTTCATTTGGAATTTTTAAATGAAGTACCTAGGTATTTATATTAATTATAAAATATAAATTGTTAATCTGCATATCTTTATTCAAAATTGTTAAGTAAAAAATAAATAGAAATAATTCATAAAAGATATATTTTTGTATGGTACACGATATGCATTGTGTATAGTATGAAAATAAAAATTAAAAAGTACAATTTAAAAAATTTGTTGTTGACTCTATATAGTGGTTCAATTTTTGAAATTGTTAAGAGTTGAAGAAATTGATAAAAAATTAAAATCTTGTTTTTAATAGAATATAGGAAAACAAAATTCTTGATAAATCTAAGATGTTGTATAGAAATGGACAAAGAAGTAAAATATATTGTCCATAACTATCCATCTACTCTTGAAGTTGTTTTTCTCATCTATTTGAGATTCTTCAATTGAACTTAAATTTAATGTCAATAACAAGTGTATTATCTCGATTATGTTTTACCATAAAAACTATGTAGAGTCTACATGTACCTATCATGTAAAAGTAGTTCTTAGAAAGAGACTTCTTATCAACAATTTTGTTTTCAAATAGAAACGTTTGAAAAAAATACAAGTAATCGCCATAGATTTGTAAGATAATTGTGGATGGATAAACAACATATGCAAATTATTTGATGGAATTGCCCTCAAAGACATGGTCTCATAGCCTATTATGTTTGCAAAATATGAAAAGAAAAGAAAAATGTTGAGAAGTTTATAAAAGTTTTCAAGCAAATGTAATTGCATGTATAGAGTCAATCTTCATAACCTTGATTTCTCATTACTACTAACAAGACATGAAGATTAGATTAGGGTGTAGAATTCCTCAAAACATCATGAAAGGAGGATTTTTGTTAGATGTTATATATGCAACTATCTTGATGGAGATGTAAGCACATTGTCAAACTATTTGTACTTTAACTATTTAGCAAATTACTCATAGAAATGACATCCTATAGAATGCAACAATTTCAAAATTTGCATCATCTTCTTAATATTTAGACTAAAAATTTAAAACTTATAACCTAAAATGTGAAAATTAGAAGAGATCAGTTCTTGGTCATTTTCTCCAATAACTCTTAATAAAATAAAATAAAACTTACAAAACTAAAAGATAAAAACATGAGAAAATTGTTCTTGATATCTTTTCTAAAAAATAAAACACATAACTTCAAATTTTAAAAACTGCATGAGATATATTCTTGATTTTTTTAAAATAAATTTAAAAAATTATAATCTAAAATGGAAAATAATACAAGGAAGTTGTTCTTGGCAAAATTAAAAACTTATAAACCAAAATTAACAAAATAAAAGAAATTTGTTCTAGATTTTTTTTTAAGTCAAATAAACTATAGCCTAAGATGTTTAAAAAAAAATTTAAAAATTGTTCTTGATCCTTTACTGTCCAATACTATATTTCAATATTCACAATTATAGGTCTAGAAAAAGTGTTGCAACAACTGTTGGTTCATAGACTTAGACGCTTGAAGTTATCGATCCCTTTATGCACAACATTGTTCTTATAATAGTCATGGTTCACATGACAAGTAATGTCAAGTATACAAAAAATGTCATCGACATTAGTTGATGATCTATGAATATATAAATAGTTATACGTAAGTGGATCGACATAAAGAAACAATTTTCTTTCACTTGAAAGAGCACATTGATGTCATCATGACAAAGAAGTACAAATTTTTACTAAGTTAAAACTCCACAAATTGTTTGAATTTCTCTTCCAAAAATGTTCAATAAATCTCTAGTGTGTGGAATGCTAGAAACACTTTCTAAAAAATCTAGTGTCAATCTTCATGTACAATTGCAAATTCTTGATTATGTTGGTAGTGAAAATCCAAGCGTTGACCCCATATACTCTCACTACATAAGACTACCATAAAACACACTATTTTTCTCTAATTTAATTCAATGATTGGAAAATGCCTACATGGAAGAAACTTGAAAATTATGGTTTGGTGAAGACATGCATCAAGATAAACGATATTAAAATTATGAACACATTAGCAATTGAAAAAATATAAATGAAATGCATTGAAGATATTACTTGATAGAGGTCAATTTAGCCTTTTGAATATTTGTCAACATGATCAACTCTTTGTTACGAAAATGCCTCACATTTTCTTCATTCCCATTTTTCCTTGAAACTATAGATTTGAAAATTAACCTTGAAGAGCTTAGAAGAATTATGGAAGTTTAATATGGCACAAACCAAAAGTAGCATTTTTGTATTAGGCATGTTGCTTTAAAGTCCAATGTGATTCTTAGGAAGCATTTGAGATGGCCATTGTTCTCTTTCTATTTTTAGCTTACATTTCCTAGGTTTTTACCAATTAGGCTAAGTCTAAAATTCGAAGTTAGCTAGAATCCTCTATTGCTTATCCGTAGTTTATTTTAGATCGTTTGGTTTAAATTAAAACATTGATGGATAAAGTATTCGTAGGAAAGTCTATTGATAGAGAAATACATCCAATATAGTTGTAAGTTAGTATATAGATCTAATTTTTGGTTGTATGAAAGGTGAATAATTTAGGGAACTACAAAGGTAGTATAGTGTGGATAGTAGAAAGAAATTGTCTATATGTCTTCATTCAAAACATTAAATTTGAGCTTATATGTACCCAGCTCCAAAGCTCTCATTTAGCATAGGTTGTTTAGTTTCTTATGATAGGGAATGAGAAACTAGTGAATGAGAAATAGGGGAAATCCTACGGTTCAAATAGCATGCATCATCTTGCATCTCCTTTATAACAATATGGGTTGTAGATGTTCAACATTGGCCTATCCAATTCAAATAGGTAATGTTCAAGATTGGCCTTTTCTTATTAAACTCTTAAGAGAAATAAGAAGAGTCAATTCATAGTCCAAGAAAAGACAACTATAATTAATTAGTGATGAAATTTTACAATTGTGAGATAGGAAAAGAGATGGGTGTATATCTAGTGGGTTGCAAATTCAAAGATAGCAAGATAGAGAATTATAGGAGGAGGATGAACATGTCATAAAGGCATAAATGTTACACAAAGAAGAATATTTAGCAATCTATATTTAGTTGCATGTATCAACTTAAACCATGCAAAATGGTATTACATAGCTTGTAATATTTGGAATGTTATTATTTCAACTAATTTCATGTTATCATCATATCAACAAATATGACGAGTGAGAGTCTTTACAATTAGCAAAGATTTCCTTGAGAAATACAAATAGTGATGGAGGCATTCTCTACATAATATCTATATATGCATCTTACCCCTTTACACGCTCTAAGAATCTATAGCCATCCCGCAACTAGGTAAAGCATAAGTTGAAACTCTAGACAAAATAATGTGTCTCTCTAGCCTGTAATGGCTACCCAAGATATACAACCTTTTCAAAATGGTAAGTTTATCTAGCATATGCTTGAATCCAAAATATAAGTACTGACAATGTAGCACCACCCAAAACTATGTTCTAAGGAAGAAGTCAAATAATGGTATTCAGATAAAGTCATCCACACAAAAAATGGTTAGCTGAAAAGTTGAATGTCATTAATGGAAGTAGGTGATATACGTTGGTGAAATAGTGCACCATCAAGTTGCCAAACCCACAAAAAACACATTGCACACCAAAACATACTTCATAAAAATAATAGACATTAAAACATTTAGATCCTCAACAAGGGAAAAGGAAGAGATCTATTATAGTCTATGATACCAACCATCTTGTACTTCGTATAGAAGATACCTAACTATGGTACTAATAAGATATGCATACCTTACCTATTGTGAAATATCAACTCGTGACATCTCTTTCAAGAGTACAAATTCCCATTGCTAAACTAACTTATAAAAGCTATCAAAGTTTGATTCATTGACCAAGCTCAAACATTGCATGCCAAAAGAGAAAAAACACACAAAGATAAAGGGAAACCCCCCATTGAGAAGACTCTTCTTGAGTCGTTCAAGGATGAATCATCTACAAGCATATCATGTGATACATACTGAGCGAGCCCCAAAACAAGCAAGTGCTAAAAAAACCATGACAATATAGTCTCATGGCCCTGGGGCATCATCCATCGTACTTAACTCTAAACTAACAAACAATCAACAGACTGAAGGGATATATAGGTGAGAAGGGTGCTAAAACATGTTATAGGGTGTGGACAAAATAGACTCTACATCAATACACCAAAAGTGTAGTGTTAATGCTCATCTCAATAAAAATTCCTCTAAATTTCATGTTATATCAATAATGCTAGATCAGTACAAGGAGCAAACATGACTTAGAACACACATTTTGATCTTATTACTTTTAGAACCATTGTAATTACCCTTTAAAAAAACACAACTTAGAATCTTATTTTTAAATAAGAAGGTTGACAAAACAAAGTGATGTAAAAATTTGAAAATATTTTAAATATCCATAAGTTTTTGAGAAATTGGAAGTTGCAGACCCACTCCCCTATTTGAAGGACATATCAAAGAAAATCTGGTAAGACAGCAAAATAAGCTTTGATTTTCTACGGTAATCGCGGATTCTAAAAAGACATCTGACAACAATACTTTCCGTGCTTTGATTGAAATGATCTAACAATAGAAAATAAATTTTCACAATTTGTCGCCGTCGATTATGGAACACTTTTGAACGTATATGAGGTGACAGAGTGTGAGTACGCTGCTCAGGGTTTCCTGTGAATAATTATTCGGCAGGAAATTGACGTTTCTGTCTGACCAGAAATATTTCCTTTTCCAGTGCCTCCCCCGTGATCAGTTAACGTACTGTAAGTATTTCTGTACATTAAATAAATTCGTAACGGCAGATTTCACGGAATCGCTTTATGCTTTTCAGCTAAGAAATTTCTCGTAATTCGTCGGTTTTTGAGTTGCTTTGGGTTTTCAAACTCAAAAATTGAGCAGGAGTTTCAAACGGTAAATGACGGTGATGGAAATCTCTCCTCTGTCGAAAGGCACTGTATTCATCAATTTCAGAATCGCTTTTAGTTTTCAAACTGGATACTTGCTCTTCTTTTCAGACGATGAATGACGGTGACGGGAAATATTTTCTCTGTCTAATCTCAGTGTTCGTCAGTTTTGAAATAGCTCTAGGTTTTCAAAAAGATTTGCTCGTTGTTTCAGACGGTAAATGACGGTGAGGGGAAATATCTTCTCTATGCATGCTGTATTTTTAAGTGCAGAAATCGCTTTAATTTTCTAATCTCAGGATTTGCCCGTGGTTCCAGGCGATAAATGACGGTGACGGAGAATATTTTCTCTGTCGAAGTGCACTGTATTTGTCGGTTCAAGAATGCGGGACATTTTGACTCCGGATATATCCGTAGTTTCCCTCGGTAAATGACGGTGACGGGGAATTCTTTCTCTGTCGGAGCGCCCTCTATTCGTCAGCCTTTTCAATCAAGGCAAAACATAAAATGATAAGTCTATAGCTTTGAAAACATTGCAACTAGTGCATATTTTTCTAGTGGTTTGTCATGTTCTATTTGTATTATATTCATTTATTTTAAATGATATATTTTCCTTCCACCTATCTAATGTAGTTGTTATTCTTTATAACTTTGTCGTGATTCAATATAATAATAATAATAATAAGTCACTTTAGACTCAATTATCAAATCAAAAAGATATCTAATAATTAATATACTATATGTGATATCGTAGAATTTACATTAGAGAGAATATAACAAAAAGTGTTAATATATTCAAACAAGAGCTCTCATGGAGTTAGAGTCCTTTTCCTCTTGTCAAATGTAGACGATAGTTTTTCTCTTTGGTTAAAACATATTGACCCAACAAGAAAAGGTAGTGATTGAAGTAAGACAACTTAAGAATTTATCAAGTCAAATATATAGAAGGAAAATCAAATGAAAGATAACTATTAAAATATGGCTAGAGTCCTAACCTCTTGTCAAATGTGGACGATATTTTTTCTTTTTGGTTAATATATATTGTCCCAACAAGAAAAGTTAGTGATTGAAGTAAGACAACTTAAAAAGTTATCAAGCCAAATATATAGAAGGAAAATCAAATGAAAGATCACTATTAAAATATGGCTACAGTCATTGCCTCTTGTCAAATGTGGACGATATATTTTCTCTTTGGTTAAAACATATTGTCCCAACAAGAAAAGGCATTGATTGAAGTAAGACTATTTAACAATTTATCAAGTCAAATGTATAGAAGGAAAATCAAATGAAAGATAACTATTAAATACTAGATTGAGATTAGTGAAACTCCCCACCTTTATTTACTACTGATTAATATTTAGAAAATCTTTGAAACTTAGCTTTATATATATATATATATACTACTTTGCTCTTCTTATTTGGTGAAC